>JAJOZX010001075.1:292500-485000 GCA_023014485.1 Bathynomus jamesi | reverse complement strand
TGTGTGTGTGTGTGTGTGTGTTGTACACCTTTCAACCTTTCAAATGTTCCGTGCGATGATTCCTCATTTTACGAAGGTCAAGCTTGTCGCCCCTCCTCTCGAGTTGGCCTGGTGAAGTAGTGAGTTGGTTTCTTTTACTCTCCACCTCACATAGCCAGATACGCCCGGCTCATCGGGAATTGTTCTGAGCCAGGCGTCTAATCTTCTTTTGAAGATGTCCACCGCAACACCACTCGTGTTCCTTGATTCCTTGGGCAGCTGATTAAACAGTCTTGGTTCTCTCACAACAAAACTATTTTCTTTTAGGGTTAAGGATGTTCCCTGTCTAGCCTTTAATTTGGGAACATCCTTAACCCTGAAAAAAAATAGTTTTGTTATGAGAGGACCAAGACTGTTTAATCAGCTGCCCAAAGAACTAAGGAACACGAGTGGTGTTGCGGTGGACATCTTCAAAAGAAGATAAGGGTGAAAAATTAATTGGATAATATGTGCTTCCATTTCCTATATTTTTGTTCTCACTTACTTAATACGTGTTTGTGAAACTGAGTTTTGACTAATAGGTCAATCAAGTACAAATATTTTTGGAAGTCGGTTACCTTCAAAGAAGCAGATATTACAAAAGTTTTTTTTCCTCACACCATTGAGAAGAAGACATTACGTGCTTTATGTTAACATTACGAGCCATTATGCCATTTTGGAAGAAGAGTAATCTCAGAATGCAAAGGTGAGAAAAAAATCACCGAGAAAATACTGAAGCAGTATGAAGGATTAAAAAAAATTGAAACCGCATGAGAGCTATAGAATCAGGGAAGAGATTTTTCAAAGTGATTTGGAAGATATTCTTTTAACACTGCTTTCAGTAAGACTTTAAGGGAAACAAACGAGGAAGAGCGGTAATTTCTCATTCTTCAAAGAGGAGATGCATTCTTTTCAAATAAGGATTCCTTTGATAAGAAACTATAAAAAACAGAACCGAAAAATAAAAAATTAAGAACAGAAGCAAATCTCCGGAGGAAAAAGGAATAACGAAAACCTGAGGCAGAAGCAACACTGATCCAAGAGAGCAACAGGACATCATCTGAGAAAAATGTCAAGGACTCTGGCAAATTCAAAGCCTTTCTCTCTACTTGTAAGCGAGACCACCCCGCACCGAGGAAACGCCAGAAGGATATCCTCTTCCCAGAATTCACCGCAACGCTTGCCAGGACAAACATCTCGGATTGGAAGGCCATATTCATCTTGGCAAGTACGGCTATGAACCTATATCACTTTCAGGATGTCATCTCAATAGCCTCGGTTCTCCGAGCTCGATGGCAGAACAGGAAGATTTTATCAGAGGAAGCAAAGGCCAAGTTTGATCCAGGAAGTCCTTTGCTGCTACACTGGGATAGAAAATTGCTTCCTAATACAGGCTAACGATGATTCAGATGACGACATTTTCGCAATAACGACGTTTATACATTATATCCTCCAACCCTGATACCGGTGCCCATTCCTTGCAATACCGACATGTGGGGAATTTCGTCGGAGTAAGTAGCAGCACCTACGTAAATTTCGGCAACTTCGGTTGACAACGAGTCTAGAACGTTCAGTTGAGCCAGCGTCGCCATTTTGGAAGCGGTATTCCTGTGTTTACATAACAAACATTTATTATTTTTGTGTTTTTACAATAAATATTGACTTGTGACTAATATCATGGCACCAAAAATTAGAATTAGTGATTGGGAAAGTGTGGGTGGAGAAAAGGCAAAGGTACAGTTTTGAGTTTAAAATGGATATTTTAAAGCGTGGTGACAGGTGAATCGTTAGCGTCGATAGCGAGGTCGCTAAACTTGAATCGTTCACAGTGGCTACGATTTAAAAGAAGGAAAAAATACTTGAACATGTAAAGAATGCTGGGAATTTAAAAGCGAAAGTTTTGTCAAAGAAAGTGAATGTTGTGATGGATGAAATGGAAAGACTTTTACAAATTTGGATAGAAGATCATGCTCAGAAACGAATTCCTGTGAGCCTTGCAATAATTCAGTCTAAGCTTAAATCTCTCTATGATGATTAAATGTTTTAAATGTTAGATTTTACATTATATAACACTCTGAGGTTGTTAAACTACTCATTTATTGTTTAAATAAGGGTTCGAAAATATTTTGTCCAAAGTCCAGGAACGTAACCCCCACTTATAACATGTAACCTATGGGAAAACGTAATCCAGATAACGACGTTTCAGATAACGATGCGTTTTCCAGGAACGCATTAACGTCGCTGTCTGACGACTGCCTGTATTATAAAAAATGACAATGTTAATAGGATTGCCATACTATTGTTTGGTGATGGACGGGAGCAACTGGAACTGGGCGGAAGATGGCTGATGTATGTTTCAGTACTTGTGAATCTTGGTATATTCAGGATGACAGGCGCATGAGCGTAGATCGTCGGGGGACATGACCCCGCCACATTTTTGTGTGGGAGGGACATGTTTATTTGAAGTTGTATTTTGTATAATAATTTTGTTCAAAAAATATACGAGGTTACTGCTTTACAGTTCTTGCTCTTTGTCATTTCTGAAATGTACCCCCAGCCTCCATTTTTAAGAAGCGATCGACGCCCATGCATAACCGAACTGGTCTTCGATACCACAGCTGCAAACACAGGAGTAGACAGCGGTATTTGCGTCTTGATAGAGAACTAGCTCAACAAAGAACTCTTGTGCTTTGCTTGTCGTCATCATTTCCATGAGGTGATGCTGGGGGAAGTTTTTCGGATGTACCTGGGTGCATCGAATGCCCCATATATTCTTTTGTTCAAAAGGTTTCAGTGAATTTGGAACTTCATCAACAAATCCCAGTACAAGCCAGTTTTCGATGACCTAGCCTTGGCAGCAAGCTTCACTTAAAGTGACGTTCGTGGCCCACTGAAGCTCAATGTGGTTGAGTTTTTGAAGTTGTTGGCTGCGACAGATCATCCAGGAGAAGATTATAAGGAACTGGTGCAGCTGTTTTTGGTTTTTGTTGGAGAACAAAAAAGTCTCTTTCAGGGCTCCAGGAACGTTTCACCATGCTCGCTGGATGAATAACGCCATCTATGCCTTGAAATTGTTCCTTTTTCAGGATCAGTTAGTTCTCTATAACTCCAGCAGAGCTTTATGGTATCACCCGATATCCCAACATCCCAGTTGCAGTGGAATTTGGCAACTGGGAAAATAAATTTTTAAATGTTTGTATTTTTTAATCACTCTTAATATATATATATATTATATTTATATATAAATTATATATATATATATATTATATATATATATATATATAAACTGCAAACAACACGCAGTATAATTAATGTAGACGCTTGTGTAGAAGAGCGTCCGCACAAGAAGAGGAGAAAGTCCGAACAAATGAAAAATGAGGCACCTCCCAGGAAGGTGCCTCATTTTTCATTTGTTCGTTCTTTCTCCTCTTCTTGTGCGGACGCTCTTCTACACAAGCGTCGTTCTTTACATATATATATATATATATATATGGGATGAATTTCACAATTAAACAAGAGAAATGAATGAATGATGCAAATCCACAAGGAAAAAGAAAAAAGATTCCAAGGCCTTTCGTGTATTCAGAAGTACACCTTGTGGGATTGCATCATATATATGGTTATTTGCTTATTCTTTGCTTATTAAAAAGATCACATGTTACTTTGTGATTTCTTTGCATATATACATATATATATATATATATAATTTTCCCAGAAGAGTTCCTTGTTCCATGCACGGTATGTGTGTAACATATATTTACACACACACACAGTATATATATATATATACTGTATATATATTAACTTTAGTAGAAATCTCAGTTGCTTTCATCCGGATTATTCATTCTGACGAAAGTCAAGCTTTTCGCCTCACCTTAGACCTTAAGCTTAACCTAGAATCCTAACTACGACCGACTAAAGTAGTCTAAAACTACAAAGTTTGCGGCCAGACTCTATCTCATGACCTCCCAATTAACTGCCCGTCTTAATCACTTGGCTGCCCAGGCAGACGTTTTTAAAAAAAAGAACATCGATTCCAGTTTTTTTCAAATGTTGCTCAAAAGCAATTTTATTAAAAAACATAAACCTAAAGTGATCGAATAATGTATAAAGCCTTTTGACATAACTTAGGATCATGTTAACTCTTATTGTTCAATATACTGTACTATAATTTTCTCATCCAACTAAAATAAGTAGGTGTTTTATTTATAGTAAAAAGCTAAGTACAGTAAGTGCAAAAAACTTCACTTTTTTCTACGTGAAGGTCAAAATATGGCCCAAAACTAAGTTAGGACACGAAGTTTGTTTGGGGTATAAGTGTGAAAAAATACCCTAAAATGCGGGTAATTCCTTCAGTAGAGACTATCTAGGGCGCATTCGCGATATAAAAACGAATCCATTGATATATAAATTATGCAAATTGTAGAAACAGCCAACATGAGTGACCTAAAAGGTATACATACACATTTATATATATGTAGTAAAACGAACACTGTATATATTCACTGTATATATTATATATACACCGTAAAACTATACTAACCTAACCTAACCTAACCTAATTTTAGGTACTACTCTTACCTGTATATATATATATATATATATTTCTTTTTTAATCACAATATATGCGTGTTCCCCTTCTCCGTTTCTTATCACGCACCGACCTATGGCAACGAAATGCTTTTCTGTTTTTATCGAACACACACTTATTACCACAAACAATACCTTCCTTGTTTTTTTTAGGGCAAATAAATTCTTTTAGCAATACACCGTGTCCTACATAAAAATTAAATGCAGCCTCTTCATCATCAAAAAATTTGCATGAAGTTAAACACAGTGAATAATTACAACCATCGCAAACCGACGCCATCGTGACACTAAAATCTTATGAGTTCAGGTCAAACCCCCCAGTTTTGTTAGCGGTACCTTCCTAACCTTTGTGGGATCAGCCATTTTATCACTCCCAAAAACATGATCCGCGATTTTATCGCTCAAAAAAATAATTCCTTAACATTAATTTTATAGCTTTAATTGGCATTTGCCTTCATATTGTACTTAATAAAAGTTGTTTAAAAAAATGTAACGAGTATTATGGTAAACTTTATTTTCAGTTTCCAGAGGCTGGACTGATAGTAAAAAATTACCCCGAAATGATTCAATGGGCAGTGGATTCTTGTTTGAAATGAGCAAGGCTGTGAATTGAAAACCGAGGTGGACATTTTGAACATTTATAAGGTGTATCTCATAAAATGTAGCAATAATTACAGCAGATTAATACTCTCGTTTATTTTTTCCGAGCACCTTAAAACGTTCGTAGCTCCGTAACGGTTGGAAATAGCACCGATGTTGTATTAACTTTTTTACCCGATATCACCCCCCCCCTCCTAAATCACCCCTCCCCCAAATCACCCCCAAGGTATTTCAGACTGGTTGTGAAATACCATGTGTGTGTGTGTGTGTACAGCTGTACATATATCGGGTGGCCCAAAAAAAACGCCTTGAAATTTGAACATCAATAACTTCAAAAATATGCAGTTCACACTACCAAAATTTACAAAACTTTTACCTCAATCTATTGGTAAGCCATCATAAAAATTTCAGACCTGTATATATACTTTTTCCACAGCTGAGAGAACAATGAGGTATGGTGAAAAAAACAAATATCCTAAATCCTAAATGTGTACAGTATAGCTGTACCTGGCAACTATTTTAAGACTTGTAGTAGTTTCCTTAGCCTATGGCTAATCTGTTAGTCTCTGAAAAACGTCAGATGATATAGGCTACGCCCATCTTAAATACTGTTTTTTAAACTTACCCTTCAAATTATGGTTCTAACTAATGATGAAAAAGCGGTGATTGAAAAGTGTTTCTTGGAAAAAAGATGGACTGGGGCAAGAATTTTGAGGGAATTTCCAGGAATAACTTGTAATGTTAAGTCTGTGAATAGAATAATTAAAAAACTTAAAGCAACCGGTTCGACGGCACGGAAGCATGGAAGTGGTCGGCCTAAAGCAGTTTATACTCAAAACAATACAGCAATGATCGAAATGATGAGCCTATCTCAAGAGGATCGACCTGGGTCACACTGCTCTCAGAGGAAAATTGCAAGAAATTTAGGTATCAGTCGAAGTTCCATACAAAGAATGCAGAGAACGGTAGGACTTAAAGCAGTGATGCACAAACCCTGGCCCGCGGGCCAAATGTGTCCCCCACGGGTCTTTTCAGTGGCCCCACGGGTCTTTTCAATTCAATGAAAAAGTTAGAATATAAAAGTGACCCAATTTATGACTTAGATGGAAAGTAAGTAGGCTAATACATTTAGTTATTTTCTTCGCTTGGCCCTCACATCAAAAAAGTTTGTGCACCACTGACTTAAAGCATTTAAAAGGATCCGTGTTTCTAGACTTGACAGCAATGTAAGAGCTAAAAGAAAAATTCGTTGTAGAAAATTGCTTGATAGATTTTCGTCCAATGATGTTAAAAAAATAGTTTTTACAGATGAAAAAGATTTCACCATCGAGGTTGCTCGAAACTCCCGGAACGATGTTGTTTATGGTCGGCGTAAGAAAGACATTCCTCCATCGAGACTTTACCACCGGACAAGTCGGTTTTCCAAAAAAATCATGGTATTAGCAGGTGTATCGTGAAATGGAAAGACGAAAATTCATTTCATTTCAGAAAATAAAAAAAAATTAATTCAGAAACCTATGTAAATCTCTTAGAAGAGAATCTTTTGCCTGATTGTCGGCGTCTGTATTATGGAAACGTTTTCATACTCCAACAAGATGGTGCTACAGCTCATACTAACAAGTTCACACAGGATTATCTACAACAGAATGTAGTCAACTTCATTGGAAAAAACGACTACCCCCGCAATCACCTGATTGCAATCCCATGGATTATTGCATATAGAACACTCTAGCAGAGAACATTTATGAAGGCCAAACAGAAAAGTTTACAGAAATGCATTTAAAGAAAAAAATAATCAAATGTTTGGACAAAATAACATTAGCAGAAATCAGAAAATATATCATGTCGTGGAAGAAAAGGCTAAGATTAGTTTGTAAGGAGGACGGCGGACATATTGATCACATTTGTTGATAAGATGTGAATAATAAATTTTTTTCTGTTTATGATATTCGTGTTTTTTCACCATACTTCATTGTTCCCTCAGCTGTGGAAAACATATTTTATGTAAAGGTCTGAAATTTTTATGATGGCTTACCAATAGATTGAGGTAAAAGTTATGTAAATTTTGGAAGTGTAAACTGCATATTTTTTAAGTTATTGATGTTCAAATCTCAAGGCGTTTGTTTTGGGCCACCCGATATATATATATATATCAAACAACTGAAGAAATGTTAACAACCTTAGAAGGAAAAAAACTGAGAATTTTAGAAAAATATGCTCCGAAATCACAGCCAAAAGGAAACAGGAGCTGGCTGGAGAGGCAAAAGAGAAGACTATTCTGCAAAAGAGAGTGGAGGCGAAGTTAGGCAACTGCAGAGATAATGCCAGGAAAGTAATACAAGAAAAGGTGGAGGGTATCGATAGGGAAATACAAACCCTGATTATGGACCATACAGACAGGGACCATACAGACTATACCGACGATCCAAAAGAAATATCTGAAACATTGAGAGCCCAGTATGAATCAGTTTTCAGTACCTCAAAAAGTGATAAAGCGATTCCTGACATAGATGCAATCTTTGAAGAGAAATTGCAAGGACAGTGTATAACAGACTTTGATTTTACCCCAGAAGATGTAGCGAGAGCTATAGGACAAATAAAATCACATTCAGCTGCAGGTCCGGACAATTGGAACGCATTATTGATTAAAAACTGTAAAAATGAAATAACTACACCTTTATACTGGATGTGGAGACGATCCCTAGACACTGGGGAAATACCGAGCAAATTGGAAAGAGCAAACATTATCCCTATATATAAAGGAGGGGCCAGGTCTCAAGCAAAGAGCTATAGACCAGTGTCATTGACGTCCACTTCACCAAAGTATTTGAAAGAATAGTTAGAGAGAAAATTTATGATTTCCTGGAGACACTGGAAAGATTCAACGAAAATCAGCACGGATTCCGATCAGGTAGATCATGCTTATCACAACTAATAGAACACTACAACAATATCCTAGATGCACTTGAAGGCAAAGATAACTACGATGTCATATACACAGATTTTGCTAAACCTTTCGACAAATGTGATCACGGTATAATAGCACATAAAATGAAATATATAGGAATAACAGGCAAAGTGGGAAAATGGATCTACATCTTCCTCAGAGAACGTCTACAGGTCGTCAAAATTCAAGGTATATCATCATCAGAATCGGAAGTACGCAGCTCAGTACCACAAGGGACAGTACTGGTCCCACTCTTGTTCATTATCATGCAAACAGACATAGACAGCGGAGTAAATAGCAACAGTATAGTAAAATCCTCCGCAGACGATACAAAGATCAGCAGAAAAATCAGCGATGCAAATGAAGTGGTGGCCTTGCAGAGGGACACGAACAAAATATACAAATGGTCAGAAGACAATAACATGTCATTTAACACCAAGAAATTTCAGCTCTTGAGATATGGTAGGAGAAAGGAACTTGGACTGTATATTATGCTCCAGATAGACAGGAAATTCAGAGAAGCACGAAAGCTATCGATCTGTGGGTAATAATGACAGATGATGCCAAATTCCAGACACAAAATCCGATAGCGATAAATAAACCAAAAAGAATCGCGGGACAGGTACTAAAAACGTTCAAAAGGAGGGACAAAACAGTAATGATTCCCCTGCTGAGAACACTGATTATACCAAAACTTGAATACTGCTCAGTTTTGCTGTCCCCATATAAAAAGGAAGAAACTAATAAACTAGAAGAAACGCAAAGACATTTCACAGCCAAGAGTGATGGCTGCAAAGAACTCAACTACTGGGAAAGACTATGCAAACTAAATCTGTACTCCCGGGAAAGAAGAAGAAAGAGGTACACCATAATATACATATGGAAAATGATCGAAAAACTGGTACCAAACCTCAAAGTAAAACCAATTACCATCCATACAACACTGGAAAATAGGAAAGGCAGAATGTGTAGTGTTCCCAAATTAAAGGCCCGACAAGGAACATCCTCAACATTGAAAGAAAATAACTTGGTTGTCAGGGGGCCAAGACTTTTCAACCAGCTTCCAAAAGACCTCAGAAACGTTACAGGGTCAAAGTTGAAGTCTTCAAGAGAAGACTAGATGCCTGGCTCAGGACGGTACCAGATGAGCCGGGTGTACATGGCTATGTACGGTACCAGATGAGCCGGGTGTACATGGCTATGTACGGTACCAGATGAGCCGGGTGTACCTGGCTATGTCCGGTGGAGAGCGCAAGAAAGCAAGTCGCTCCTCCACCAAGCCAGACCTAGAGGCGGGGCCACCAGCTTGACCTCCGTGTGAAGAGAAACCAACGCACGAAACAGCAATAAGGTTAACAAGGTATATATACACACACACAAACTATATTTCATGACGGAGAGAAGATAATGCAGTGTATTTTACAATAAAAAAGGAGAGTGCATATGCAACTGCAATGTTGATCAAATAAGGGCCAGTGCCAACCCCCAATTGGGGGACTACCACAGCAAACTGGGGGAGTTCACCCTAACCTCTTTGGGGAGAAGCTGGGACGGCCTCACCACCCAAAGAGGCATACCTAACCTAAGAGAGAAAGAGGAGAAGAGAGAGGAAGAGACCATCCAGCTTCTGCGAGAGGTAGAAGCTCAATGAGCGCTCAAGGTATGAACACCTGACTTCGAACTCGAAATCCGCCAGTTGGCTTAATCCGCCAGTTGACTTCGAAGACCTAGAAATCAGGTGTATGTGTATATATTAACTTTTCAGCTACCAGATTACGCTATTCAGATATTCTTGCCAGTTGGCTTAATCCGCCAGTTGACTTAGAAGACTTAGAAGGCAGGTGTATGTGTATATATTAATTAACTTTTCAGCTGCCAGATTGCGCTATTCAGATATTCTTGACAGTTGGCTTAGAAATCCGTCACTCGGCTTAGAAGGCGTAACCAGCCATTTGGTGTATATATATTCCCATCATCCTAGTTATTCCTTAATATTATATACAACCAAAAGAAATAAATAAAACCACATTACATCATTCTGTTTATTTAGACGAGTTAAGGGAAATAATTCATGAAATATATAGGAATTAGATGTACGTTCAAAAATTATATACAGCAAAATACACACATTAAGCGAAGGATATATATACACATTCTTAAATAATAATATTAGTACAGGATAAAACTATATAACCATTCAATATATGTACAAGCAAATACGCCCTTATATACAGGGTGTACATAAAGTCAGGATCTATTTTTGTGAAGCACTTTGAAATTATATGGAATTCAATCATAAAATGATAAAGTGGTAACATTTATTAAATAATTAAGAGTAGGATGCGACGTGACGCCCATCAGTATCCCTGCACAGCTCAAATCGTTCCGCAGTATTTCTAAATACATTCTGGAGCATTTGCGGGGTTATGTTATCTGCAGCAGTTTGTATACGTGTTCGTAAGTTTTCAAGACTCGTAATCTTCGTCTGATAGACGTGCGATTTGATAAGGCCCCATGCAAAGAAATCTAAAGGGGTTAAATCTGGTGATCTCGCTGGCCAAGGTCTGTTGCTTCCGCATCCGATCCAGCGATTTGGAAAACGTCCATTTAGATAATCCTGAACAATTTTGGCATAGTGACAAGGAGCACCATCATGTTGATAGACGACGGTACTAACAATCCTATCCCCGTCGTCTATCAACATGATGGTGCTCTTTGTCACTATGCCAAAATTGTTCAGGATTATCTAAATGGACGTTTTCCAAATCGCTGGATCGGACGCGGAAGCAACAGACCTTGGCCAGCGAGATCACCAGATTTAACCCCTTTAGATTTCTTTGCATGGGGCTTTATCAAATCGCACGTCTATCAGACGAAGATTACGAGTCTTGAAAACTTACGTAAACGTATACGAACTGCTGCAGATAACATAACCCCGCAAATGCTCCAGAATGTGTTTAGAAATGCTGCGGAATGATTTGAGCTGTGCAGGGCTACTGATGGGCGTCACGTCGAATCCTACTCTTAATTATTTAATAAATGTTACCACTTTATCATTTTATGATTGAATTCCATATAATTTCCAAGTGCTTCACAAAAATAGATCCTGACTTTATGTACACCCTGTATATATAAACACCAAAACTTAATATAAAAAATAGTAATAGTAGAGGCTAAAACTATATGCCCATTAATATATATATATATATATATATATATATATATATATAAACAGCAAAACTTATATAAAATAAAAAATGCATACACCTGATGTTCTACCGCGCTTAACTAAAATACTAAACTCGCACACGATCGAGTCTACAGTTACATCATTGTTGCTTTATACTATGCGATAAATACGATTTAGCATTATTTCACCGCTCAAGTTATAGGGCTACCTATACTCGATGTAAATGGCCTTCATATCGTTCAATACTATTTTTGTGCCCACTTTACATTCGGTTGGCAAGTTATCTTTAAACACGGCTAGAATACATTCAAAAGCACGCACAAAGAGGTCATAACTTCATTATTAAATTCAAGTTTATAAACAATCCTTCCCAGTCGAGGGTTTTTTCTTACCGATCCGAGCTTTTCAATTGTGAACACTTCTTCACAAATCATAGCGGCAATTGAAATAATCTTCTAAGTCGTAACGACAGCTGCTCATTATATAGAGGTACAATTCTTCAGGGTGAACAGTGTAGGCGAGCTCTGCCCTGTACCGCTCAAGTCCTTTGTACCAAAGTTCATGATATTTCGAAGAGTCTAAACCTTTTAAATAAGCATCCAGCTCTAGACCATTCTCGCCTTGTTCATTCCTACATTCGATAAACCCTTCGAGCAGAGCGGTGTATGCGTATTCAAGAACCGTGTCAAATTGAATCATATCCGTAACACGCGCGTCTAATATAGGCTTCAGCTTGCGGAATCCGACGATTTCAAACATTCTGTCGAGGACGAATCGGTTTCGAGGGGAAATAAGAACGTTATTATCAGATGCATTCTTCCACATCAGTCGTATATCAATGCAAGACTGATCATTATTTATAAACAATGTACAAACAATGGCATATGAGGGGGCATCACTAATCTGTTCTCTTCTTGTACCTACACCTGCAAGTATTTTATAACGGTCCTCACCCAACTTCTCAACTATCACGAAGACTCTATTCATCTCATCAACACTTAAAGAAATAACATTACGTTTACCAGAGTTTGCTTGTCTACAAGTCATTTGAAGTACATAGTTAATGGCACTGGTTTCACGCCTGAACACGCGCACTGACTTTGTCACGGACACATCGTACACGGCATTGAGAATGCTTCTCAAAGGAAGTTCCATCGTATTCGAGGAGTGCACGTCCAGTCGGTTCAAGCTCTGAGATGACTATGAACAACCGGTGCGCTGTTTGGCTCGGGGACAGGTGTGGAGGAGTGAGTCACACCATAAGCTGTTGAAACGTGTACGGGTTTGTTCTAGAATGAATCACGCGTGTACTTGTACTCATTATACCGGACAACTTTTCTAACACATGGGGTAATTTCGTTTTAATGTTTTATCGGAATGCGCACTAGGCGTTCATTTTCTCCACACATTAACAATCCGGTGCAGTATTTGAGAGAAACATGTGACCGTATTTATCCTTTTTGTTTAACAATCGATACTAGTCTCTAAACTCCATTAAAAACTCACACAGGCCTTTAGCTACAACCTCACTGCGAGGTTAGTGTTTTAGTTAAGCGCAGTAGAAGATAAAGTGTATGTATTTTGATGTACATTTATTTTCAATATATTTAATTATTTAATATAATTTTACATATATAAATTTTTCCTGTACTAATATATTGATGATTATACTCCATCGTTTTGTATTTCTTATATTATTATTCTTTATTTTATTTTTGATTTTATATATATATATATATATATATATATATATATATATAATATATATATATATATATATATATATATACATACATATATATATATAATATATATATATATATATATATATATATATATATATATATATACATATATATATATATATTATATATATACATATATTCCATCGTTTAAAAATGTGTATTTTTTATATTATTAATAATTTTTATTGCATATATTCCTCGTTTGTATAGGATTGTGTATTTATTTTCTATATATTTCGTCTAAATAAACAGAATGATGTAATGGTGTTTTATTTAATTCTTTTGGTTGTATATATAAACGATATTATTATTTAATTATATATATACCAAATGGCTTGTTACGCCTTCTAAACCGACTGACGGATTTCTAAGCCAACTGTCAAGAATATTTGAATAGCGCAATCTGGCAGCTGAAAAGTTAATTAATATATACACATACACCTCCCTTCTAGATCTTACAAGTCAAGTGGCGGATTAAGCCAACTGGCGGATTTCTAAGTCAACTGTCGGATTAAGCCAACTGGCGGATTATGACAACTGGCGGATTTCTAAGCCATCTGTCAAAAATATATGTTTTAATTAAATAAATAGCGCAATCTGGCAACTCAACCCTAATAATGTACACCTGAACAAGCCATTTACGCCTTGTAAGTCAGATTAATCCTTCTAAGCCGACTGGCGGATTAAGCCAACTGGCTGATTAGAACCTTATAAGACAGCGGGCGCTCGGATGAACTCTCATTATGCGTCTGGCTGGAGCCAGGCGAACACCCCTCTCTCCTTCTTAGGTTAAGTCTTAGGTTAGGTTTCCCTTTGGGGTGAGGCCGTCCCATCTTCTACCCCAAAGACCCTCCTCCTTCTACTTTCCCTCCCTCTCTTAAGTTAAGGTTACCCTTTTGGGGGGAGGTCATCCTCCCTTCTCTCCCAAAAGCTCCTCCCCCTCTCCATTGTAGCTTGGGAGATAACCCCCTCCTTTGTTGCATAACCTCTTGCAACATTGATCAACATTGCAATTGCATATGCACTCCCGCTTTTTGCGGGCATGCTACTAGCCCACACCACATATTCTCTTCGAGACTGTCGCGCGCGTGTTCGATTGTTGCATGTTCTGAGCCCCAGATTCTGCAGTAGTGCCTATTTATCTTCTCGTTTGAGCGAAATGTTGCCTCATCAGTGAAAAGACTGCGATTCAGAAAATTCTGGCTTTCATCAAAGTTTTACAACACGGAAACAACAAACTTCATACGCTTTGGCCGATCGTCAGGTTTCTTGAACAAGTTGAAGTTTATAAGCGTGTGGAGAAAGTCGTTATGCAGGAATTCATAAACTGTTGATTTAGGAATGGTCAGTTCGTGGCTACATTGTGAAATCCACATTTTTTGGGCTACGCAAAAAATGATTGTTTAATGTATTCGAAATCTTCATATGACTTGCGTGGTGTACCAAATGGTTCTTTTGGCAAGACACTCCTGGTTTCTTTAAAACGTTTATGTTACTTTGTTATTGTTTTGCTACAGGTTCTCTTTCAAGTTACGCTAAACAGTAATACCTCAAATTCAGCTAACTACAACACGCACTGTTCTTTCTTTTCTACGGTCACCATGACTTATCGTCACGGGCCCGAGTCCATTCCGTGAGAGTTTTACTGTCGCACATGCGCATCAGGGTCCAGAGGCTGGCATGTAAGAGTTTTTAAAACTGTGGAAATTGTTCTTTACTTAAAAACATACCGCATTATTTTATTACTTATACAATATGGACTATAGCTTATTACAATCATGGAGATCATTTCTGGAAACCTTACATGTATAGTGTATCTCTCTCTCTCTCTCTCTCTTTCTATATATATATATATATATATATATATATATATATATATATATATATATATATATATGTGTGTGTGTGTGTGTGTTACGCTTAACGTGTAAAATTGCATAATGTTGACATTAGGTAAGCCAATCATCTAATTTTAACATTAGGCAGGCCAAATTTCCGATTGTTGACATTAGGCAATTTTGTTACCTAATGTCAACATTAAGCAGATTTTTAACATTGAGCAAGAAAGTTTTTACAGATGTTGATAGAGGCTCGAATGCCTGTGCTACAGGTTATGACATTTATTTATGTATGTTATTTCAAGCTTATATTTATCAATATAAGGTTAGATTAGGTTTGGTTAAGTGCAGTTGCCTCAGAAGAAATTGTTATGTAATTCACGCTGCCACCCTCGAAAATCCTGCAAAGACTCTTAAATATACTTTTGGCTGAGAGACTAAATTTTACTTCTATTTTTAGGTTATAATTGCCAAGTATTTTCAATATTATGCAGCATTTCAACATTAGTCAAAGGCAGGCATCTAATATCAACATTATACAAAATTGTGCTTAATATTGACATTATCACCATTACTTTCAACATTAGGCAAGGCAAATTTCTAATGTAGACATTAGGGAATTTTTCACAGTAAGCGTAACAGATATATACCCAGACTTTTCACATAGGTCAGGCACAAGCATTATGGGCTTGATATGACTTCGATAGAATTCATATTAATGAATATGTAAATTTTTTTTTTAAATAATTTTGCTTTTGTTTTAAAAAATTACTTAAAGCCTCCTAAATCAATAAATTGTTTAATAATTATAATAACTTACTTGTATTTTATTATGTCCTTAGAAAATGTCTTCATCATATTTAATCTACCATGAGTCATTTATACAGAAACTCCAACCTCCTCGGTTTCAATGCAAATTCTTCGATGACCTTGTCATGTAGAATCTTTTGCCTCTCCAGGGAAACCACAATTTCTTTCTCTATTGCAATTCTTGCTAAACATACTAGTCTTTCCTGACCAGTTCTGTTCCTTAGATACGTCTTAATTCGATTTAATGTTGAAAAACTTCTCTCAGTGGATGCACTGCTCACTGGTATAGTTAAAATCAATCTAAACAGTTTTGCAGATTCGCTAAAAGCTTTTCCTAAATCTAAGTCAATGCATAATTTTAGCAGTTCTTTGACATTCTTGTAGGCAGTAAAATCAGGATATTTATAAATGTACTTCAATGTAAATGGGTATCTAAGGTCGAGTAAAAAAAGAAAAAACTCACACACACACACAAAAAGCCGTACGCAATTCATAGTTGCCACATAACTATTTTCACTCAAACACTCTGAGGATGAGATTTGGCATCCAGCGTAATGTTAGGCACTTACAAATATGCCTGACTTGTAAACTGAAAAACTCGCTTTTCTCTTCTTTGAAAAAATAGATTGACAAAATTATATACTTATCTGATTGCTTTGACAGATGCTATACTAATGTCGATTTTAAATTACATTAAATTTCGTAAAAGTTTCATTTTTTCATAAGTGTGACGCAAGGCATCGAAAATAATGCCTGACCTGGCTTTGTGGCTTAATGCGCTCGGTCGCTCAGGGATCATAAAACAAGTCTGACTTTGCCCAAAGAAGCGGCGCATGGAGAGAAGGAAAAAATGCGGCATTCTGAAATTTATATTGCTCTAATAAAGTGACCATAATAAATAGATCTTTGAAATACACAAATTTAAATTTTACATGATGCCGAGGAAATTATTATTATTTTTTTTTTTAAAGTTAGGTCAGGCTGAGCCTGACCTGCCTGACCACCGCCGTCTCCTCTCTCTCTCTCTCTCTCTCTCTCTCTCTCTCTCTCTCTCCCTGAAGAAACCTCATTTTTTCATTTGTTTTGTTCTCTCTCTCTCATCTTGCGCGGAATATTCTCCTATACAAGCGTCGTTCTTTACGTTAATTATACTGCGTGTTTGCAGTTTAAATGTATATAATGTACGGCATGCGGGAGGTGCCCCCTTGGGGCATTGGTTTCTGCGCGTATGTAGAAGAATTACGGCATTTGATTGAGTGAGGCCCATGGTGTAATGGTTATCATATCTGACCGGCGATCGGAAGGTCCCGGGTTCGATTCCAGGGTGGTTACCTCATTTTTTCATTTGTTTCGTTCTCTCTCTCTCATCTCCTATACAAGCGTCGTTCTTTACGTTATATATATATATATATATATATATATATATATACATAGAGAGAGAGAACTGTAATAATTACAGTTAATAATGTAAAAGTATACATCGACAAATAAATGATTAAAAGAGGAACGTTTTCGGCCCTTGTAATGGGCCCTTTTTCAACTCGGAAAAATCTTTAAAAGAGAAGAGAACTTAAACCGTTGCCGGTCAGAGTAAAACTAAAAGCAAAACACGAAAAACCTATTCCATCCATGAGACAATCCAACTGATTACCTAGCAAACCTTGGCAACTGTTTAAAAATATTAAGTGTAAAGTCGTGAAGGTAAAAGGATGCCCATATCCTTTCGATATGTTGATGAAACATTTTCTACAATCGACGATAAAAATAATATTGAAGAATTATTATGTAGTCTTAATTTGGAAGAGCCCAATTGAATTTATTTATGAAAAAGAAAATGGACATTTTACCTTTCTTTGTGTTTTACAAAATTCTAACAATAAACGTACCTTAAAGGCGTACTGGAAAGGTACCCATTTTCATTCTTATTTGCATGCCTTTTTGGTGCATTCACAAAACACCAAACGGGGTGAATTTCGGATCTTTTTTCAAAGGGTACAGAACCTGCGATTCTTTGTATTTAGAGGAGGAACTAATTTACATTGAACATACTTTTGAAAATTACGTTATACCAAAAATTTAATAAGAAAGATTCACAATAGAGCCCGTACGACTTTTCATGATCAGAGTACATAAAATAACTTCAATAAGACTAATTTGTTGAAACTACATTTCCTAATAAAAACAGAAATTAGGACTTAAGTACGCATTTTTTTCACTACGATTACTTTATTTTCCTGCGTCCACAGTAATAACTCGATACAAAGAAAAAAATTTCGTATGGAAGGGGTCCAAAACGTTACTTATTTCAAATGGGAAACTAAAAACTTCCTCTTCCTTGTCTTCTTTCTATTTCGGTACTGGGGTTCTGTAAGTGCTGTGATCACTTATTGGAGAGTAGAACTTGTAATGTTTGGTGGCATATTCTACAGCTGGTTCCGATTTGGTTCGAGGAACGAAAAACGTTTGAAATGTTTTTAAGGTTTCTCACGATATAACTGACGCGAGTGAAAAAAAGCCTTTGTCAGCGTCTTCGACCGGTTGTTTTCTTGTACCAATAAACAAAGAAAGTCCAACTCTGAGGTCAAGAACAAAGAGGTTCCTTGTATTTCAACGCAGGCGCGAGAAAACCTCCGCCAGAAAAGTACAGTACCTCCTTGCTGACGGTGCCGAATTGTGACGTACGTAAGTGTTCTAAGATAAACTCCATGCTTTCCATGGCAACGTAGGAGTTTGTACGAGCACTTGAAACTATCCCAAGGTTGGCCTTCGATATGAACTTGAAAAAGTGTTAAAAAATAAAATCCGAAGCAGAAATTGTTTATGTACTTCTCTCTCTCCTGTGTGTGTGTGTGTATATATATATATATACACACACACACACATTTTAACTGCAAAGAGAGACAGTATAATCAATGTAAAGAACGACGCTTGTTAGAAGAGTGACTGCACAAGAAGAGGAGAGAAAACAAGTAACGAAAAATGAGGCGCCTCCTGGGAATCGAACACAGGATCATCCGATTGCCGGTCAGACATGCTAACCATTACACAAAGGGCCTCTCCCATGAGAATTACGAATTCTGAGTCTTGAGAAGCCCTTGGTGTAATGGTTAGCATGTCTGACCAGCAATCGGATGATCCTGGTTTCGATTCCGGAGAGGTGCCTCATTTCTCATTACTTGTTTTCTCTCCTCTTCTTTACATATATATATATATAATACACAAACACACACACAGTGTGTGTATATATATATATAATTTTATAATTCATATATAAGATCAAGAGAATTACAGCTAAAATTAATGCATCCGAGCCCAAATATTTTCTAGATCACTTTCGCTGATGTGCGAAACCAATACTCCAGCCATTCTTCCACTTCGGAGAAATTGTTTTTCATCGGGATACACGAATTAATAGTTCGCAAAGCATTTGGGGGTCAGATCATTAATTTCTCCGTGCTCTGTGGTTTCATAATTAAAAATGGAAAGGAGTTTTATATTTAGACGAATTTATAAATGTGGCTAAATTTTTAGTTCTATTCATTAGACGAGGAAAGGGAGTTGCCATCGTGAATTATAACATCTTTTCATATATATGAATTACCCCTGAAATTACACAAAAAAGAGAATGAGAACATTCTTTTACATATATATATACTGGGTGATCCAGATAAATGGGACCCATAAAAAAAGCCAAATATTCTTAATATTTAATTCCTTTCATAAAAACTATATATCATTCGAAAGAGTAGAGTTACAAGTTTATTATGAAATATTTATTTTTTTAAAATGACTCCTTTCAAATGTGCTCCATTAGTTGCCAAGCATTCCAGTGTTCTCGCTTGTAAGTTCTGCATCACTTTTGCAAGAGTGTGCGGTTGTATGGCCTGTATCTCATTTGTGATGGCGGCCTTCAATTCTTGCAAGGTCGTTGGGTTATTTCTGTAGACCCTACTCTTTAAATATCCCCAGAGATAATAATCTAAGGGAGAAAAATCCGGAGACCTTGCGGGCCATTCAACGTCTCCAAATCTTGAGATTAACTCGCTTGGAAACGTTTGACGCAAAACTGCCATGCAGTTCCTCGTGGTATGGCAGGTAGCTCCGTCTTGTTGGAACCAGTGGTTTTCTAGACAAAGATCTCTTAATTTAGGAATAAGGAAATCGGTCAACATTTTTTCGTAGCGATCACCATTTACAGTGACCGTGTTTCCGGTGGAATCCTCGAAAAAGTACGGCCCTATGATCTGAGATGCAGTAAGACCACACCAAACAGTTACACGCTGACTATGCAACGGGACTTCGGTAATATTCAATGGATTTTCTGTTGCCCAGAAACGACAATTTTGTTTGTTTACAGTTCCATTCAAGTGAAAATGGGCTTCGTCTGACATAATCAAAGTTGCTAGAAAATTGGTGGTGTCATTTACCTTCTGTTGGATCCATTGACAGAATTGTCGTCTTCGTGCGAAATCTCCATCGTTTAGTTGTTGCACTGTTTGAATTTTATATGGAAAGAGCATTAAATTTTGTTTGAATATACGGTGTGTTGTTCCATATCCAACTCCTAACAGCTGAGAAGCACGTCTGATGCTTATGTTAGGATTATCCTGTACAATTTCATGAGTTCTGTTAATGATCTCGTCTATCCTTGCTGTGCGCACTCTTCCAGTTGGTTTTCTTTTTCCAATGCTGCCAGTTAGGGAAAAATTTCTGACACACCGACGGATTACTTTCTTAGAAGGTGATTTTGACATCTGAAAATTTGTCTTGAAAGATCTTTGAGCTGAAACTACACTTCTTCCATGCTCATAATATTGCTCAGTTATGAAACGCAGCTGTTCCACAGTCCATGCAGTCATCTTGAAGGGTTAGTTTTAACTAACACTTTTATTTTGTTTTGTATCTTATCTTGTCTTGTATTGTCAAAACCTATACAATCCTGTACAAACTTGTAACTATCCTCTTTCGAATGATGCGTATGATTTTATAAAAGGACTTATACTTTAAGAGTTACAGGGGTTTCTTTTGGGTCCCATTTCTCTGGATCACCCTTTATATAATATATATATATATATATACACACACACTGCGTTCCAAATTATTAAGCAGATTACATTTTCTCCAATGTTTTCAAAAGTTTTTCCCCGATTTCAATGAAATTTGTAGCACATAATCACTATAATAGCAGCATTGATAGTATTAATTTCGATAAAGTATTTTGATAATTAAAATAATTATCTCATTTTATTTAAAAATATGTAAAATATTGTGTTCCGAATTATTAAGCAAGTATTCTATTTACAGATATATAATGTTCTATTTACGGATATATAATGTTCCTTTCGGCTCGTATGCTGTATCTAATACGAAATTAATTAAGCAGTTAATGGTAGGATGAAATGAAACAAAATTGTGAAAAACGTGAGAAAGGGATGCCTTATCACGATTTGAATAGATGTTGATGACTACACGAAATCCAATGGGTTGGTAAAGCCAATTAGCTTCCAATTATAATTTTCTTTTTGGAAGTTTCGCCTATTCGCGAATTGAGATTCATTTTACAATGAAATTTAATTGGTTTAGGGACGGATGATACTTTTCATTTTTCTACTTCTGCCGCGCGAGACTTAAACTCTTTTTTGTTTTATCTCTTTTTTTTTGGCGAAATTTTCGAAGATGAGATTTTGTGAAGTGAAACGTAAGGATAAATCTGCGACTTAGTCGAAATGACAGAAATATAAAATGGTTCCTTATTAAAATTGGATGAAAAAAAATTGCTGATGAAAAATTTAGAGTTCAGTTAAACAATAATCAAAAATGTTTATTTATACATTCAAATTATTCAGTTTTTATTTAAAATTAGACGGTATAATACATTATATAGGTAATTTATACGATAATTATGCTGAAACTACGAATAAATTAAGTACATTTTAACAAATAATTACTGTGAACCATTTATTTCTGGTGTACAATATAAAATAAATTAAGTATATTTTAATCCAAGCTATTTCTTTAAATATGTAAAAGTTTCAGCTTAAATGTAATAAGTGAACGATATTTTCAGGGATATTTTCCCGTGAGAAAATCACTTTTGTTGCAACTGACAACATTAATTGCATTAATGAAAAATAATTTATTTTTACATTTACGATTTAAAAGAGAGGTATTTTTAGCCTTTTAACGACTTTTTGCTGTATTTTCACTTTAATTGTACCCAACTGGAAGCTTTTTGATAAACGAGGCGTAAGTTTTGGATGTGGTTTTAAATTAAAATACGTTCTCGTATTGTAAATACGTTTAATTAGAATCCATTGAAGGTATAAGTAGATTTTTCTACATAGTTCTATTAGAAACTGTAACGTTGTTGTTGTTGTTGTTGATGGATAATTACAATTACAAAAATAATATACAGGGTGTCCCATAAGTCCAGCATCATAGGAGAAATTCATATTTTTCTATTTCTACAAACCATAATTCATATTTTTCTCTTTCTACAGGCCATAATGTCTGTGAGCAAGGAAGAACGAATTCAGATAATTCTACTCATAGGAAATCGGAGTCAAAGAGAGGCCGCTGCTGAATTTAACAGACTGCATCCAGACCGCGAGCCAATAACGCAGAGTTGTGTTAGCAGACTCGTTGCAAAGTTTAACGAAACAGGATCCATAGAAGATAAACCACGCAATGGACCTTCAAGGAGGTCCACTGACGATGATACAGCGACTGCTATCCTGGCTCATTTTAACAGAAGTCCCAATAAGTCTCTTCGGCGATTGTCCGCCGAGACAGGAGTGTCGAAAAGGAGCATCCATCGCATTCTTCAGGCTCACAAATGGCATCCATATAAACTTCAGATCCTACAGAAATTAAGCGAAGATGATCCCGACCGGCGGATGGAATTTTGTGAATGGGCTACGGAACAATACATATTTAGCACGTTCTGTAAATAAAAGCTTTTGTTTTGCCTTTTTTTATTATTTTTCCTATAATGCCGGACTTATGGGACACCCTGTATAATTGTAAAATACTTCTTTAACAAAGGGTTAAACTTAATGCCAACTTGAAGCGAATGTATTTTACAAACCCTATAAAACAATTAATTTTTTAATAAAATACGAATATTATTATTTATATATATATACCGGGTGGACGAAAAAAACCTTGTTTTTCCTACAAATTTCAAACTAGTCAAGCTAATACACCCAAATTAGTACAAAATATAGCCAATAGTATGGTTATCATGTACTGTAAACCTCAGTTAATTATCTTTGGCCGTTTCTTAATTATAAAAAATTTAACTTGACGAAACAAACAGCGAGATTTTGTGAAGCTGACTACGCTGACCACCAAATTCTCCTGACTTAAATCCTCTGGATTACTCGTGTGGAATGAGCTGAAGTCATTGGTGTACCATGGTCGCAGGGTACCATTTCCAAACCTGGAAGCACTTAGACAAAGAATTGAGTTTGTTTGGCTTATTGTGTCCCGAGACAAAATCAAGTCATCCATAGATCAGTGGAAAAGGAGAGTACTGGCCGTAATTCAAGAAAATGGGGGGCCAATACAACATCGATTTCAATAAGGTAAGTTTTATACGAGTTCCATTGAGATTTTTAGCACATGATAACTATACTATTGGCTACATCTTGTACTAATTTGGATGTATTAGCTTGACTAGTTTGAAATTTGTAGGAAAAACAAAAGTGTCCAAGTTTTTTTCGTCCACCCGGTATATATACGTGTATATATAATATATATATATATATATATATATATATATATATATTCTTTCAAACATTAGTGCGATATAAAAGTAGTCAATCTTTAGTAATTTGGGGTCACTGAATACGAAAATGATGCCTAAAATTGCCAATTAGCTCTATTTATAAAGATATCAGGCAACCCTGCACCCTACTAACTGGACTGCATCTGTCGCGTAATATGTAGACGCCTGTGACACATCGACGCATTGACTCTACTGCGCATGCGCGGTTATATATTTTTATTTTAATAAATTAATGTGAATATATACATATATATACAATAAAATGCAATTTCAAATTTATCTATTACATTATGTATTTGTAAATTATTTATTAAAAAATAGATTGGATCATTTTAACATACTGCTTCCCATAATGTTTTTTATATTAATATAAATGGAATACTAACCTAACTTAACCTTACCTAATTTAAAATTATTAAAACGCAATGTAATTACATTAATTTATTAAAATAAAAAAATATAACTACGCGCATGCGCAGTAGAGTCAAGGCGTCGATGTGTCACAGGCGTCTACATATTACGCCACAGCATCAGTTCATTCGCGGAAGTCATACAGTGCACCCTTGTCAAACTCTTTTTAGTTTTTGCTTTAGAAACTGATTTTTTTTCAGCCGAATTTGAACAAAGATGCCTCGTAATTGCGTGAACAGTGTAGATAACTTCTGTTATGTTTGTGGAGAATTAACTTTTGCAACACAAAAGCGTGCTATAACCGCCGTGGTTACGAAAGCCTATCACCTTTATTTTGGCTGTAAGATTGGAGATCAGGACAAGAGCTGGGCCCCACACATATGCTGCAATACTTGTGCAACAAACCTTCGCCAGTGGTTGAGTCGGAAAAGGAAATCTATGCCTTTTGCACTGCCAATGGTGTGGAGGGAACCAACAGATCATGTCAGCAATTGTTATTTCTGCATGGTGCCTCCAGTCAAGAAAGGTATTTGCAAGAAGAAAAAGTGGATTTTACAATATCCGAATATACCTTCTGCTTACGCACAGTACCTCACGGCGAAGGACTACCCGTTCCTGAGCCCCCACACTCATTCTCCCTGGAGTCAGAGGACGAGGAGAATGAAGGAACCTGCGAAACTTGTGAGCCTTCAACTTCACAAGACCCTGAATTTGTTTATAACTTGACATCTTCTAAACCGCACATGATAACTCAGAATGAATTAAACGACCTTATCAGAGATTTAGAACTGCCAAAGAGTAAGGCAGAGCTGTTGGGCTCCAGATTGCAGCAGTGGAATCTCTTCGCTGAAAATTTTAGAGTGTGTAAGTTCGTGACCGTCAAAAAGATTTTGTCCCATTCTTCATCATGGAAGGTGACCTTGTAGCTTGCAACGACATCGATGGTCTGATGGCAGCTCTCAACATTATTCACAATCCTGATGAGTGGAGACTGTTCATTGATTCATCGAAGTTGAGTCTAAAAGCTGTTTTGTTGCATGTTGGCAACGTATTGCCATCAATTCCAGTTGGTCATGCAGTCCACATGAAGGAAACATATGACAAGATGTATAAGCAACTTTATGAACTGCATAAACTATGACAAACATCAGTAGCAGGTTTGTGGTGAATTCAAAGTTGTAGATAGATCTTCGACTGCAGTCGGGCTACACTAAGTATTGCTGTTTTCTGTGTGAATGGGATAGTCGGGCTAGGACTTCTCATTACATCAAGAAGGATTGGCCACTCTGACACTCATTGGAACCTGGAACAAAAAATATTCAGTATCCTCCACTTGTAGAATCGAGCAAGATTTTGTTATCACCCTTACACATCAAACTGGGCGTCATGAAAAATTTTGTTAAGGCTATGGATAAAACGGGGGCAGCTTTTAAGTGCCTCGGTGGTAAATTCCTAAAGCTCAGTGAAGCAAAAACCAAGGAGGGTGTATTTGTTGGTCCACAGATCCGCGAGCTTCTTGGAGATGAGGAGTTCGACCGTATCCTAGGTGGTGAGGAGAAGACGGCGTGGAATGCTTTCCGGTTAGTAGCAACCAATTTTCTCGGAAATACCAAAGCTGACAATTACAGGGAGCTGGTGGAAAACCTGCTGTTCTCCTATCAAAAAATGGGCTGCAATATGTCTTTAAAGATACATTTCCTCCATTCGCACCTGGAATTTTTTCCGGCCAACTGCGGAGCAGTCAGCTATGAACATGGTGAACGTTTCCACCAGGATATCTCAGCGATGGACAAACGCTACCAGGGGAAATGGAGTCCATTATTGTTAGCAGACTACTGCTGGACAATAACAACAGATGCTCCAGAAGTTGAATACAAGAGACAAGCAAAGAAGCGACGGGTTGAATCAATATAAGTGACTACATTATACAGGTATGTTACTAATATATGGTGCACATATACGCAAAATGTGTAACTTAAATTTTCTTGGAAACTGTAGCCAATCGACTGTTTTTATGGTCATATTCGTTTTCAGCACCCCAAAATCCATAATAGGAAACACATTTTATCTCCGAAGTACAAACTTTTTCAAAATTTGTAGACCAGTGTAATTTGACCTTTCGGATTGTAAAACTTTGATCAGTGCATTGATGTCCTTTTCCACTTGATATTTAGTTTCAAATATTCAAATTTAAGATAAATGAGTGGAGGAAATATAAACGATTTTGGTTCCAATCTTAATGTTAATTTAGTGAAAAAATTATTTTTCAGTTTCGAAGGAAATTACAAATAAAAATGAAGCAAATGCACTCAAAAATATTTCAAACTAATTTCAACAGCAAAAAATTTTATTAAATATCTCAAGTAATTAATTCTTTACTGACACCACAAATTAAAGTTTTTCACTCGAGTATTTGACGTTCAAAACAATACAAAGATGAAATAAACTTATAAATTAGTCAACCGAGTATAACGTTAGCGAACATTTAATCGCCGATTACTTTCAGCATTATTTAAAGAGGAGCGCGTCTAACCCCAAAAATTAATCAGATTTCCCCGATTTAAGCTGTGCACCGCTTTTTATATCACAAAAATTTGTATGGGGCTAAATAAAAATGACAACCTACAAGGGGGCACTAATTTATATAGATCAAATCGCTTCATTAGACTTTGGCAGTTCCAGCGAAGCTACTACTGCCATTGGTATCCTTTAGAATGGGTGGGAATATTGTTAAACCAATAGGAAGGGATTTTAAAAGTGTCTATTTGGCATTTGTAGAGTCGTGATTCGTCTTGGGATTTTTAAAATAAGTTTCTGTCTATTTGTAAAAACGTAGGCACTGTCGAGTTGTGAAATCAAATTTTTGCGAGCAAGATAGAGTTTTAATTACATTTCGATAAAGAAGACCTTCACTTTGGTCATTACTCTAAGTTATACTAAAAATTAATATAAGGTTACTATAAAATCTATATATACACTCGTATTTGATATAAAACGATATTCGACGATATAGAGAGAAAAATTTCTATAACTCCGATAATACCAATTAATAAAAAAGAATGCAAACCTTTTAAAGTGTCACATGTTTAAAATATTATATATATATATATATATATATATATATATATATATATATATATATATTATATACCCGCAAGGGGGTTCTAAGCTCGTGCTCTTGAGTGCTCTTTGTGCTCGTTTGTACGTGCTTGTTCCTGGAGGTTTCACGTGCGCCCTCCCGGCCCTAGCACCCAAGGATGATGGGGCTCGACCCTGCAGTCTTTGTCATCCTTGGTCTTTTTCCACTTCGACTGTCCCCTCCACCCTTTCTTTTTCCTGTCTTTCCTCTCCCTTTTTCTTTGTTTTTCCGCTGAGATATGCCCTTTTAAATAGAGGCGAATCGGTTCTTCCTGAACTTAAAAAAAAAAAAAAAAAAAATATATATATATATATATATATATATATATATATATATATATATATATAAAATGAAGAGAAATTTTCCTTTTTTTATATGGATCGCACTTTACCTGTTGGGACTATAAAAACGTACGTAGGCTTTATTTTCTGGCAAAAATTCGAAATGTCTATTGAAAATGAATTAATAAATGGTTTGCGTCTTAAAAGAAGACTTTTACGAAGATTGGAAGATTGCGAAACGTTTCATCTTACGCAAGATGCGATCTTGTCGCCCGATTGACAACTTGCCTCGAGAGTTTCATGAGCCAAGACACATCTGGGATTTTCACTTAGCGGGAGACCAGTTTATGAACTCGCTTCTATAATGCATCAATGTTCAACCATATATATATATATATATATATATATATATATATATATATATATATACCGTATATGATGAATATCACAATTAAACGCGTGAAATGAATAATATGCAAACTCACAAGGAAAAAGAAAAATGATTCCAAGGCCTTTCGTGTATTCAGAAGTGCACCTCGTCAGGGAATGAAGGGAGAAGGCGAAATTACCAAAATATATAGAGTGGGACGGAAAAACAAAAAGATTAGCACATAATTAACAAGAGTTAACGGAGGAACGGAGAGTCCGAAATATGAAAAGACATATTTTTTTCACCGTCCTTCTTGTTTGGAGAAGTCCACTTTTGGACGATATTTACAACAACTTACGTAGAAGATGCAGAACTCAGACCAGAAAATTAAACACTAGACTGGACGATTTAATTTTCAATAGTTACTGGACTAAAAAAAGTGATTTTAGTAATATTGTTAACTTGTCGCCCCATGAGCTAGACTTCAATACGAAATGTGCGTTAGGTTTTAGGGTTAGGATTCTCTGTCCCAAAAAAGCACAGCAGTTGGTACTTGTAGGTTATATCCCCACCACCACCAATTTTGACAATATTTTCGTTAAAACTAACGAAAATATCACGACTTAACCTAACCAATTATCAAGGGCGTACAGTTGATCTATTAGTAAATAGTAAATACTATTCCAGAAACAACATTATAATTAATAATCACTGGTCTGCATTTGAAATTTTTTTTCCTGAGGTCAAGGTTTTTTTAGTTGTTCCTTTATAATTTTTGCATGCTGAATTAAAAAATGTAACTCATTTTGCTCAATCAGGTCAGGTGTTTATGCTATCTCAATTTTAAAAAAAATAGATAATTCGAGAATAATCGTTATGAAATTAGCAAGTTTATTTTTTTAAAACGGACTTAAATTGACAGAAAATGTACAAAGTATATAAAAAATGGTACACGAGTACAGTTAATGTGGACGAAAGGGCTTTCTCAAAGACTTTCGTCTGTGTTCCACAGCTGGAACGTCTCTCTTGAGGCACCAGCAGTAGTCCGCGAGCATGTTCACATCCCAGCGGCCCTGGTACCTCTCTTCCATCACTCGAATATCCTGGTGGAAGCGCTGTCCTTGCTCCTCGCTGACATCACCGCCGTTGTCCGGAAAGTAGTCTAAATGCGAGCTGAGAAAATGCATCTTTATGGACATACGTGCACCAAGAGCCTGGAAGCTCTGCAGGAGCTCCTCGACAACACGTTCGTACTCTGGACTTCGGTGGTTGCCCAGAAAATTCGTGACAATGGACTTGAATGCGAGCCAGGCATTGATCTCATTGTCCTCCAGACTTTCGTCGAATTAGCATCTTTCATTAGCTCCCTGATCTGAGGGCCGTCAAAATACCTGCTTTCAGTTTGTCCTCACTGACGCGTGGAAATTTCTGATTCAGGAAAGCGAAAGCTCGGCTTTCTTTGTTGAGTGCTCTGACGAAATTCTTCATAAGTCCGAGCTTGATGTGCAGCGGCGGAAGTAGAATCATCTGCGGATTCACGAGAGCGTGTGACAGAACGTTGTGCGAACCTGGTTCCAGGCCACGTCTTGCTGGCCAGTCGCGTTGTACGTAGTGTTGCTTCTCTGCTCAGCTGTCCCACAGACAGAGAAAACAGGGGTATTTGGTGTAGCCGCCTTGTAGACCCAGCACTAGGGCTATAACCTATAAATATATATATATATATATATTTTTTGTAGACACGAACATACCTTTAGGTCTCCGCATATCATCCAATTGTGATGTTTGTACTTCAAAGCAGTTAGCAAAAGCTCCATGTTACTATAACTTTGAGTCATCTGCACCGAGTGACCCACCGGAACAGACGCGACCTTGTTACCATTGTAGAGTAGTACTGCTTTCAAGCTTCTGCTTGAGGAGTCGACGAAGAGCCGCCATTCTGTAGGGTCATACGCTAAACTCATAGCTGCAATGAGGCCGTTGACGTTGTTACAGTAAACCAGCGAAGCTTCTTCGTCCAACGTGAAATATTCTCGAAACTCTTTTTCGCGGCTGCGATACCAGAAGAATGTTGTTTCTGGAGCTAACAAACGATTTTCGCGAAGACGTGACCCTAGCAACTGAGCAGATTCTTTGGAAAAGCACAAATCTCTTGTCAAATCGTTCAACTCAGCTTGGCTCAAGAGTTTGGGTTGACTTGTCTCGGCAGTAGGTTGGTATGTACCAGATATGTCACTGTCATCCATTTCTTCATCTGAGTCGGACGACGAATCAAAGTTGTCGGGCGGTGTTGGAATTGGAATTTCTGGTCCATCCATGAGGCACTGGCTTTATGGCAGATGGCACGTCTGGATACTTTACGTGTTGCTTGTTTTTTCGATTTATGCCTAAAAGGAAACAGATAAAGACAGATAAAGATAAGATAAAGACATATCTCATATATTGTCATGCATATTTTTGTAAGTATAAAATTAAATTCATACTAAATTCATACTAACTTACCTTGTAGGTTTGTCATATAGAAATAACAGTCAGTAGTATGATCTCTTCCTTCCCTCCACACCATTGGGATACCAACAGGTAGACACTCTACCTTCTTGTGGCTCCAGCGCCGCAGACTTTCAACGCACGTTTTGCAGCATATGTGAGGGGCAAAGGCTTTGTCGTGGTCACCAAGTTTAACTCCAAAGTAGGCGTGATAGCTTTTCCTCACAAAATGTGTGATGTTTGACTGCCGGTCTGACATAGTGACTTTACCACAGATGTAGCAGAACCTGTTTGGGTCATTCTTGCACATTCTATTCATGCTGAAAAACAGTAATGACAATCGTAATTAGAAATAAGTTGTGTATGTTTATTATATAGAGCTTGGCTAACACTTGGCTAAAATGTAAGTCTGTTTTAAAAAAATAAACTTGCTCATTCCATAACGATTATCTAATTTTTTTTAAATTGAGATAGCATAAAAACCTTACCTGATTGAGCAAAATGAGTTACATTTTTGAATTCAGCATGCAAAACTTATAAAAGAACAACTAAAAAACCTTGACCTCAAAAATGACGCAGACTAGTGTAAAAGATCAACTGTACGCCCTAGATAATCGGTTAGGTTAAGTCGTGATATTTTCGTTAGTTTTAACCAAAATATTCTGTCAAAATTGGTGGGGAGGAGATAACCTACAAGTACCCAGCAGTTTACTGATTGCTGAGTCTTTTATCAATTTTGAAAAACATAGTAATATATCCGAAACGTTGTGTGTATAGTGCTTTTAATGCGAGGTATGAATCGAATTATGCTTTGAGGTTTGAAAAAGCCCTAAAAACACTTAAAAATAATGATTCATTACATATTACTAAAGCGGACAAATCTAATTCGATCGTCATCATGGACAAAAACAGTTAGATTGAAAAGATGAATACTTTATTGAGTGACCGCGATACGTACAAACCTTTAAACAGAGACCCACTGGAGGATGTTAATAAAATGTTTAACAGAAAATTAAAAGAAATATTAAAAAATAACTACAATGGGCTTTCTTAAGCAGTTTCTTAGTATCAATCCGTCGCTACCGTATTTGTACGGTTTTGTGTAAACACACAAAATTAATAATCCCATGAGGCCTATTGTTAGCTCAGTGGGCTCCGTAACCTATAAGCTATCTAAATGGTTAGTTAGCTTATTAACGCCGTTAGTTGGCTCTATTTCCGAGTCACATATTGTAAATAGCATGGATCTTATTGACAAACTGAAGTTTCCTAATGACCTTAATTTCAAACTTGTAAGTTTTGATGTATGCTCGTTATTCACAAAAGCCCCTGTTGATGGCCTACTTGATTTTTTAAAAGATAAGACCTCTGAATATTCTTTCCCTGTTCAACAAAATACTCTAATTGAGTTAATTAAGCTTTGTGTCAAAGATTGTAAATTCCAGTTTGAAAATAAGTTTTATGCTATGTCGTTTGGATTGGCGATGGGAAATCCACTCTCACCTGTATTAGCTAACTTATATATGGAATTTTTTGAAAGCAGCATTTTGCCTACTATTGTTAATTTTAACCTTGTTTGGTACAGGTATATAGATGATATTTTATGGCTTTGGCCTAATAATTTGAATATTGACTTATTTCTTGGTAGGCTCAACAATTTAGTCCCATCTATTAAGTTCACGGTTGAAAAAGAAAATGATGGAAGCTTATCTTTTCTGGATCTAAAAATTCGGAGATGCTTTAATCAGTTAAAATTTGAAGTTTATTGTAAGCCTACTAATAATAACTCGTGTGTGCATTTTTATTCTCACCATCACCCCTCGATTAAATCTTCTATTTTCTCTGCTATGTTTCTTAGAGCATTGAGAGTTGTCAGTCCTGAATTTTTAGATTCCGAGTTATGCAATATCATGGATATTGGTACTAAATTATGTTATCCTATTTAATTTTTAGACAACTGCCTTAGGAAACCCAAGAATAGGTATTATAATAGTGTAACTGTAAAAGAATTTGAGCGTAAAAATATCCTTAACCTACCTTACCATATTAATTTTCAATATCTTCCGAATTTACTTAAAGCAATTGGTATCAATGTAGTCTTTAAGTATAATAATACTGTTAAATCACGCCTAATAAAGAATAGCCCGGATAATATGGTTGGTTGTGTGTATTCGATCGGATGTACACAATGTAACTCAGTATATAATATAGGCCAAACGGGTAAAACGTTAGATATTAGGGTAAAACAGCATAAATATGCGTGTAGAACAGCAAATATTTCTAATGCATTGTTTAACAATATGTATAGATGTGATCAGAGTATCAAGTAGGATAGTTCTAAAGCGCTCGTTAAAAACACAGATATAATTGAAAGGGATATCCTAGAATGTGCATTTATCCATTTAAAAATAATTTCAATAACAGTGCGGGAATGTATAAAATTGACAATATCCTGTTAAAATTCCTTCTGCTTCTCATTAACTCTTATTAATTATGTGCTAATCTTTTTGTTTTTCCGTCCCGCTGTATATATTTTGGTCATCTCGCCTTCTCCTTTCGTTCCCTGTCGAGGTGTACTTCTGAATAACGAAAGATCTTGGAATCTTTTTTGTTTTTCCTTGTGGGTTGCGTCATATATATATATATATATATATATATATATATATATATATATAATTTTCGTTATCAGGGTTGTTTTTCTTTTTTTGTAGTGATTTTCTCTAGTGATTTTCTAGACACCTTTTATTATTGTGTCAGAATAGTGCGGTCCGGTTTTCTGAGCGGTAGGTTTTTTTACCTTTGAACGACAAATATAAATTTGCACTGATATGAAACAACGAAGTTTTTATACTTTTAAGCTTATGTTTTTTTAAATTAAATTAAATTTCACTTGCGTTATACAAGTAATAACGGGGAATAGGGTTTCATCAGAATTCAAGTAGGCCTATGCAAATGAAGATGGCCTAGCCAGAGCGGGACAAGAATAGGCCTGGGGCCGAAAGGAAAGTTTCCTTTCAATATGTCCTAGGAGGAAATTGAATTTTCTTTATTGTTATGAATTCGTCTTAAAAGCGGGCCCTAATTCCGACGGGCACGAGTGGACATTAAAATAAAAATAAGAAAGAAATTCCCGAAGGACTGCCGTACGACCTCTCCCTATAACTCGCTCTTCTCCACTCTCGCTGACTAACTACTGTACAAGGTTGCCAGGTTGGTTCAAGTAAAATTAGCCACACTGCCCTTTTAAATTAGCCAAATTTAGCCAATTACAGTATAGCCTATATATATATATATATATTATATATATATATATATATATATATATAACCTGTTTACTAAACTAAATAAATATATACATTGTATATTAAAATTTACAAACATACAAACACAAAGAGTAATAACTGAAAACAAAACTTACGTTAATAATTAAAAATCAGTAGAAATGATATTCTCCAAGATATGTTCATCCTTCTCACCGATATTAGCATCATTACTGCTGGGCAAAGTTACCATACTATCACTGGTGCTTAGCGTGGACGTTTTAATGAAAGGTACTTTCCGTTTTTCATATATATATATATATATATATTTTTTTTTTAAGTTCGGGAAGAACCGATTCGCCTCTATTTAAAAGGGCATATCTCGGCGGAAAAACAAAGAAAAAGTGAGAGGAAAGACAGAGGAAAAAGAAAGGGTAGAGGGGACAGTCGAAGTGGAAAAAGACCAAAGGATGACAAGGACTGCAGGGTCGAGCCCCATCATCCTTGGGTGCATATATATATATATGTATATATATATATATATATATATATATCTTGCGTGATTAGACTTAGAATCTTTTTTGTAACGTTAAAATTCTTGCAGCATTGATCATTAGTCTAACAGTTAAATGAGATCGTATTCATAAAATAGATTCGAATGTATTTGCATTTATTTTATTGCGCTTCTCACTTTTAATATTTGTCAGAAAAGAAAATACGCGTTCCACAAAGGCATTGCTTATTGGAATAGAAATAGCATGAAGTACAACTTCGGCAAGTTCTTTGAAACATTTTAATTCTAAAGCATTTTCATAGATTCTAACTTTTGCCCAAAACAGAATGGTGACACAGCCAGGCTCGGATGCTGTATTGCCAGGTCTACATAAATTTTTATAGATCTACAGTAATTTTGGCCAAATCAAAAATATTTTGAAATCTGTAGGATTTTATACTATGACGCCAAAAAAAATTGTTACAATTAAGAGAATTAATCGATTTTTAATAAAAAATGAGTTTGTAGTATATAAGATATATAAAATAAAAAGATAAAGAAATATAAAACGAGATATAAATTTCAGTCAGATTTATGGTTATAGGCCCAATTAACCAAAATTAGCCTAAAAGTTGTTGGCTAGTACTTTCGAAATATCTTTAGCCAGCCATGAATGGAATTAGCCAAATTAGCTAAAATTAGCCAAACCTGGCAACCCTGCTACTGTAACTGCTGACTCTTCCGACTCTGCCTTTTCCCCCCATCAGAAATGAGTTCTCATTTTGCATTCGGAAAACACAATTTCACGTTCCTTTTTCATTGCATCTAAAACTCAGAAACACTAATTAGTAAATCAATTTAATAGATTTTTGTTTTGTCCTGATCATTTTATATTATTTAACCAGTTTATCTCTTCTATTAAATTTATCTCTTTTATTAAATTCTATTATTATTATTATTATTATTACAGTAGCATGGGCGCAAAAAGGTAGAGTGCAATTGCATGATATTACGTATTGTTGCAAGAGCGCCAACCCCCCAACCCCCTTTGTTGCAAGAGTGCCAACCTCTCCCTTTGTTGCCACCCCCCACCCACCCCCCTTGGTGCCAACCCCCACCCCCTTTGTTGCAAAACCTCTTTGGGGAGAAGGTGGGAGTGCCTCACCCCCCAAAGGAGCATAACTAACCTAAGGGGGCTCTTTGGGGAGAAGGGGGCACCTCACCCCCCAAAGTGGCAGAAAGAGACAGCAAGAGAGGAAGGTGGGAACCCAGAGTTGGGTATTCACTCGGCTGGAAGCCAAGTCATATGAGTTCTTCAGCCACCCACCGCCCTCTTATAAGGTCCCAAACAGCCAGTTGGCTGCTGAGTTGCCAGATAAAGCCATGTATTTTATTTAAAGCATATATTCCAGTTGGTTTAGAAGGCCGATTTGACAAATAGCAATTAATTAATTATTCTGTTTTAGAAACAAATGATGTAAACGTGTTCAAGGAATAAATAAAACACCATTACAACGTTCTGTTTATTTTAGCAGAGTTAATGCATATACAATGGGACATATATATTATCAAATAATAGAACGAAAAACATATTATCATAAGTTATATTATCAAATATTAGTACAGGAAAAATATATAGTTATATTAATTATATATAATCGTTCAAAACAGAGTATTAACAAAATATTAGAAAAATATATAGTTATATTATCAAATATTAGTACAGGGAAAAATATATAGTTATATTAATTATATATAATCATACAAAACTTAGTATTAACAAAATATTAGAAAAATATATAGTTATATTAATTATATATAATCATACAAAACTTAGTATTAACAAAATATTAGAAAAATATAGTTATATTATCAAATATTAGTACAGGAAAATATATACAAATCGTATGATCATATTATTACAGGAAATATATATATATATATTATATATATATATATATATATTCGCTTTACGGCCTACGGTGCAAAACGCTAAATTCAACGGTGATTAAGGCTATATCAACATCGCCATTACTCTGCACGATGTGGTAAAACCGTCCAAGCATCACCTCACCGTTTAACTGATATGACGATCTATACTCGATATAAATGGCTTTCATATCGTTCAATACTATTTTTGTACCCACTTTACACTCGGCAGGCAAGTTCTCTTTAAGCGCAGCTAGAACACATTCAAAAGCAGGCATAAGAACGTCATCGTTGACCGTTACATTAAATACAAGTTTATAATCATGCCTTTCCAATCGGAGATTTTTTCTTATCGTCCCGAACTTTTCAATCGTGAACTCTTCTTCACTCGACATAGCGGCAATTGAAATATTCTACCAAATCATTACGACATCTATCCACTATATAGAGGTACAGTTCTTCAGGGTGAACAGTGTAGGCGAGCTCAGCTCTGTACCTCTCAAGCGTTTTGTACCAAAGCTCAGGATATTTCGAAGTATCTAAGCCTTTTAAATATGCTTCCAGAGCTAGTCCGTTCTCCCCCTGCTCATTCGTACATTCAACAAATCCATCAAGCAGAGCGGTGTAAGCGTATTCAAGTACCGTGTCAAAATAAACCATGTCTGTAATACGGGCGTCTAATATAGGCTTCAGCTTACGGAATCCGACGATCTCAAGCATTCTGTCAAGGATGAAACGGTTTCATGTAGGAACAAGAACGTCATTATCAGCTGTGTTCTTCCACATCAGTCGTATATCAATACATGGTTGATTGTTATTTACACTCAATGTACAAACAACGGTATATGAGGCGTCACTAATAACCTCTCTTATTATACCTACGTCAGCAGGTATTTTATGACGGTCCTCAGCCAACCTCTCAACCACCACGAAGATTTTATGCATCTCCTCAAGATTTAAATAAATAACGTTGCGTTTGCTCGCAGGCCTACAGTTCGTTTCAAGCACACAGTTAATGGTGCCGGTTTCTCGCCTGAATACACGCAATGACTTCGTCACGGAGACGTCGTACGAGGCGTTGAGAATGCTTCTCAAAGGGAGTTCCATCGTATTCGCACGTTCACACAGATCGAGATGACACAACCACTTGGCGCAAACTCTGAGAAGACTATGAGCCACAGAGGCAGGCAGGTAGGCAGGATCGGGTCGACAGGCGGGTGAATCACCCTGATGAAACGTGAATGGGTTTGTTCGAACTCGTATGCTCCGTGAGGAGTGAGTCGCACCATAATCTAATGAAACGTGTACGGCGCTGACCCAACATGAATCGTTGTATCCCATTATATTGGGCAGGTGTTTTGAGAAATTTTCAGATACAAGAATTAATTTCGGTTTTAATGTTTTATCACTACCACTTCCCCGAATACGTACCAGACAGTTTCCTTCAGGGTAAATTTCACCAGCTAAACACATTTTATAATGTTTTATCTCTCCTAAACATCTTCACATTGCGGGGCGCTATTAGAGAGAAACATATGCTCATATTATCCTTTTTGTATAACAGACGATACTCATCTCTAAAATCTGTTAAAAATTCACACAACCCATTAGCCACAACCTAGCTACAAACCTCATCATGATATATAGTAATGTAGTGGTAAAAATACTTAAGACTGTCCATGATGACAAGAATCACATTTTCAGACGTAGGGTACGAGTAATCGGCATACCTTTGGTTACCTTTGGTTAGCTTCCGCCCGAATTGTTCATTCTGACGAAGGTCAAGCTTTTCACTCCACCTTAGACCTACAGTTTAACGTGGAATCCGAACCACGCCCCATCAGCAGTCCAGCGTCTTAACCACTAGGCCGCCTAGGGTACCCATTTATCTACCAACCACTTTCTTTATTGTGTGGAAGGATGAACAGCTTGGTTTTGCTGCGCGCCGGCTGCCGTCGGGTCTCGAACCCGGGGCCGATGGATTCGTAGTCAGCGACGCTAACCACTACACCAACGAGGCGCATGGTGTAGCATGATATAATACCGCTTATCACACCACTCATCCACAAGACTCACTACCCATAACTGTTGTCTATCTTCTGAGCGTGCCGCTTCTTCTACCACGCGGTATATGTGAGCCTTTATAAAGCTTAGTTCTATAACATACTTCAGTACATCGTCTGTACTGCGAAATCCTACAACCCCCTCGCCAGAATAGCCGTAGAGTATTTGAATAGCCTGACCCTTCGCCCGATTCAATGCAGCTTTAAAAGAGTCAAAGGAGGCGGGAATAGGGAGTTTTTCAGTATCCACTACATCTACACACTTGGCTGAATACCACTTCATAAATGTTGAACACGCGATATTAAAGGTGGTCATTTTCTCTACGCGCGAGAATACACGTCTGAGCTCAAGGGTATACAGAGGTCAACTGAGAACGCGGGGATAGAGGCCTGCTCAGGTTGCGGCATGAATCACGCCGTCGGTCTTACAGTGGGCGGGGCATAACTTTTAATGCACATACGCAAAGTGAAACGCAAGTTGAAACACGATTTATTTGATAAACGAAATAATCAGGATGTACATATTTACAAATACGTGTAATAAATAAGTTAGCAATAGACATATCAAAGACTATGGTATCCAAAGGGCACGGTGTCATAGGTACCAGGCACTTGGTAACGTTTCCTATAGGTGTTACGGCACACCTTTGTACCCCTAAGTTCCTTCACGCCCCCAGCTTCTGCGCCCGAAAATTGTGGGTGCCTACAGTCAGTTGGGGCGGATGATCACCCTCATCATCTTCCAAGCACACTAACTCCTTCAGCGATTCAAAGTTGACGACCCTCCGATTCGCTTGGTTAAGCGTGATACCCTTAGCCTTCACGATATACTTCGTTTCATCCCCTATCCTCACCCGTACCCCATAGGTCTTTGGCCCTGTTGACACAAACGAGTCGGCGTATGCGTTGTCCCCATACTCATCCTTGATCTCGTCAGTTAACTCACCGAGGAACTCCCCAATAGCAGGCATGTATTCACCACTCCTCGCTGTGAATATCACGCTATCTGTATCGGCGTACAAAACTCTCCGCCCAAGAGAATGTAATAGACCCCAAAGTTTGATACGGACATAGGCTGTTGTGAAGCTGGCTACAGGAATGTTTGTAACCCGTGAGGTATCTGTGGCCAATTCAGTATTGTTGTACTTTATTATGTAAGTATTACCTACATTCACAATCCCCATGACCTCTTTATCGGGTGCGTTGGCGTAATCCAGACTTCATTATAACTTTGCGCCAAATGAACGTTCCCTTTACCAGTATTCTGCGCAAATTTTCCCCAAAGACTGTTTAGGCACAATTTTGCACTAAAGCGCTTGCCCGGATTCTTTACAATTTGGACACGATCAAGTTGTATACCCTCGTGGTCACGGTAACGTTGAATTTCAGACGTTTTTTCGTCTTCGGTTTCAACCCCTCTCGGATATCCTGACGCCTCAACCTTATCCTTAAAAAATGCGTTTATATATGGCGTGAAAAGGTTGGGTAGCTTCTGAAACCTCCACACTTCATGTATCTTCATTATTCTATACCCATGGCGTACGGCTAGGGCCAGCTCAGGACTTGTGTATACACCTCTGATCTTACGCTGGTTGGGTGTATGGTCACAACCACCATTATTCTCTTCCGCGCACTTCACGCACAGGGGAAACATGAGCTTGTGATCGATGACGGCGGGTAAGATCGGCATCCATAAATCGCGAGTGGGGAGCACGTCTACGAAAGAGAGTCCAAAGTAGCGATCATTCAAATTTCTTGAAAACTCGGCGATGGAGGGTAGGGCAAGTCCCACCAGTTCCTCAGGCGCACCTACGGGGTACGGATTGTTCTTCATCACGTAGAGGTATAAAGAAAAGAAGTCGTAGTAGTGGAGTTTCACGCCCTCCGTAGGTTGAAAGTATAGCTTGAAGGGATTTGTACGCCCACCGAACAAGCTGTCACCGCATTTGAGAGGTTCCAGTACCACTAAACGTTTGATCGTGTTTATTTATTCAAGGTACGCCCCGTCTGTCTCCATCCGCGCATCATACTCATGCTCCCACAAGACTTTGTGAGTGAACTGGGTGCCTATAAGTTGATCGCGGGTGCGCGTCTACGCAAGACAGTCGGCAGGATATCTACCGTGGATATCTCCGGCGATTCCACACTCAGGACGGGGGCATCCATGCCACCAGCAACCGTTAAAGGAATACACAGTCTTCTCACCAGTGGCATGGTTTTCACTTAGACCATCAACCCAAAAAACACTACCATTATTCTTAATGGGTACTTCACCCGTGTTGCGGGTGTGCTTTATGTATATACCTGTCTGTTGCTGTAGGTGTATAAGCCAGTAAATAGCCTTGTGGTCGTAACTGCGGGGATTGTTTCTGTGAATAATGGCTAAGGTGGCTTTAGGCATGAAGTTATTCTTGAACACCGTAAAACATAATAACGCGATGGTGATTGCGACTTGCAGCGGATCGCATTTGAAACGAACTATGTACATCCTTCTAAAGGCCTGGAAACATACTCTAAGCATGCGTACATCATTCAGCCAATAACGCTCAAATTCATCAGCTATATTATAAGGATTACGTTCATTAAAACTGCTGTCGTATCGATCAAAGTCTTCACGTTCATCTGTACTCATATAACCAAATGTTTGGGTGGAGGTAGGCCTATGTAGTTTAAAGTCTCGCTAGTGAGGAATGTGTAGCGGAAGTATCCTTTTGAAACTTCAGCTGCTACGCCCATCACCTTGGGTAGCTTTGCTAATTTACAAGGTGTGAATAATAATGTCTTTAAATTGTACATTACCTCTTATTTGCATCTGTATTAATTTGTTGCCTCTTTTTAATGGATCACCTGTAAATATCTCAGAGGACTCGTGCTCAAGCAGCTCCTTATAAAGGAACTGTGTGTCAAATTTTTCCCCGTTATGGGCGAGAATATACAGTCATTTTTTTTAACTTGTCGGCTAACTTGACAATACAGGATACAAATAATTTCACAGAGCTATCGTGAACATTCGTTTTAAAAACGTTTGTCCTTTTACCACATTACATTTGGGGCACTCATCACACTCGATCTCCATACACTCATCACAGATAGTCTGGCTCAAAAGTAAATGTGGAATGACCTCTTTGGTTTCAGCGTTCGTGTGTTTCTATATCGTAGTATACAGTTGTAGAAGGGTTGTTTTTAGGCTTAGCATCTTTCATATAACATACATGCTTTACACCATCCGCCTTATATTTCTCATGGCATGTAGAACAGTGAATTTCATCACATTTGTGCTTTGAAATTTCCCCAATTATTCATCATTTGAAACATACCACATTCACAGATTCTTATTTTTCTGCACGTGCCAATTGATTTATGGAGCTCAAAACAGTTATTATTGAAAAATGTGCGTCTACACACATCACAGTCCGTCTTCTCAGCTTCAACTACACGGCTTTCACATTTGGAGCTTTTACACTGCTCACATACCATGTGGCAATCTTTACAATGTTTCACTATATCATCCGCAAACTCGAGACACCCTTTACACAAATCATAATGTTGTCCATATTTTTGACTTTTGTTATAGCTTGCGTAAAGGCTCCTTATATTACGGCTGGGTAGATGTGTTGTACGTGACAGTCCTAAAATAAGTAGGGGTCTTGTACGATCTCTCACACAGCTTTTAAAAACATACACAGTTCTACGACGATCATCCAGTTCAAATACAACTATACGGACATTCATTTCCTGTTCTACCCTTCTCAGCTCCTCAGGACCATATTACAGTCAAACTCGAGTTCACAGTCTACAGCTAGTTTACGGACACGCTCCACCACCGTAGGCAGCCAAATTTTTTGAGCCCATATATTTAGTACAGTAAACATGCGAGCTAGGACTACTGCTAAAGCCGCAACCACGATCGACGTTTATATGCCGCCTGTAAATAGCCTGAGAATTGAAGTTAAGAGTGTAAGGTGTGGCACTATGACCCGCAACACGGAATACACAGTCAATATTTACCGTGAAGTTGTTCATATTGAAGGCTATACTACTTTCGGAGGCTTGCATTATACGACCTAATATATATTCTACATCTTCAGCCGCCAAACGTCTGAACGGCACTATTATCCAAAAGTCACCTACATCATTATCATCTGAGCCGAATCCGAAGGACAGTCTCGTCCTGACTTCACGCTCGTCGCGGTTCTGAAGGGCAAACTCTACAATACGCTGTACAAAGCAACGTAGGCCATGTTCAACACCGTTGCTATACGTGGATCTAGGATCAACTCTGAATATATACCAATTTCTAGTCAAGGCTGGGGTACGGGCTGCGGTGCGCACCAACTCGAATGTTATACCATCCTCAACAGAACGGGTAGCAGGTGTGGAGGATAAACAAGGGGTTACATTGGCGGATGAAGCTGATGTGGGGTTGGTTGCGTAAGACGTTGAGGGTTGGGGGTCTATTACACTGGGTAACAAAATTTGAAAAATTTTCTGTTTATTGTGATTTTTATGTCAATTCTTAGTGATTTTGGGGCGTTGATTCCAAAAATGATATTGGTTTTGCTCTATCATCAACCGTTTCAAAAATATAGGTTATCACACTTTTCATATGGCAAAGTATATAAAGAAGGCTAACATAAATATTTTCTGAAAATAAAAACACTATTGGAAATTAATGTTTAGTGAGCCAAAATTGTTTGACAAACCCAAAACGGTGCAAAGGATATAATATATATCATGAGGAGAACCGATAAGAGAATAACAAGTCTCGTTATGCAGTGTGCGTTCCTTAAAAATGCACTGAAGAACGCGACTTCTGCGTATGAACATTCTTATCCTTTCTGATCAGCGACCATACGTAGTCTCCCATCATGGAAGCATCCCAATGGCCCTGGTACCTTTTCTCCATCGTTTGAATATCTTGATGGACTCTTTCGCCATGTTCTTCACTCACATCGCCCAGGTTATCACGAAAAAAGTCTAGATGTGAAAGCAGATAGTGTAATTTTAAAGACATACGGCACCCCATTTTGCCATAGCATTTAATCAAGTTTGACACTAACTCCTTATAGTTTGGTGCTTTATGGTCGCTTAAAAACCCACGAACCACATCACGGAAAGCACACCAAGCCTCTTTTTCGATCGGAGTCATCTTGGCTTCAAGGTTCTTTGAATTCAACAGCGCCTTGACTTGTGGTCCTACAAAGATGCCAGCCTTGACTTGGGCCTCAGAGAGTTTAGGGAACATGACCCGAATCTATTGGAAAACTTCCCCTCCAAAATCTAACGCAGTTACAAACTGCTTAATTAGACCCAACTTAACATGGAGAGGTGGTAGCAGAACTATGTCAGGCTTCACAAGAGGTTCCATGAGCACATTGTACTTTCCTGGTTGCAGTCCTTCACGTGGAGGCCACTGAACCGTTTTATAATGCTCAGTTGAAGCCCTGCTATCCCACAGGCAAAGAAAACATGAATATTTAGTAAACCCTCCTTGTAAACCTAACAGGAAACCAATCATTTTGAAATCACCACACACGTCCCAGTTATATTGTTCATACCTGATTTGAGTGAGCAGTTGTTTGACCTTTTCATAGTCCTCTTTCATTTGAACAGAATGTGCAACTGGTATAGATGGATATTTGTTCCCATTGTGGAGTAGAACAGCTTTTAAACTCCGAGTTGAACTGTCAATAAACAGGCGCCACTCTGAGGGTATATATGTTAACCCAATAGCTGTGAATAGACCATTAACCTCGCTGCAATAACAGAGAGAGCCATTGACATCGTAGAACCTTGCAAACTCTTCATGCCGCTTTCGGTATACAGTGCTCTTGCAGTCTTCTCCAAGCAAATTCCACTCTTTGAGTCTGGAGGTCAGAAGCTCAGACCCTGATTTCGTCAGACCAAAATCTCTAATTAAGTCGTGCAATTCCCTCTGATTTGGAAAGTGAGGGTTTGTACTGAAAGTTACTGTATATTCTTCATCATGACTGTCCTCACCAGCCGACATCTCAGATGAGCTAGCTGCATCCTCATTTTCAACCTGCAAAGCAAAGAAACAAAATATAGGCATAGCTATATATGTGGAAGAGCATCAGCACTAAGAAAAATCGACACATAATGACCCACAGTCTGTAAATACAGAAGGTAAAGTAATGGATAGATACCTGTTCTGGTGGACATGGTATTGGAAGACCTTCGCCATGTGGTACAGGAGCTATGGACGATGCTATGCTTGGATACTGAAGAGTCTGCCTTACTTTAACTTTCCTCTACTTAGAAACGTCTACCATGCAGTAGTAGCAATCGTTGTGGTGGTTCTTTGGTTCTCTCCATATTCTGGGTACCGCAAAGGGCATTGCCTTGCGTACTCCCCGCAAACCACCCTTCAAGTGTGGAGTGGCAGCTTCCACAGATCACGTGGGGTGCCCAGGGCTTATCTTGGTCACCCATAGGCATACCAAAATAGAGCCGATACGCGATCCAGAACTTGGTGCCTTTCACAATCTTCTGCGATACTAGCTTGGGGCCTATGTAATACTCACAAACGTAGCAGAATATATCCGGCGAATGTTTACAAGCTCTAGTTGCCATTCTCTTGACCAAACTGTACAACATTAATCATAACCTGCAGATATAGAGAGAAGAGTTATTAAATCTGCAACAGATTACAGATTCCAGAAAAAGATTTATTCACAACACTGAAATAATGTTCGCAATAAAAAAGGATCGATAACACTCAAATCATCAGTACAGAGAAGCACAGAAACACAGTGCTTCAGTGCTGGCAATCATCAGACAAACAACTGCTTTCTTTGTGTGCTCACACTTACTGACTTCTCAGACTCTGCACTCTTCTTTATATAGCACAGTGGAAGTTTCGGGCAATTTATAGAGCAAGAAACTGTCAACGAACATCCGGATTGTTCTCAACAATTCCTGATTATTCTGATATTGCTGCGCCCATAATAACACTATACTGGTAAAACATGAAAAATGGATTATCTCTGAAACCATTGATGATACACACAAACTAAGGCCAGATTTGGACTCAGCGCCCACAAATGCATATAAAAACAAAAAATTCTATATAAACAGAATCAGTGTTACACAGTGTTATTGCAGACTCAACAGAACGGGAGGCAACTGTGGAGGATGAACAAGGGGGGTATATTGGCTGAAGAAGCTGATGTGGGGATGGTTGCGTAAGACGTGGAGGGTTGGGGCTCTACTACTGGTGGTCTAACAACCGGCGCATGTCTGGTGCGCTTTATACCTGACGTGGAGGACTCTTCATCATGTTTCCGCTTTGAACGTGCAACAGGTGTCGCTGGTGAGGGTTCATCGGCGGGTATGGGTACTGTAGATGCACGGTTAATGGATTCGCCCGTGATATCGATGATGGGGGGGCTGTATATCGTCGTCATTCACGGTTCTGTAGAAGAAGAAAACAAAATATAAGGAGCAGAACTCGCTATTTGTAATATTCTGTAAATGACCCACTTAGCGGTGTGACGTGTTAGAAATGGAATCTGTAGAAAAATTCAGATTCACGAGCCCATCCACATGTATTATATCTGGCCCGACAGGTTGTGGTAAAACGGTGTTTATGCTTAATATCATTAAAGATAAGGGGGAAATGTTCTGAAAATTTGTGCATAAAGTTATATGGTGCTATTCGACATACCAATCAGTGTTCAACGAGTACCAAGATGCTGTTTTGTTCCACAAGGGATTCTATGACGTAAATTCGTTAAAGGGAAATGAACATACAGTCATCGTAATTGACGACCTCATGTTGGAGATGGATAAAACGTTTGCCGAAACATTTACAGTATTCTCCCACCACCTTAACATAAGCGTGTTCTTCATCAATCAGAATATATTTTTCAAAAATAGATACATGCGCGATGTGTCGTTAAATAAGCAATATCTAGTCTTATTCGCGCAACGTAGAGATGTGTCACAAATTGGAATATTAGCCAGTCAAATGTTCCCGAATCAGCGTCAGGAGTTTTTGGAGGTTTATAAAGAGGTCACAAAGCAACGTTATGGATATTTGCTTTGTGACCTTCACCCGCGAAACACGTTTAGGGTGCTTCTAAGAACGAATATATTTCCAAGTGAACCTGAAACCGTGTATATTCCAGAGTGACGAATAGGCTAAAGAAATACCGCGAATTAATAAAAATCTATCAACGACTGCCTCGAGCATTGCAGCAGGTGTTTGTTAAAAATATCGACTCTGACTTTTTAAAGTGCATCTGTGAAATCTGCCTTAATGTTATAAAATGTAATGTTCCAGTGAAATTCTCTCAGAAGACTCGCGTACACCGTTACAAGAACATAATGCGGACGCTCGCCCATAAAAGTCAGACTGTGGGTAAGAAAAAGCGTATTATTGTACAAAGAGGCGGTTCGTTCCTCCCCATCTTATTTCAATTTTGGGCCCTTTACTGACTAGATTAATATAATGAAGAAGGTGGTTGTGATCCCGCACGAGGTGTATGCTTCATTACAAAGGAGTCCAGACGCGGCTCTAGAACCCCGTAAAAGTAGGCTTAAAAGAATGGAAAGTGAGCTACTATCCCTATTAAACAGTGAAAAGGCACCTGATGAGTAAAGGTTCTTGTACCAAGAGGCTTTGCAGAAATTTCTTCATGAGTACGAAGTTATAAGCATCCTACAGAGCCCCCCGTGAGGTACAGCTCGAGTAGCGCTGAGCATAGCGACACAGGACCTGAGCAACCAAAGAGCAGCGGAACAGAGCACATCGAACATATGCTAAAAAACAGCCTCCTCCATACATTGAGGAATAAAGGATTAAGTCTTTATAATGTATTGAGTGAGGACCCCATCATACAGTGGACCGACACAGGCGAGGTCATTGTTGCTGGAACAAGATTACAAGGATCCAATATCGTTGATATTGTTGATGATCTGGTGAGAAAGTGGGATAGGCCCTCACCAGCAGGATGGAAACATATTAAAGCAAGACTACAACAAATAAATGTCCCCAAAACGTTGGTAGGTAATCTGAATAGGTTAAAAGACTTGGAGCATGCATCGCACGTGTCACAACTGAGTACACCTTCGTCCCCAACAGCTGCAGTGCCTCTGAAGAGGAGAAAGAAGAGAGTAGACGGCCAACCTTATCCACGTGCCTCTAAAATACGCAAATGGCTAACGTATTAAGTAAGCACTATTATGACATTTCTAGCCCTGCATCCTATGGTGGTGTTAATAGATTGTACAGAAGTACTTATGGTGTAAGGAAAAAAGATGTTGAGAGATTTTGGCATGCCCAGGATGCTTATACACTTCATAAACGTGTGAGAAAAAGGTTTAAAACAGCCAAGACAACAGCCGCCTCGATTGACTCTATTTGGCAGGCAGATTTAACATACATGCAAAGATATTCAGTGTACAACGACGGCTACCGCTTCATCCTATTCATAATAGATGTATTCTCTAGATACCTATGGCTAATTCCCCTGAAAAACAAATCGCCTGAAACAGTCGCTAAAGCGGCCAAAATGCTGATGTTGAAAGAAAACCGGATTCCTGGCTATTTTTGTACGGATATGGGAAAAGAATTTATAGGGCGAGCTTTACAGAACATGCTGTCAGAGTTTAACATCAGCTATTACACATCCAATTCTACACATAATGCTTCTTTAGCTGAAAGAGTTCAACGTACCATAAAGGAACGCATGCACCGTTATTTTACACATAAAAACACGTTCAGATATATAAACGTTCTCGATTCATTGGCTTCATCCTACAACCGCTCACACCATCGCACGATCGGTACAACGCCTAACGATGTTTTAGAAAGAGGCAAGCGTCCGAGAAGAGATGGAGTGCCATCACCACCACACTCTGCGCGTTCCAAAATCAATGACTATGTAAGGCTGTCACGTTCGGGAAATAAATTCGCAAAGGGTTTTGAGCAAGGATGGACACGTGAGATTTTTAAAGTTAGAGCCATGATTCCCAAAGGCGAGATAATGATGTATTACGTTGAAGATTTGAATGGAGAAGAGATCTCGGGAGGTTTTTACCGCGAGGAACTGCAGAAAGTGGCATTTAATTTAGGAAAAAATGTGTTTAAAATTGAGAAAATTTTAGGAAGCAAAGGTACAGGAAAGAGAAAAATGTACCTGGTGAAGTGGCTAGGGTACCCAGAAAGCTTCAATACCTATATAAAAGCTGATGCAGTAATGAAGCTTAATTAGTATGCACCATGACACCCAACCATTTCTACGTCACACTCCCATCGTCCTCATCCCTGTATGTACACTAGGGATTGTCGTTTTGAGTCATTTTGTTTATCCCGGGATTCAGGGATAAAATCTGTCTTCGTCCCGGGATCCCGGGATTTCCCGGGATTTTTATTTTATATGTATTTAAATTTTTTATACTTTTAAAAAGGAATTAATATAAAAATTATAAAGATTTCATCATTTATTTATTTAAACATATTCCATTAGGTAACTACGAGTGTGAAATAACTAGCTTAAAAGACAGTTGAGTGCAAGAAGACAGCTATTTGAAAGAAAATCAACACTTGTAAAGAATAATATCCTTGTAAAGAATAAGCATGCTCGTAAAAACACAAAAACAACTAAACATATGAAAATGCAAAACATAGCGCATTTAAAAGAACTAATTTGACTTATAAATCGAACGTAGAAAACATAGACAATTCACACTCTTATCACCCAGCCGAGTTCTAAGTTTAGTTATAAACAGTCCTGCAGCTGAAAAAGCTGCAGGACGCCGCCAGTGTGGCCGCACACTAAGGGTATGTGACGACACTTGCGATTACTGTATGATCATGATCATGTATGATCGTGTAAACAGGGTATTTATACTATATATACTAATTATTATGTAAGTAATTAGCACCGGGATATCCCGGGATGAACGAAAAAATCCCGGGATCCCGGGATCTCGGGATCCCGGGAAACAATCCCTACTGTACACCCTAACAACAACTAGCCAACTTTGTAACAGAACTTGATGGGCCCATTGAACTGGGTCGTGATTCGTATGAGGTGGGGATATGTGAATTTCAGCTGGATACCCTCTTTTTAAATATTGATTATAAAGATTCCGTATTTACCGTTCTTAGAGACATTGATGAGTGTAAAAAAGCCGGGTTTACTCGGGATGCTACTATACGTATCGCCCGGACTAAGGTTGCACAGTTTTTCAGTACAACAATGATACTAGGGCTGGGGCGTTATGGTACGGTTGAGGATGTTGTGAGAGACTTAATCATAAGTTTTAAAAGCTCAAATCTTACGAATGACTTATTATACGAAATCGTAAACAGAGGAAACCATTCACATACTCTAGTCCTAAAATCAAAGGTTAACAGAAATCTTAAAGACGGAAGTGTTCAAAATTATAACCGAGGGGCGTTATCGAGCAGCCTTCCAAAGAGACACCTTTCACGAGTCACCACATGACTTATCCAGCTTAATGTATCACTTGAGGATGGAGAAGCTGGATGGAAGTTCTCAGCCTCCAGACATGTGCTATATTTACAGCAATATAGCGGAACACCAGTTTGTTGGTGATACCCAGGCACGCCTAATACGCGTAGCCCACATCCCCAATCATAGAGGAAGGAGCTTGAGTATTACATATGACATACTATGTGAATGTCGCAACTAATCTAATAACTAATATCTCAATATATATAAGAACGATTGAGGGAAAAAATTTCCCATTCGGTGACTGGAGCTTAACAGTGAAGCTACACTTCCGACGCACTGAGTTATAATGGCCAGAAAGCTTTTCACGGTATACCGAGGGGGTGAGATACCAGCGTGGTAGTGGACTTGGATCCATTTTTTCATCCATACTACGCACCGCTGTCCCACTGTTGAAGAGGGGCGCCAGGTACCTAGGAAGGAAGGCGTTACAAACAGGTTTTAACGCGGCAGAGGACATGTTCGCTGGAACTAAGCCTAAAGAAGCTCTAAAAAACATTTAAGGCGTACGCGGGATGAAATCATCAAAGACGCGAAGAGAAAAATGCGTGATAATGGAAAGAAGAGAACTGTTAGGAAGAAGGGGCTGCCAACACGTGGTGTAAAGAAGAAGAAGAGAGTTGTTAGGAAGAAGGGATCACGTGGCATTAAACGTAAAAGGGTACCAAAAAAGAAGTGTTCAAAGCGTATGAGACCTATGGCCTATCATTTTTTTAACTGATATAAACTGAGGACGCTACTCTCACGATTCGTAGATTGATTAATACTCGTCGAGGGAGGTGGCACTATTTCTGACTCACCATGGCACGTTTCATTCATTCGTGTAGTTCGCAATGCTGTAAATCGGAGCTATCCCTCTTTGAGATGCCTCCAACGCAAGTTTCTATTGAGCACAGCGACTTTATTACAATTAACCCTTTAAACACAATTAGTTCACCCAGTGCCCCTATAGAATTCGTGATGCCCAGCTCAGGCCATTACTTTTTTGATCCGAGCTGTATGCACATATATACTAAACTTCGCATAGCTCATTCTGACGGAACGGATTGCGATGATAATTATGATAATTACGTCAGTGTGACGTATATTTAAATCAGACTAACATCTCGGCAGGCACGGGGTACTATCACCTACGAGCATATCTGGAAAGTGTCCTCAACTTTTCAAAAGAAGCGAAGGACACCTTCCGCCGAGGGGTATTACCACACTTACCCGCACGAGCCCTGAGATCTACATAAATCTGGGTGCTGACCAAGAAGAAGGCGTGAAACCCGTTGTGATACATATCATGGAAACGTTTTTGCGTATACGCTGAGTGAAATTAAGCTCCCCGAAGCAAATAGAAATCGAGAAAGATCTCATAAATGCCACAGTAAAATATCCCATTAACAGGGTACAGATCAAACTGTGCACGATCCCGGCAGGCCTGGCATCGAAACAGATAAAAAACATTGCTCTTGGAGTCCTACCTAAAAGGATTTTAATTGGACTGCAAGACCACGCCTCAACAAATGGAAATTATAAAAAGAGTGCCTTAAAATTTGAGAATTTCGGGCTTAAAAATATTACTCTATTCATAAATGGTATCGCCCTGGGTGGAGTGCTGGATATGGATTACTCGTCATCTGAGGTATTCCCGCTCTGCGCGAGAGCTTATAGTAGTTTGGCTCATAATACAGGTGCTTGTGATGAGCTTGGTTTCGAGATAACTCAGAGAGAATTTGTGGAAGAGTTTAATATTTTCTCATTCGACCTTACGCCTGACTTAACTGCTGGCGTAAACACGCATTTAAACGCCCAGCAGACTGAGACAGTCTCAGTGAGAGTGGAGTTTGATAAAGCTATAGACACGCCTTTAAGTGCACTCGTGTATCTAGAAACACAGGCCCTAATAGAACTGGACCGTTTCCGGAACGTCACGACAGATTTTTTAAATGGATGCAAATACACTCCAGAGAGGGATGAAAAGTGACTGTTTCGCGCGATCAAAATATATCGGTCTTTATGCGAAAAATGAAATATTGAAGATGCATAGCACGGGAAACTGGTGCGGGATTATTGTTAACATCGACATCGTGGGGGTGAGGGGATTCCTTGGTTTGCGATCTATTTTAAAACTAAGAAAAGAATGTACTATTTCGATTCAGTCGGTTTCCCACCATGGCATGACTCGACAATTGTACAATTTATAGCGCGATTACGTGTGCCTAAGATTATCTGGAATCCATATCGTTTCCAAGGACTTTATACTGAAACATGCGGTTTGTATTGTATTTTGTTTCTCATGCACATGTCACGTGGGAAGGGTTTTATGAAATTTTAAAAATTATTTGATTTGTGCGACACAGAGTTGAATGATAAATATGTGTGCAGACAGATAAAAAAAAGGTTCCCATATGTTAGTACCCTCTGTAATGTGTAAGATTACATGTTTTTCTACTGTTTAATAAAATGAAAATATATTACGTTTTGTTAATATCCTAAAAAAAAGTACTTACATAATCTCGCCGATGAGCACGCACTCGCTTGACCGGGTGTGTGTCAATACCACGACTTCTGGTTCGCTAGCTGGTGTGGATACCACTTCATTTATCACCCTCTCCCCAAAAGTGTTTATAATAGCGTCTAGCTCCGTATCACTCCTGTAATTAAAATAGATGCATGAAACTGGGTGTTGCTAAAAGTAATAGATGCAGCTAAAAGTGTTGTGTCTGGCGATAAATATATGTGTGTATATATATATATATGAGTCATAGGCTATGATTAAGCACATTTTTTAAAACATCCTTACTGCAAATTGTTAAAACCCAAAAGAAATGTGAAAACATACTATATAGTTTCAAAACACTTACATTATTTCCTCTACAGCCTGACGCTCGCTGTCCCGCGCCAATACCACTATCTGACCATCGTTGGGTGGGGTGGGGGGAGAAGGCGTCCTTTCATCAAAAGTTGCAATAATACGATCTAACTCCGTATCGCTCCTGTAATTAAAACAGATGCATGAAATTGGATGCTGCTAAAAGTATTGGATGCGGCTAAAAGTGTTGTGTATGGCGGTAAATATATATATATATATATATATATATATATATATATATATATATATATATATATGGATAGAGGCCGACCCTCTGGGCAAATAACAGTTCACTTCCCATTATAATGTTTTTTTTATAAATTAAAATAAAGCTAGGTTAGATTATCAACAGACTGAAAGCTTAAACAGATATAACGACATAACGACAGAGGAGGTACAGGATAATTGAAAATATTTTGCAACCTTTTATAAGACTAAATTCAAAGCGCATTTGTTATGGGAAAAAGAGAGAAAATTTCAATTAACGAGAAACAAACAAAAACAATGGGACTAATTTTACGCTGTAGAAAAACACTTAATAATGTTAGGTTTAAAATTCTATATGTATAACATCCTATAAATTTTGAAACTGCCAAGAGATGTATAAATAAAACATACCATATATATATATATATATATCTATGAATAGCGACCGACCCTCTGGGGAAATAACAGTTCACTTCGCATTATTATGGTTTTTATAAATTAAAATAATGCTACGTTAGGTTATCAACAGACTGAAAGCTTAATCAGATATAACGACATAACGACAGAGGAGGTAGAGGATAATTGAAAATATTTTGCAACCTTTTATAAGACTAAATTCAAAGGGCATTTGTTATGGGAAAACGAGAGAAAATTTCAATTAACGAGAAACAAACAAAACAATGGGCCTAATTTTATGCTGTAGAAAATTCAGCTTACTTTAAAAATAGAATAAATACAATTTATATGGTAATTAGCGCTGAATGAACCGGAGAATATAAATACTTACATCTCAATTGAATTGCCTGTGGACTCTTCCGGCGCGTTACAAATTGCAGCGATACTCTCGGACGAAAATAATTCGTTCTGGCCTATGGCATTGAAGAGATAAAGCGCTGCTTGGGCGTAGAAATCGCCATCAGCAATCAGTTCAGGTGATTCGTATAGTTGATCCATGATTCGTTTGCTGTACTAAATTGCAAGAAACTGACTCTCTGTGTCGCGTTTTGGTGCTATAAGGTGCACGCGCCCTGCCTACAAGCGGGGAACTTTGTTTCCTATTGGGTCGCTGCGAGAATTGGGGCGGTGATTAGGACTTGGGCAAGCATTTTCGACCAACCCGAGAACATGCCCCCTTTACAAAGATAATCATTGGCTGTTCCATGAAAGTTGGGGTGAGTTTTGGGGGGTGTAGAGCTATAGGCTTGCTTGGAACCAGATGAAACGCGTATTCCGTGCTGTGATTCGCTACTCCCCGTCAAGTCTGGGTGGGGCTTATGACCCCACTCGTTGGTGATTCCTGTCCATTCTCGTTTTCTTGAAGTTTGCCAAATTATTATTATTTTAGATTTAAACACCTGCACGAATCCGTTGCCCCTTTGTCTATTTCGCAGACAATACAACATTATTTTTCAGCGAAATGTGGGTCTGTGACTTGCCGTGATTGAACAATATCTTGTGGCAACTTTACACAATAGGAAAAGGCACATATATGTTGGAAAAGGTTTTTCTACAAGTATTAGCAAAACAATTCAATTTTTCGGAAAAATCGATTTGAATTATACGGGTGGATAAAAACCGAGTATATATATATATATATATATATATATATGTGTGTATTGTTTGACCGTATATATATATATATGACCCACCGTGTCCCCATTTCGGCGCAAAAATAAAATTTAATAAGGGACATGTGTTGTTTGTCTATTTCTTCGGGAAGGTCATGCTTTTCAAAGGAAATATATTTACAGCGGTAGACGCGTTGTCCATTATGATTAATGGTTGAACCTGCTTATATGACCTGTCTCAACCTTTGCGGGAAAACCTGTATTATATATATATACGGCCACTTACACATTAGAAAAGACTCGTATATGATATTTTTCTGTGATGTATTGTTCGGCACTGTGATATATATATATATATATATATATATATATATATTGTATTGTATGTGCTGTCCCAAGGGTAGACTGTTTAACGGTCTTATCATCCAAATGGTTCAGATTTGATATTGAAATTTGTCCTGAAAAGCGCCAAATCGACCATTGTATTGTATGTTAAATTTGATAGGCCTAAACTTACCTTAAAAATAGAATAAATACAATTTATATTTAATTTTCTCATTTAGCGAGCTGATGAGAACAGATTGTTCTTTCGACACGTGATTAGCCTTAGGACCGGAGTTGTTTAAACAGTTTGACTAAATAAATAATCTGGAGATTGCTGAGAGAAAAAAATATTTTCCAAAACACGTAGCGACCTTTTTGAGATAGGTATTGGGATGTTAGATTATTTAAATACGTGACCGTCACTATTTTGTAAGTTTTCGCAAAAAATTCCAGAGAATATTCGGATGAAAATTTAATGGCTCTGACCATTGTTCGATCTTTATGATCGCTTGGTACCAATGGTGTTCTCTGAAAGGGGGAATGAAGCGAGAATAAGAGGGTGAGTGGGAATAAAAGTAAATTGTCTTTTTTTTCATGTAAATTTCTAAACTTATAGATTTCTAGATAGATATATGGCTCGTTATTATTATTATACTGTGTGAATGTAATTCGTTTAAACCATATATAATGGGGATTAAAGTTTCGAGTTTAATTGCAAGAATACCGCAGGATAGAGTTAAAACAAATATTCTTAAATACGTTTAAGTATATATATATAATGAATCAGGGCCCCCAGCAATCGGACGGGGTAATGACTAGGATCCCCGGCAGCCGTTTAACGCGCAACGCGTGATGCACATGTGAGTTTAGCGTTTTGCCTTGTAGAACATAAAGACAATATACTTAAGCTGTGTGTGTATATATATATATATATATATATTAAATATATTGAAAATACACGATACGTATATTCATATTAATACAGGATATATATATATATATATATATTGAAAATACACGATACGTATATTCATATTAATACAGGATATATATATATATATATATATATATATATATCCTGTACTAATATGAATATACGTATCGTGTATTTTCAATATATTTAATATAACTGCATATATCTTTCCTGTACGAATATTTGATATTGCAACGTTATGAATGACTATATAATTTCCTGTCTATTATTTAGCCATATATATGTGCTCCGTTGTATATCCATTAACTCATAAGCAGGATGATGTAAGGGCGTTTTATTTGTCCTCTGTACACAATTATATAATTTGTTTTGTTTTGAGAATAAATAATTAATTGCTATTTGTCAAATCGGTCTTCTAAGCCAACTGGGTAATTATTATATGGTTCACCCGGAGGCACTGGCACTTGGCTGAGGTGCAGGGCCCCCAGCAAAAGGGCTGACCTAGAGTGGGATGCGAGCCCGGTTCCTTTTAGCGCACTGTGGCACTGACTAATGATGGTCTGAGACGAAGACACCCTGATGCACTCTGGCTGATGATTCCCTATAAGGCACTGGCTGCCTAAGCCAACTGGCTGTTTGGGACCCTATAAGAGAGCGGTGGGTGGCTGAAGAACCCCATATGAGATCGGCAATCAGCCGAGCAAGGACCTCTGGGTCCTCTCCTTCCTCTCTTGCTGTTTCTTTCTGCCCCTTTGGGGGTGAGGTGCCCCCTTCTCCCCCAAAGAGGCCCCTTAGGTTAGATATGCCCCTTTGGGGAGTGAGGCACTCCCACCTTCTCCCCCAAAGAGGTTTTGTAACAAATGGGGACGGGGTTTGGCACCAAGTGGGGTGGGAGGTTGGCACTCTTGCAACATTACGTAATATGCAATTGCAATTGTACTCTACCTTTTTGCGCCCATATTATTATTATTATTATTATTATTATTATTATTATATAGTGCTATTTCTAAACTGAACTGCTTATTAGCGTGTAGCGTCATAAGCGATCTGGGGGCACATTTCAGGTTTTGTACAATCAACCTTGGTTCCTTTTAGCGCACTGTGGCACTGACTAATGATGGTCTGAGACGAAGACACCCTGATGCACTCTGGCTGATGATTCCCTATAAGGCACTGGCTGCCTAAGCCAACTGGCTGTTTTGGACCCTATAAGAGAGCGGTGGGTGGCTGAAGAACCCCATATGAGATCGGCAATCAGCCGAGCAAGGACCTCTGGGTCCTCTCCTTCCTCTCTTGCTGTTTCTTTCTGCCCCTTTGGGGGTGAGGTGCCCCCTTCTCCCCCAAAGAGGCCCCTTAGGTTAGGTATGCCCCTTTGGGGAGTGAGGCACTCCCAACTTCTCCCCCAAAGAGGTTTTGTAACAAATGGGGACGGGGGTTGGCACCAAGTGGGGTGGGAGGTTGGCACTCTTGCAACATTACGTAATATGCAATTGCAATTGTACTCTACCTTTTTGCGCCCATATTATTATTATTATTATTATTATTATTATTATATAGTGCTAATTCTAAACTGAACTGCTTATTAGCGTGTAGCGTCATAAGCGATCTGGGGGCACATTTCAGGTTTTGTACAATCAACCCCTTGCTGATTTCAGAAAAGAAATCAAAAATACCTCCTTTTCCGTATGTAAAAAATACAAAATTCTTGTTAATTACAGTTGGCAACACTGACTGACATGGTACTTCTGGCAGCTTTTTAATTATTCTCAGTGAGTCATCCCCTGGAATTTCTTAGCTCTACGCTAGCTCGCTTGAGAGAAACAAGTGTTTTTTCTGTGGATGGGGTGTTCAAAAACCCCAAGGTACTAACGAAAGGTGCGTTTTGTGATATATACATTGTACACATTTCTTTGTTTTGTTGTGTTTTACATTGTTTATAAGTTTGTTATACGTCTTAGGGTGTGTATATATACCTATGGATATTTATATACATAATACATACGTGTGTGCAGTATATTTATATACATATATTGGTAAACTTATTGTTTACCAATAAACCAAGCCTTATATATATATATACTCATAATCATATATATATTTATTTATACGTTTGTGTTTGTGTTTCAGTGTTCCTGTGTGATACTTGTTGAGTTTTGATGGTACAATGAGCACGCAAAGAACACGGGGATCTGCCAGCCACATTGTCTTTGGTTCTCCACTATCAGAGCTTTCTCTGTCTGAACTTCCAACCCGTATACATGTTGCAAGGCATTTCCTCTTCTTGAAGGAGAACAAGTACACCAGCAACAGGGAGATTCTTCTGGAGGTATGCCAAACACTCATTGACCTTTGGAATCGTGCTAACATTCCATCACAGCCAATCAAGAATGTGAAGACCAAGCTGCTCCGATTGATGGAAAAAGGCTCACAAGCATCGAAGCAAGGCAAGCAGGCCACAAAAACCAAGAAGTTCGAGGAAAGCCTGAATCAATTGTTTGACATAGCTGTCTGCCAATGCGATGATCTGTCTGCACGCCAATGTGAAAAAGAAATGAAAGTTCGACGAGAGCATGACTTTCTGATCGACCAGAGAACCACGCGGATCATGCAGATCAGTCGGGTGGATACGAATGTGACTCAGATGATGGAGAGAAGGAAGTCAAGAGAGGATCGGATGCAAGAAAGACAAGAAGAAGAGAATAGAAGAAAAACGGAACGGCAAGAGGTAGCATCCTCTGCAGATGTGGTCGAATCAGCTCAAGCAGAAGCAGACTCCAGTGGTGAAAGTGTTGGTGATGAGTGGATGGGTGATAGTGCCCAGGAGGACAGGAACATCACACCGATTCCCACTGTTGCTTTGGAAGCTGACCGGTATGGTGTATCGAACAAGGCTGCTGCAGCTATCAGCACTGCAACATTGGTTGACTATGGCATCATTAGTTCTGATGATCAAATAAACGTAATTGACCACCACAAAGTATGGAGAGCACGGCAGAAGGTACGGAGGGATCTGAAGGAAGCAGTAACTTACCACGATGTGGAAGTCACTGCTTTATATTTTGATGGGCGGAAAGACATGACACTTGTCAAAGAGAAAAAGGGGAACAAATGGTACAGCACAAAGAAAGTTGAGGACCACTATGTGCTGGTCGGAGAGCCTGGAACCTTCTATCTAGGCCATCTGACACTGGAACGAGGAACTGGCACTGTCATTGCGAATGGACTTCAAAATGCGATTGAAGAAATGGGTATTGCAGACAAGATAATTGCAATGGGAGCCGACAGCACAGCCACAAACACAGGGCACAGAAGTGGAGCAATACACCTGCTAGAATGCCGCCTGGGTCGCCCTTTGCACTGGTTCATCTGTAGTCTGCATTTAAATGAACTCCTACTGCACCACTTGTGCAAGGAACTCATCGGCCCAACAGAATCTGCAACTCAATGGAAAGGACCAATTGGCAAAGTTTTGGCCACATGTGAAAGTTTGCCACTTTCCTCTAGAGCAGGGGTTCCAAAATTGGTGTTCCGCGGAACACAATTTGGGAACCCCTGCTCTAGAGGAATTCAATGTATTGCTGATGGCCACACTCTCCCGGATGTTGACCTTATTGAATTGAGTCGTGACCAAGCCTACCTCTACAGAATGATGAAAGCGATAAGGACTAGTGTCATTAATGAAGATCTTCTACGAGAGAAGCCTGGACCAATCTCCCATGCAAGATGGGTTACAACTACCAGCAGAATTTGTCGGCTATATGTAGCGATGGCGCAGCCAAGTGATGAACTGTATTCACTCACACAGTTTGTCGTGTGCCACTATGGACCCATGTGGTTTAGCATCAAGTGCCATCCAAGGTGCACAGATGGACCAAAACATTTCCTGGAGCAAATCAAGCTGCTACGATTACTGCCACCAGCTAGCAAGACTGTCACATGGCCTGTGATCCAAAGAAATGCATATTGGGCTCACCCTGAAAATGTTCTACTGGCAATGCTTGCAGATGCAGATCAAGCAAACCGGAAATTGGCCATCGATGTAATCAAGACCATTCGACGAGCTCCCAAACCTGCTCAACAGCAAGTCAGAGAATTTCGGCCACCAAAAATCAAACAAAGTGCTCAGAACTTGAAAGATTTACTTCCACCAGTGGAGGAGTGCACAATGGAACAACCACTCACGAAGCAGTTCTCTGTCGAACAACTCGATAAGATCACTGAAGAGCCCCTTGTTGTCCGGATACCATGTCACTCCCAAGGTGTAGAACGCTGTGTTAGGATGGTAACTGGAGCGTCTGGGGCAGTGTGTGGAAAGGATTCAAGAGATGGTTACATTAGAGCAGTACTTAAATCCCGTGACTTTATGCCGTCATTCAAATCTAAACAAGATTTTAATGTATCATTTACTAAATAAAACTATCTAGTCTACCTACCTACCTACAGTGTATATGTTTATTCCAAAAGTAATTTTTCTATTTTTCCTGAAAAGCAGTACATTGTAAGAGGTCAAATGATAGCTCAAACCCTAGGAAAGCAAGTGTCCAAAAGTTATGGGTAACTAGCAATTTTCACGATTTTCACATGCGAAAAAGGAGGTGTTGCACTTATCACAAAAAATTTTTGTTTTCATTTTTGAATTTAGGGAGGTCAATTGTACCAAACCTGAAATGTGCCTCTTGATCCGTTACACTTTGCCCAATGACGCTACACGCTACTGCTTATGAACACATGAGTGGACGAAACGGAAGGTTGTTATCACGTAATTATTATATTCGTTTCTGATTCGATAAAGATGACAAGTATGACCGCGACGAGACTTGTTTTCCTGGCTTTGTGCCAAACATCATGTATTCCTCTGAGGCCTATTTCCTAACTTTATAAGCTATTCATTAAACCTAACTTATGTTGTTGTTTTTCAATTAAATATTCTGGAATTTATTTCGGATCACCTGAAGATCAGGGACCCCAGCCTCCTTTAGTTAACTTTATAAGGCTAACTAACGAAAATATCACGACCTAACCTAACCAATCGTTAGGTCAACTCTACGCCCTTGACGATTGGTTAGGTTAGGTCGCGATATTTTCGTTAGTTAGCCTTATGAAGCTAACTAAAGAAGGCTGGGGGCCCTGATCTTCAGGTGATCCTTTATTTCGTATATATTAATAGATCTCAATTTTTCAATCCGAACATAAGAGATATTAAATCTAACCGACATATACTACAATCGAGCTTCATTACTGAGCTCCTTCCATACGTTATATGAGTGGTTTCACACTCAAAAATTAACGATTTCGTCTGGAGTGAAGGAATTTACTCTGCCTTTACGACTCTCTGCACAATCTTATATGGACATAAATCATAATGGGGATGGTACTTGAAAGTGGGGGCGGAATAGCTTTGATTATGTAAACAATTTTTCTCGGAAAACCTATTTTTTTTAATAATTTTTATTTTTACATAACATCTTTGATTTTTCCTTATTTATTCAGTATTACACAACATGCATACATATATATATATATATATATATATATATATATATATCAGTGTTGGGCACTAAAGCGTTAATCCGATAACAGTTAATTAACGAAGTTAACTTTTTTTAGCGGACTATTAACGGAAGTTAATTTCCATTTATCGTTATCGGACCAGTTAACTTCCGATAACTCGATATTTAGTCTGTTAAAGTCCGTTAACACGTTAACTGCGAGGAGTCATTCACGGAAGATCACCGCTCCGCGAATGAATTCAAACCGCCATAACTTCAGTCTGCCAATTCCGTCCTCTGCCGCAGTGGAACGGCTCTTCTCTCTCGGCAAGGACATCCTGAGACCCAAGAGGTCAAGACTGGCAGTTGAGCCTAACTTTGAGAAGTTGGTCTTTCTGAATGGCAACCAGCACATTGTGTCATAGTCTTTAATAAATGTGCCTAAAATTTAATTTTACCTTTCAGTTCCCGCCATAATAATTCTCTGGTAAATTAAAATTTAGTTAATGGTTAGTGGTTACAAGGGTTTCAAAACATGTAATCAGTACATTTTTTATTAAAAATATAAAAAAAAGTTATTAAGCAAAAAGTTGCAAAACTTGATAAAAATACAGTTAAATACCTATTTATTGTTGGATTTTGCATAAATAAACATTTTCTATGGGTTTTAAAGCTTTTTTCCTTGATTTTTTTAAATGTTAGTAAAGAAATAGTTATCGTTAACTTCCGTTAACTTTGTAGTAAAATTATCGGATTATCGTTATCGGAGTTAAAAATTGGGGTTAACGGATTATCGTTATCGAAGTTAACTTTTTGGTTAACGGTGCCCACCACTGATATATATATATGCGCCTCGGTGGTGTAGTAGATAGCGTCGCTGACTACGAATCCATCGGCCCCGGGTTCGAGACCCGACGGCAGCCGGCGCGTAGCAAAACCCAGCTACTCATCCTTCCACACAATAAAGAAAGCGGTTGGTAGATAAATGGGTACCCTAAGTGGCCTAGTGGTTAAGACGCTGGGCTGCTGATGGGGCGTGGTTCGGATTCCACGTTAAACTGTAGGTCTAAGGTGGAGTGAAAAGCTTGACCTTCGTCAAGTAGTAGTGGTTAGCGTTGCTGATTACGAATTCATCGGCCGCGGAATCGAGACCCAGTGACGGCAGGCGGCGCGCAGCAAAACCCAGCTGTTCATCCTTCCACACAATAAATATTTAATAATTACAAGTAAAAGAAGCTCAAAGTAGTGCCTCTGGGTATTTCTGCATTAGTTCCTTCTGATACCCTGAAGGAGAATAAAAATAAACGGAAAAAATGCACAAAAGAATTGTTTTTCTTGATTTTATTTTTGGCGCAGTTTCTATATAAAAATTTAAGTAGTTATTTACTTTTGTGCGGAAATTCAGTGACTCAAGAAACCTTATTTTGGTTTGATGTCCGTTTCTTCCTTTACGACTTTGGTAAAAATCATTTAGAGATTTATTTACCCTAAAATGGTTTATTTTCCTTAAACTGAACTTTTATCGTTGCTACGACGAGAAAGGAAAATTGGGTTAGTGCGTCTTAGCATGATAAAACTGATAATAAAGACTCACACTATGGAAGAGTCAATGATTCAGATATTAACTTTCATTATATTACACCCCTAAAATATTACACCTAACTGAAGCAATGGCTTCATTCTGGGGCGTAATATTTTAACGATTGTGATATAATGAAAGAAAATAGGCCGATTTAAGTAGTAAATAATTAAAATTTCTCTGAATACTGTAGGTCCACCATTTTTAGTAGCCTACTCGTATATATTTTTCTTAACTAATAAAGTTTAGTTTAGGGATTAATCGAGAAAGATTCCAATTTTTTAAAAGTTCACTGATGCAAAGTTAATCGATTTATGAAATCGAAGTTGTGAAGGTCGCTTTACTCTCCATTAAGCGAGATAATTTACAATGCAAAAGGAAGCGAATTCTTTCCGCGTATCTCAGATCAAATACAAGGAGGAAGTTCACCTTCGTTTCCGACCCATTTTTTGCAGTCGGATTTAAATAGCAGGAAGTACATAAGAAAAGAAAATGCTTACAAACCATTTTCCTCCTCATTCTTTATCGATTTTCGTGAAAAAAGAAGAAATGTTGAAGACTCACCATTTTGGTGACTTTATATTAAATCAAATGAGCATCCGTTCGAAAAAAATTCTTGCAATTAATTTAGTTCAATTGCAGAACATCTCCATTTTTCGTTGTTCCATTTTCCATTTAGATAATGTAGAATACAGTAAAGAGGAAATACAGTTTTATAAATATTATATATAATAATAATAATTAATTTTGCTATATCTATGTGTAATTACATATTGTTTGCGTTCACGTACTTAACAGTGAGTCGTGTCGCAAATGTTTAAAACTACTGCACAAGATATCCGTAAGAATTTGGTTATTTTGAGACAGAGAGTGTTTCATTCATGGGACAGTATATTCCCAGTGCGCCATTAACAATTCATGGAATATACTAAAACAAAATCTAGTTCTTTCCTTTCAAATTTTCTCCACTACCTTCATAAATCCTTTGAGACATAAGTAATTGCGTTTCTTCTCTCGACGTCTTCTTACTTCTGAGAAAGTATCAAAGGAAATAATTAAAATAATTGTTCGTCGTTTACGAAATATAAAATAAATGAACAGTAATTATTTGGAGAAAAGTTGAAAAAACAATATTATATTTATTGAAAAGAAAACTATATTTATTCTTTCACGCTTTTATTTAAGCAAAAACTTCACAAACAAAATCTTTTGAAGCAAAACAACAACACTAAAATAAAATAAATAAAATATAAATAAAAACATTTTATTTGAAATGTATTTGTATGAAATATCTACGTGTTTTATATATATATATATATATATATATATATATATATATGCTGTGTGTGTATATATATGAAAATTATTTCACGAAAATAACACGTGAATAATATTTATGATGAAAATAACTACGAAGGACCATTCTGCGTTTCCTTTTTCCTTCGTGGTTATTTTCATCATCATATAATTATAGGGCCGTATATATATATATATATATATATATATATATATATATATTAATATATATATATATATATATATATATATATATATACTGTATATATACAAACTCAGAATGGTCCCCTGAGAAACTTATATGTTAAACACAGACCATGCATGGAACAAGGAACTCTTCTAGGAAATTACATCCACTATAGTTCGAATAAGTAATGATAAATGACATGACATGACATGAAAAAGAAAACTATAGTAGTTGTCATTTATCATTACTTATTCGAACTATAGTGGATGTAATTTCCCAGAAGAGTTCCTTGTTCCATGCACGGTCTGTGTTTAACATATATATATATATATATGTTAACCCCTCCGTTTATGGCCTTGGTCGGTTCGAAGTTGACGGGGGTTCTTGTTAAGTGGAAGCAACGGATTTGTTACTCTGGAGTAGCTGGTCCTGTATATATAGGGAATCGCAGTAGTTTTCTTCTATACTACTCTCCGATTTCTTCTTGTAGTGGATCGGAGGGTTCTGTAAAGCTGATTAAATTCTCTGCAGGTTCCCCGATTCTTCTTGTAACGGATCGGGAAATTATTTTTCTCTATTTAAGACTAACTTCTCTGAAGAGAGCAAGGCTCGAAGGAGAAGATAAAGACTTTTTCTTACGGTAATTTACTGCTAAAATGTTACAGCCTCTAAGTTAGACCAATCTAATCAGAATGAACATTGGAGAAATTTTATGAGCTTTTATATTGAATTTTTTTACTGACATCATTATTATTTACTGCTGATCTGTTTTTTGTTTTTTATTCTCAATAGGCTGATTTACTTTGCAAAACATTTAAAGAGAAAACAAATATTTTTGCTGTAGCAGTGTCTAGACTGCTAAGCAAGAGGAAGGCATATTTTTATTTTAAACTGCATATTGACAGATCTGATGTTATCATGATGTGGCGAGTTAAATAAAAATGGAAATTGAAATATACCTTCTATCGCGAATTACAATCAAACATGCACACGAGCAAAAAATAAATACTTAAGATTCAAAACGTTAAGCAGGACATGACTTCATCTTTTACAACGAAGAGAGAATGTATACAAGAAATGAACATTGCAGAATTTAAGATTACTGAATCTAAAAAAATGATTAAGTAGTTTACAAAGAAATAATTCACCAATTATAAAACAGAAAGCAAATCAAAAATGTATCCAAACTTATGTCAGCGTTATACGATTTTGGACTTTATACTAATGATTAAGTAGTTTAAAAAGGAATAATTCACCAATTATAAAAGAGAAAGCAAATCAAAAATTTATCTAAAATCGTGTCAGCGTTATACGATTTTGGACTTTATATGTCAAAATGAATATATGAGTAAGAATATAAGAAATATATAAATATACGAAGTATACAAATGAACGTAAGAATTATATGAATGTGGGAATTATTCATTGTTCATTTTTACACACACACACACACACACACACACACACACATATATATAAAGGGTGTCAGGAAATGATTGCCCCCCCCCCCCCTGTACAGAAGAAACTGAAAGGAATAGAAAAAAACAGACAAAACCACGCGAAAGAGCGTTTAATTTTGAATAAAAAACATTTGTTTTAATATCGGGTGTTGCCCCCATTTGCAGCTCTGACGGCCATTATTCGACGGGGGTATGATCCCAGAAGTGTCTCAAAGAGATCGGTATCATGACTCATTTCTTCAAGGACTTCGTTGATCTTTGCAGTCATAATTTCTGTTGAATACCGATTCTGAATGGGTTGTTCCAGCATTAAGGACTCCACCCGTTCCTTCATGATGGATCCGACATGTTCACAGACATTAAGATCGGGAGAATTGCCAGGCCATTCATTATTTCCGAAAAAATCAATGTTATTGTCCTTAAGCAGTTGAGTCGCAAGTGCTTTCATACAGGGGCTTTGTCGTGAAGAAAGGTTGCCTGTTCAACATCCAAAACACACTCGGGGTCTTTCAAAAACGGAATTACATGTTGGGCTAAAATTACATTTCGAAAATAAGGCCCATCCCAACTGGTTCCTCTTGGTTTGATAACCCAGATGACCTTCCGAATAGAGAACATAATGAAAACACCCACACATGCTGGATTTTTTACTATTTCTCGATACTTCTGGTCGTCTGGGACTTCATCAGGAGTTGTTGCCCAAACCCGATCATTCTGAAAATTTGGTTTTCTGGAGACATAAACGAAGAATTCATCGCTGACAACCAAGTGAAGGAAATCGTCTTCCGTCCATTCCTCAAGATAATCACAAAACCATAGCCGATCTTCAATATTAAGATCACTCTTCCGTGGCTTAGCTATTTCATGCCAAGCACTCAAGCCTTGGCGAACTCGAAATTGATGCACAAGTTGCCGATTGACTATCTTACCACGACGGATAAGTATCTCTTTCGCTACCTCAGAGCAGCTCTTCTTTCGGCGCCGTGATGCAGCAAGCACAATGTCTTTCGATTCTTGAGATAATTTCTCCGGTCTTCCTCCTCGAAATTCTGTTTCACAATCTTCAGGATTCTTATTCCAATTCCTTTTGACAAAGTCTTCTGATCTTTTTAATCTCTCAGCCACCCAGTGTCGAGTTATGAAAGTTGCACTAGCTTCCTTTGCTTCACGAAATGTGACAGCTCGAATGCGGTCAAGAACTCGCTTTTTCTCTGAATCGTTCAAAATAGATGATGCCATGGTTTCTGTGGGGAAAAAATGGTAAGAATTAAAATCACAGGAATAGAATATAATGGTTTTTATTCAGATTTTAACGCTCTTTCAAGTGGTCTCGCCGGTTTTTATCTATCTCTTCTAGTTTTTGCTCTACAGGGGGGCAATCATTTCCTGACACCCCGTATATATTTCATGCATATATTATGTTGTTTATTTGGTTTACATTTCACCTTTGCATTCTTAATCGTGTGCTTTATACTGGTTTATTTTCAATGCTGTTGCTGTTCTAATACTATTAATATTGATATTAACGTTACCGTTACTGTTGTAATTACTGTTAAAACTCTGTCGCTCTTACCGTTACTATTTCTGTAATAATTTCTTAATTAGTGACTTTTCTACATACTTTTCGGATTCCGGATTCATCTTTGCTTTCACGAGTTAATAAATGCGCACAACGCATTCACTTTAATTTTAATAAAGAAAAATAGCTCGAATTGTATTTTGGTAATGAGAGAACGCGACCAGAAATCTATTGACGTCAGTGGATGGAGAGCGCGACGTTTCGGTCAAATTCGGATTATAATTATTCCTATTCAAATTCAGTGAATCATTTAATCGGACGATTAAATATAATGAGCCTCACAGATCACCAACTTTATTCACAAACAATGAAAAATCAATATGGCTATATTTTTTACGGTGAAAGAAAATAATCGGCATAAACCTATTTCAATACATATAAAAGAGTTGCTATATATGAGCGGAATGATGCTCTATGTGAAAAATTTTCAACTTTTCATACTTCTACTATATGAATTGAATAACCTTTATTGATAATAAAATAAATACATTGGTCTTACAATTTACAATGACATAAATAATTGTGAAGCTGAACTATTTATTTTATTTTATTTGGCCATTAAGCTCTAGGGTTTACAAGGCTCAACTTATGAATGCATCAATTGATTACTATATATATATATATATATATATATATATGTGTGTAGAAAAGAATGCATACTACATCCTCAGATTGAAACTGACAAACCAGTGAACCAAACCGTCATATTCTGCTTTAAAACATCGACTCAGTGGTCATTGTTTCGTACTCCCATCACAAAATCTTTCCTTTGATCTCACAAACACATTTGAAATATGGCATATATATATATATATATATATATATATGCACCGTATTTACTCGCATATAATACGTTATCGCTTATAATGCGCACCCTGATTTTCAGAGACCAGATTTTGGAAAAAACGTTTCCTTGCGCCTATCAGTAATGCGCGTCCCGCTCGATCGCGGTGGTGGTGACTTTTTAGACCGAGTCTCGAAACAAGCCGCGCCTTGTTTGGTGCTGTTTGGTAGCAGTATCAGCAATGCCCTACTGTGGGGGGTAGGAGGAGGATACGAGCGACCCTGAAGACTCCTCTGATGAAGCGGACGACTCCTCAAACACCAGTGACTCGGGCACGGATGCGGAAATTGTACAGTATAGTAGGGTGGGTTGAAAAAATTTAATTTAATGAAACATGCTGAAAAAGATGCCCGAGTAGTCACTGATTTAGGAATATGTCATATCTTTTAGAAATATTAATTTCGGTGCTGGCAACTATGAAAAAATAAATTGTGAACAAAGGACACAAAAGATTCTTTTTAGCATTTCCTTACATTAATTTTTTGCCTCACAGGTATGAGGATCTCAACAATAAACTCAATTAATGCCAATGTCTATTAAAAAAACATTAATAAACATTGTTTTTGCTTATTTTGAAATGTAGGACCCATATGTTTTTGACCTATCATGTGTATTTGTGTGCCTTCATGTGTATTTGTGACCTATCATTTGTTTAACCCATCATGTGTTTCCTGATTCAGCATTTTATGTTCTTTTGTTTCAGATTAATAGCATAGCTTGCAATGGCCTCTTCTGTATAACAAGAGAAAAAGTGGGGCATTCTGTTTTCGGAACGCCAGCTAAGCTTCCTGGCAACCAACTCCCAACTTGTAAGGATGTATTCAAAGCTTATCTTAAACATAAACTCATTACTGCAACATTTAGCACTCAGAAATACGCTGAAATTATCGCGGAAGAAGTGAATGATATATATATCCGTGCTTCCATTCCAACAATAGACTTCAAAAGCATAGTAATTAAGGTAAAGAGATTAATTGAGAAGGGACAAGAACTTAGAAAATATCCCATGAGTAAAAGATCTTCCAGCACTTATCAAAATAAATATGATTCCTTCAGAAATTTATTTGACATATGTTGCTGCAAGTGCTATGCCTCCTGTTCTCGTAAACGAAGTGAGTGTAAATGCGCTAAGGCGGAGAAAATCACGAATGATGAATGGGAGTTCTGGATTGATCAACATACTGAACGAAAAATGATTATAGGTAAGTTGGACAAAGTGAAAACTTCAAAACTACAACAAATGGAGAACAAAAAGCATAAAAGACAATTCTTTAAAGATAAACAAAAGAGTTTTGTCAAGGAAATGCAGTTGAGTCCTTGTGATATTGGTGAGATCAGCTCTGAAAGTGAAAAAGGTCATCAAAATGAAAATTTCGAATTGAACGAGTACGAGTTAAATACAGAAGCTAGCACTTCTAAAAATCGACACCAATATCCAGAATTATGCAAGGCAGTTGATCGATGTAAAATAAGCAACCATGATGCTTGTTTAATTTCTAATGCTGTCTTTAAAGATCTTAATCTATTATCTGAAAATACTCCGATTGATCCCAGTAAACTACGTCGTCAAAGAACCTTGTGGAGAAGTATAGAAAGAAAGAAGCATGAAGAACAGAATAAAGGAATAGTTTGCCTTAGATTTGATGGAAAAATTGATAAAACTCTTTCAAAAGTGGCAGAATGCCAGCTGACTTTGAATGAAGACCACTTTGTGTTAGTTTCATTTCCAGGAACCTAATATATTGACCATGTTGCTCCTGAAAGTGGAAGGGCAAGTGATATTGCTAAAGAAATTATATCATTAATTACTGACACCAACTCTGCATCGACTTTAAAAGCAGTAGTTTGTGATGCAACTAATGTAAATACAGGTAAATCAAATGGGGTAATTAGAAAACTAGAGTTGACATTGGGAAGACCATTACAATGGTTTATTTCCTTATTTCACATTAATGAACTTCCCTTGAGAAAATACATAGAAGTTCTTGACGGGCAAACGGAAGGACCTAGAAGTTCACATGGCAAAATCGGGAAGGATCTGAACTTTGATCCAAAGAACAAACAAATTGCAAAATTTCCACCTCCCGCTAGAAAAGTGATGGACTTACCAGAAGAAGTACTAGCAGATTTCAGCAGTGACCAGCAATACCTCCATAAGGCGTGTTTGTCAATTCAAAACGGTCATGATAGAGGTCCAGCTATCAAACTGTTAGAAACTGCTCAACCTGGGTCTCTTAATAATGCACAGTGGCTGACAAAAGCAAATCGTCTCTTACGTTATTACATGTCGCACGAAAAACCATCAGAGACACTTCAAAGGACTGCTTATTTTATACTGAACTTCTATGCTCCTGCATGGTTCTATGTCAAAGCAAACTGGTCTTGCCAGGATGGGGCCAAAAACCTTTTCTTCATGATTGAGCTCTATCAGAAACTACATGCAATCGACCAAGACATTATTCGTCCTGTGTTACAAAACAACTGTTACTTTTGTCATCCTGAAAATATCCTTTTATCTGTTATCGCTGACAAGAATAAGAATATTCGGAAGCTAGCAGTCGAAAAAGTTCTACAAGCGAAAAGGAGTGTTATACTGGGTGAAATTCGAATGTTTGACAAGAAATCCATCAGGCTCAACTTCTCAGCTTCGACCTACATGGATAAGATTGATTGGAACGAAATGGATATTACTGTTCCTTCCTTACTCTCTGATGTTATAAGTAGCACTGATGACTGCCAAAAACCCATAATTCTTGACACATACCCTTGTCATTCCCAGGCAGTTGAAAGAAATGTGAAGGAAGTCTCCTCTGCAAGTGAAAAAGTCTACGGACGTGACGCCCGCCATGGAATGGTTCTTCTCAGCAAGAAATCTCGGCTAGAGAATCCAAAAAGGGAAACAAAGTCAGATTTTAAGCGAAGCAACAAGGAGATAGCAGTTGCACTGCATATAATTTAGCGATGAACACATGTTTTGGTTTATAGAAGGAAATATTGTAATTTTTAACCAAACTAAATTTGCCTCAAAATTTTGGTTTTTCTTCAAAATTGAGGTCAAAGTTGCGAGACTGCACATATTCATAGGCTATAAAAGTTGATGTTTTTATGATAGGTGGGTACTAGAGCACCTTTTCAGCCATGTTTCATTCTGACAACTTGAGTTCGATATATTTTCGCCCCGCCCTATTGTATAGACAGTAATACAGTAAACCTTTCATTCAAAGAATATCTGTTGCGCTGTGATTACCTGTTTAACCTAATATTGTCAATAGTGTGACTAAGTGATTTCTGAATAGTCGTTTTATTTTCGCGTACTAAGGAAGTATAGCTATAAGAGTTTCGTAAAAATGCCTCTGTATTCTTCAACTGTTTGTTATATCTATTTATTACTGATATTTTTCGTGCTTTGTCTGCACGTATAGTGTGCCATCGCGTATAGTGAGCACACCGATTTTAAAGATGAGAAAATGGTAAAACAAGTGCGCATTATACGAGAGTAAATACGATAAATATGTGTATATGTATATATATATATATATATATACAGGGTGTGCCAGAAGTTCTGTGACACCCAGTATATATAACCTATTGAACATTGATGCATATTCTGCAGTAATATAATAATATGATAAACTTAAAATAACTTCAAATATTGCTATATTAACTCTTTAACCAAACAAAGAAAAGCGTAATAAAAAAAATTCAATAATCAAGTAAAGCGGAACGAAAGAAGATAAAACATCGTCAGAATACTGAATGGCCCGAAAAAAACAAACAAAAAAGAACACTTTACTTCTGTTTATTTTGGAGGCTTACTGTCTGAAGGGTATTTGCTTTGTATACATTGGAATATTTATAAGCATTGTTTTCAAAAACTTGTGATTTTTTCTATCTGAAATATTTGTATTCAAAATAATTTCATTGATTTATTTTTTGGTGTTGGGAGGCAAACTTATGATTTACACGAATCCTAATAGGTAAAATATTGCTTATTTATGTTTGTACTCCACTTTTATACTTCAAATATTTATCTTCTACGAGTAGAGTGTTTGCATTTATATTCCATGATTTAAACAAAGAAATCGGTCCTTTTCCACCTTAAGCGTTAAAGATGAATCAAGTTTGTATTTGGGTGTTACCCGCTTCTCTTTCGAAGACCTACGAGCGTACTTTAGTGGATTGGTTCTCAAACATCTTGGCATGGCGCCCCCCACTCGTGGGTTAGAAATGCTTCGCGCCCCTCCTTCCTTTTCTACGCAAAGTACTCAAGGCATTATTTTTCTCAAAATTTGTAATAAAAAATATATTTAGATATGGCGTATGTCTTACTTCAGGAGAGGAATGCGCTTGTTCATTTTCGTGGACGAGCTTAAGTGCCTCATTAAACATTAAAATATGGATGTTATTTAATAAAAAGAGAAGTTGATTGAGCAGAATTAAAAGCACTGTCGGGAAATACGTCGCCTCGCCAATAAAAATAGAAGTTTTCCTCTTTCTAAACTCTGTTTTAAAAGCAAACACGCTTCGGAAGGTTTCATAAAAAATTAAACGTAACTGAAGCATATTTTTAAGATAGCACCCCTCAGAAAAACACTGCCACTCACTTTCGAGAGAGTTGTCCCTCAGTTTGAGAACCTCTCTTTTGTGGATAAGCTTTTTGTCAAAAGTGAGTTCTTTCCAACTTTACTCTGTCCTTCATTACCTAATTTAACTTTGACTAGCCTGAACTGAGGCTTAATTTAGTCTAAATTAACCTTAATCTTTAATTTAACATTTCTGTCGTGGATTTTTCATCGTTTTATTAATCGAATATTTTGATGAAGGTTTAGTTAAGTGATGGCCCCTCTGCAACTTATGACAAACAAATTGTCATACATAATAAAACATATGTATAATAAATAATTTTACACACACACACACACACACACACACACACACACACTATATATATTATATATATATATAACGGGTGTGCCATAAAAAAAGGGTACATTTTAAAAAGGCTATAAAATCAACATTTATTATTTAATTTTAATAAAACCTTCACACAGTAAAACATATGTATTTTTCTATACGCAAACAAGCTTTCAGACTAAAATATAAAATAATTCAAATTCTATCAACATTTAACGAAAGAGTATGATTTTTCTACTTAACATGCAAAAATTATTAAACCTTTTTAATATTTTTTTATAAAAATAATTTTTAACGTAAAATTTACCTGAAATTATTAAAAAAATTGTTCGAAATGCTTTCTTTCCATTTCAATAACTTATTTTATTCTTGGCCGGAATATGGGAGAACTTTGCAGAGCGAGTCTACAGGACTAGAATAAAAGATGTCGCTCATTTACGCGAGATCATCATTCAAAACTGGGAAGAGCTTCCACAGGAACAAGTAAATCGAGCCATAGATGAATTCCGGCCAAGAATAAAAAAAGTTATTGAAATGGAAGGAAAGTATTTCGAACAATTTTTTTAATAATTTCATATAAATTTTACGTTAAAAACCATTTTTATAAAAAATATTAAAAAGGTTTAATAATTTTTGCATGTTAAGTAGAAAAATCATACTCTTTCGTTAAATGTTGGTGGAATTTGAATAATTTGATATTCTAGTCTGAAAACTTGTTTGCATATAGATAAATACATGTTTTATTGTGTAAAAGTTTTATTAAAATTAAATGACAAATGTTGATTTTATAGCCTTTTTAAAATGTACCCTTTTTTAATGGCACACTCGTTATATATATATAGGGTGGCGCAAAAGTCGCGCATCATAGGAATTTTTAGTGTTGACTATAATATATTATTTTTTCTTTTGGGTAGGGGATGGCTGCGAAATTAACAATAGACGAGAGGGTGAACTTGGTTTTAATGCATAGAATACCAGGTACTACATATCGATGAATCGGTACACAATTTAAATTCTGGGATCTTTTCCGTTTGACTGCCGCCATTGAAACATAAGAGGTGAGTGCCCCCAGCTTTCTTTACTTAGCCTTATAAGGCTAACTAACGAAAATATCACGACCTAACCTAACCAATCGTTAGGTCAACTGTACGACCTTGACGATTGGTTAGGTTAGGTCGTGATATTTTTGTTAGTTAGCCTTATAAAGCTAACTAAAGAAGGCTGGAGGCCCTGATCTTCAGGTGATCCCCTTATTTTTCTGAGTACACGATTAAAACTTAAAAATTAAGCATGGATCTTGAAAGTAATTAAAATTGTTTATAAGAAACAAAATTTGAAGGGGAAATTAAGAAAAGCTTTTTTATAAAGTAACTTATTTTGTATCATCAAGACATTTCAGTTAAAATACAAAATACAAAAAGTTTAATTATGTTTCAATGGCGGCAGTCAAACGGAAAAGATCCAAATTATGTACTGATTCATCGATTTGTTGTACCTGGTATTCCATACATTAAAACCAAGCTCACCCTCTCGTTTATTGTTAATTTCGCAGCCATCCTCTACCTAAAAGAAAAAATAATATATTATAGTCACCACTGAAAATTCCTATGATGCGCGATTTTTGCGCCACCCTGTATATATATATATATATATTTTTTTTTTTAACTGCAAACAACCCGCAGTATAATTAATGTAAAGAACGATGCTTCTGTAAAAAAGCGTTCCACATAAGATAAGGAGGGAGAACGAACAAATGAAAAATGAGGTACCTCCAAGGAATCGAACCCGGGATCATCCAATTGCTGGTCGGATATGCTATCAACTACACCAAGGACCTCGATCAATCAGAAGTCGTAATTCTCCTAAATACGAGCGGAATCAAATGCACCGAGGGGGCACCTTCGCATGCCGTACATATATACATTTTAACTGCAAACAACACACAGCATAATTAATGTAAAGAACGACGCTTGTGTAGAAGAGCGTTCCGCACAAGATGAGGAGGGAGAACGAACAAATGAAAAATGAGGTACCTCCCAGGAATCGAACCCGGGATCATCCAATTGCCGGTCGGATATGCTATATATATATATATATAGCATATATAGCATATATATATATATAATATATATATATATAAGGGGTTCCAAGAAACCTTAGCCCCCACCCCCCCCATTTGCAGCTTACATGTTTACTTATATCGAAATAGTTTTTAGTGATTATAAAAATATATAAAATTCATTATTTATTGCAGGTATTAAAATTACTCTAGCTGATAAAGTGATAATATAATGGCTTCTCAATTAATTGGTGATTCGGAGAGGCAACGTGTGATAGATCGCATACGAGCAATAACATTTCGGGAAGCTCGTGATGCTGGAGCCACCTTTATAACACGTTCATGGGTTGCCAAAAAGTTGCGAAGAAGTGAGGACTTCGTCAAAAGAAATTGGAATAAAACTTTGGATGAGTGTGAAATGGATACAACCAAATCTCGGCCCCCAAATTTGCCACTCTCTCAGGAAACAAAGGACATCATTGAAAGCGGTATGCGTAAGCGAAAAAACAGCTGTGCTAAACTTTCTAGAGAGATCGAAGTGTTGAGAGGAAAGATCGTTAGTGGTGAGATCATTCGACTGTACCGTCATAGGCAAGGTTTAAAGCCTTGGCTTGAACTTCCAAAGCCAAGAAAATCTCAACTTAACATCGATGACAGAATGTGGTTTGCCCATTATCTTGAAGATTGGGATGTGGATGATTTCATGCATTTAGCTGTCTCCGATGAATTTTTTGTTTACGTAACACGTCGGCCTAACTACCAAAATGATCGAGTGTGGACCACAACACCAGATGAAATCGATGACAATGAACATTATCGCGAATTATTAAAAAGTCCAGACTGTGTTGGTGTGTTTGTTTTGTTCACTGCAAAGAAGCTCATGTGGGTGCTGAAGCCAAATGGTCAGAGTTGGGATGGACAGTATTTTCGTGATATTATTCTATCCCAGCATGTCATTCCTTTTCTAAGAAACCCAAACAATGTTATGGATGTCGATCGGGTCACACTTCTGCACGATAAGGCTCCCTGCTTTAAGGCATTAGTCACTCAACAGTTGTTGCGGAACCATGAGATCGATTTCTTTGGAAATGAAGAATGGCCAGGAAATTCTCCTGACCTGAACGTCTGTGAACACACTGGATCAGTTATAAAGGACAAGGTTGAATGTCTCTTGTTTCAAGAACCTGCAGCAAATCGATTTTCGAAGGATACAATGACGCAAAACATTGAAACTGTTTTAGCAAATTTGCATAACGATCAAGATCTATTCACGTCACTTTTGGCAAGCTACCCAAAGCGAATTCAGGCTGTCTTGGAAGCCAATGGCGGGAACACCAAGTTTTAATTGTTTCTCATTAAATGCAGGATTAAATTCTCTTTTGTAAGGTATGTTTAGTTTTACTGTACCTCCAATGGTTTAGGCCATGGGCGGGGGGGGGCTAAGGTTTATTGGAGCCCCGTATATATGTATGTGTGTGTGTATATATATACAGGTCGTCCGATAAGTGAGTGGCGATTCTATGTCAGTTAGCATAGTGTACTAATATCTTTGATATCTAATAAATGTCTATGCTTTTTTCAATTAAGCTAGCTTCACATGAAATCCAAATTTTTAATTTTGCAGTAATTCATGTTTATTCCTGTTTGTTCTGGTTTTTCATTGTTTTATTTTTATTATTTCTAATTATTGGCGTTGCAATGGCTGAGGTAGACGCACGTGTTGATAAAATTTGTGATCAAAGTCCCTACACATATGAAGCACGGATATTAGCAGCAACATGGTGGCATGAATCTGGAAAAACCAAGTATTGCATGAAGGTAGTACGCGAAAGGTTTGAACAAAGATTTAATGATGTGCCGCCAAACGGCGAAATTATTAGAAAATGTGAACACAAATTATTCACAACTGGGATGATAATTGATAAAAAACGCCGTGGTCGCCCTAAAGCAAGAGCAAGATTGGAAGATGATGTTCAAGTGTTAATTCGACAATCGCCAACCAAAAGTATTCGTAGGCGTGCATCTGCATTAAATGTTCCGAAATCAACACTGCATGATTTGATGAAAAAAGACTTGCATTTTAAAGCTTTCCGCCCAACCTCCGTTCAGTTTTTATCGCCACAAGATAAAATTGTCAGAGTTAATGCTTGTCAACAAATTCTTGAAGCTTTTCCAAGTAAAGCCGAGAGAGATCGTACGTTCTTCAGTGATGAATGTGCCCTTTATGGCGATGGCAAAAGCAAATTTTCTTTTTTTGGGTCGAAAGAAAATCCTCATTATTATGATCAAGTAAAACAGTATCCCCCTCGAATCATGATATGGTGTGCAATATCAGCGCATTGTTTAATTGGTCCATTTGTGTGCACTGGTCGAATTACTTCAGGAAGTTATATCGACATGTTGGAGAACAGATTTCTACCCGCTTTAAGAAATACGAATATTCGCAACCCTGTTTTTCAGCAAGATGGTGCTCCAGGACACACCGCTTTCGCTGCGCGTGAGTTCCTAGACAGAAATTTTCCTGGCAGATGGATCGGAAAGTATGGTCCTGTACCTTGGCCTCCGCGGAGTCCGGACTTGACTACCCCGGATAATACCCTCTGGGGAATCCTCAAGATGCAGATTAATGGCCGTGAAAATCAAAGTGAATCTGATCTGACAAAAATCGCAGAAGTTGTGTTAAGTGACATCAATGAGATAAAGAACTTTTACAAAGAATGTCAGACAGGACATGGAGACGCATACAGCTTGCTGTTCGTGTAAATGGCGATCAGGTTGATCCCTATGGCAATTAATTATCGAATTAATTGTAAGTTTATTAATAATAAAATTCCTTCTAATAAAATTTTTATTATCCTTTATCTTTTATTTATAAATTGTTCCCGAATCGCCACTCACTTATCGGACGACCTGTATATATATGTATATATATATATATATATATGTGTGTGTGTGTGTGTGTGTGTGTGTGTGTGTGTGTAGATTCAATTTAGTTCCCACGGAATTGAACTAAAACTCTATACATGATACTCGTAAATTTTTTTCACCATAAAGACGGACCAGGCACGTTGGGTCCCAGGTGAAGGGGGAAACCTCTTTGCAAAACAAATGGAATTAAAGGAGATGCTTCAGCGCTTTTAATGATGAAAATGATTTATCTTGAAACTTATTCATTAAACTATCATCTCAAACAAAACAGAAGTTCTCACTCGTGACTTAATGATTAAGTCAACGATAATTTGTACAAGAGTTAATGGGTTTGAATTAGAGATTAAATCAACTACTCAAAATGTCACCACATCTTCCTCACATTTTCACAAATTCTTCACTTTAACGAATCCGTTAATAATTCGACTTACATCATCGCTTATACTAAAATATAATTTACTAAAGCTATTTATATTGTACACTTTGTAAAACAAAGATAGAATGAGTGACTTTAGCTTCCCAATAAAGCATTATAACAAAAATACAGGGTGATTCATAAGTCCTGTCACAAAGGTGCAAGGATTACTTCTGTGATGGAAGTAATGCATGCGCGAGAGTAAATAAAGACCTGAGTGATTGTTTGATATAAATATTGGTGTGCGTTAAGGATGTGTGATGTCTTCGTGACTGTTCAGTATGTTTATGGATGGAGTGATGAAAGAGGTGGAAATGTGACTGCTAGAAAGAGGCCTGAATATGGAGTGTGATAGGAATAGGTGAATCCTGTCGAATCTGTTGTATGCGGATGATGCTGTGCTATTTGTCCAGAATGAGTATCATATGCAAGAAGTTGTTTGGGGTTTTGTGGCAGTGTACAAGAGAAGAAAGTGAGTGTGGATAAGCGCAGTTATTGATTGTGGAGAGAAAGTGAAATTCGAACTGTCATGTGATGGTCAGTGGTGAAGCACTAGAGGTGGTAGAGTTTTTTAAATATCTGGGATGTGTATTGAACAAAAGAGGTACGAGTGCGGATGAAGTTAACAATCGAGTAAATCAAGGAAGAAAGGTGACGGGTGCGCTGAAAGCGGTTGTGAGAAAGTGGAGACTTTACTAAAATGCTGTAGGATGTTTAGTGTTTTTGTATGGGTGTGAAACATTGAAATAACATGAAAGGGAGACGTCAAGAGTAAAAATGGTTGAAATGGAGAGCTTGAGAAGTATGTGTGGCGTACGTCAGATTGATAGAGTGGACCAGAGGTTCAGCGCACTAGTGATGTTGTGTTGTGTTCTATGTTGTGCTAGAGCGGTACAGTCTGTCATAATGTGTTCAAGTGTTTGTGGTATGTCCTGCCACAGGTGGCAGGTGTCATCTGTGGAGTTGTCTAGTAGGGCGGAGTGAAAAACTCATTTTTCGAATTTTCAAATTGGCTAGTGTGGAAAATGTGTGGAGTAGTGAAGAAATAAGCTGATATAAATTTAAAAACAGAACATTAATATCTTCAGGTGCCACAATGACCTTCAATATTGAAAAAAATTGAAAAAAGTAGATTTTAACCAATAATTACAGAAGAGTCCACGATGCGCAATAGACAAGAATTTATTCACACTTGTATAAAAATAGCTCAGTCAACCTTTAAAAAAGTTTCTATTCTCTAAAAACAGTTTTCTATAGTCAGCTCACTCAGCTGTCACGTGAGTACCTCGGTTCAGTGTAGCTGTCGCTCTCGTAGCAGGTGGGTGTTCTGTTGTTGGCGTTACTCAGATAGTCTAAACTATATTTCTTATATATTTTGCATTTCTGTATTGTGTTGCCCTAAGTTTGCCATGTACTATTAACTGAAATTAACGTATAATTGATATTAGCTCTTTCTTTTTCAGATTTGTATACTTTCAAAATGTCTCGAGTTTGTGCAAAATCAACCAGGGCCTCAACTGAGTGCCCCATGTTTGGTATGGGGGAAGATTTGTGGCACAGGAATCTTCCTACATACGAAGGAGTTTTTAAATATTACTTGTTTGTAAGAAACGATTTGAAACAGAATACTAATAAAGATCCTTCAATATCTCAAATATTAGAACAAGTTGTTGATAAATTGAAAACAATTTGGGAAAGTGCTTCCGTCCCAATTCTGTCAGACAGGCGAATTGAAACAATGTTCAGAAGCTACCACGAAAAGTATCGTGTCATTATGAAGCCATACCAAAGCAGAAAAAATTCTGAAGCTTACAAAGCAAAGATTGATATGTTCAAAAAGAAGCACACACGAAACTTTTTGACATTGCAGCGTGCAAGTGCAAAGTACTAACATAATGTTCTTGTCCCAAAGAAAAAACGGTTCCAAAGGAAGAAGTGACGTTCCTCTTAGGTCAAAGGAGTGAAAGAAAACTGTTTATTGATAGAGTAGATATTACACTCTCAAAGAAAAAAGCATCTACGTTGCTAAGAAAGCAAAAAGAAGCTGTGAGGCTCACCAAAGAATCTTCACAGGAGAAATTGCAGGATACAAATGTTGAATTATCATCATCGACATCAAATAGTGAAAGTGAATCTGGCGAAATATCAGACGATACATTTCCAGAGCCAGTTAGCTCGAAGAGAAAGCTCGAACAACCTGAAGAACAATTATTCAAGAAAAGGAAAACTACAAATCTACCTTCAGTGGCTACTGCTTGTGACAGGACTGCAGTTTCAGATCGAGCTGCAGCATTCATTGTTAGTGCAGTATTGCAAGATATTGGAGAAATTTCTATTGACAATACATCTGAAGTAGTGGATAGGAGTAAAATCAGAAGAGAAAGACAAAAGAAGAGATCAGAAATTATGAAAGATCAAAATCAGGTCCCAATCAGAGGAATCTATTTTGAAGGTCGAAAAGATTCTACACTCTTCCAAGAAAAAAAAGAGTCCAAAGTATATCAGAAGAAGGTAACAGAAGAACATATCACTTTAGTGAGAGAACCTGGTTCAGATTATTTGGGCCATTATTCTGTGAATTCTGGATCAGCTGAAGAAATATGTAAAGGAATGTTTGAGTATATTGGAAATAATGACGTGAACCTGGAAAACCTTGTTGCCATTGGATGCGATGGTGCAGCAGTCAACACTGAAGAAAAGGGAGGCGTTATAAGGCTTATAGAATTGAAGCTGAAGAAGCCAGTTCAACATTTAGTGTGCCAGCTCCATGCCAATGAATTGCCATTACGCCATTTAGTTGCAAAGCTGGATGGAAAAACATCTGGCCCCCGCGGATTCACCGGTCCTATTGGCAGGAAATTAGAGAACTGTGAGAGTCTTCCTATTGTCGAGTTTGAAAGGATTGATGCTGAGGAACCAACTGTAGACTGTGAAGATCTTAGCACCGACCAAAAATATCTAATTGATATTCATCAGGCCATAACAAAGGGATATTGCTCTCCAGATCTTGCTCATCGTAGTCCAGGCAAAATGGCACATTCACGATGGCTGACTACAGCAAATCGTTTGCTTCGTCTATACGTTTCAACTGTAAGTCCATCTGAGAACCTCATGAACATTGTTTCTTTTATAATGAAGGTCTACATCCCAATGTGGTTTTCTATTAAGCAAAGTACGTCTTTTGTCAATGGCTCAAAACATGTTTTCAAAACTATTGAACTAACAAGAACACTGAATGACGGAGTAAAGGATATTGTAAACCCTGTCATACAAAGAAATGCATTTTTTGCAAATCCAGAAAATATTCTAGCATCAATGATTCATGATGACCGCAGCGCCATAAGAGAATTAGCGTGGAGGCGAATAAAGAAAGCAAGGCAAACAAACAAGGAAAAAGTTGTGAGGCGTTTCACAGTACCTGTTATTCAATTTGAAGCTACTGATTATATGATTTAATTAATTGGCAAAAATGCATTGTCACTGAACCACCTGTGACAAGACACCTGACAGAAAATGAGATTGAAGAATTCATAGAAAACAAGAGTACCCCTCCATTCGAGAAATTCCCTTGTCATACACAAGTAGTAGAAAGAATGGTAAAATTAGTGACTGAAGCATCATCAAAAGTATTTGGATTGAACGCGCGAGATGGCTTCATAAGATCAACACTTCAGTCACGTAAAAAAATGCCATCATTCGAAAGTAAAGCTGAATATAAAGTTTAAATAAAACGTTAATAGAAAAAAACATGCGCAAGGATGGGTGGTTGGGAGGGCATGGGTGGAGCTCGACACGCAGCCACCTCCTCGTGGTGAGTTCTGGATTATTTAGATCATTAATCAAAAGAACATTGATCTAAATAAACTAAGAGCTGCGTAATTCAGTAACTATTTTGGTAATTGGAACACTTAATATATAATAATAACAAGTATGTTTCAGTTATTGTACTAATGCAGAATATAAGAAAATCATTATATTTCACTTTTTTCGACGGCTTTGTGGCACCTGAAGATATAATTTCGCAGGACTAATATTTATGCACAGTCATTATCTATAGCACCCACATATTCTCCGCACTAGCCATATTTGAATTTCGAAAAAAAGTTTAAAAACCTCATTTTCGATCCGCCCTATTGTCTAGGCTGTGTTATATGTCTGTAAGTTGGGGTGATGTCCACATCGGAATCGTGCTAAGTTAACTCAATCCGATCTGCTCAGGCTGGTCTCTGACCTGTCAATGGGTGGCGGCTTCGCACCTAGGACCGCTTTCGGACCGAGTCGTGTCAGTGCTTTGTGGGATAGGTGTGTGTGTATGTGTTTTCTGTACTGTGTGATGTCTGTAGGGCATGGGATGGAATTGAGTATTTGGTTATAATGTCTCTCTGGTGTTACCTTAATGGTGCGAGGTGTTGGTGCATGATTGTACATGTAGTGGCAAGGGTGTTGTGGGTTAGTTGTCGCTGCTGCCATGAATTGTGTTCCCCTTATGTTTAAATGTTCCCTAATTTTCAGTATTTTTGTTTCTGTGTGCAGGTGTTCTATTGGTGTTGTTTGAGTACATCCTGTAATGATACGAAGTGCGTTGTTTTGTGTTGTCTGTGAGGTGTTTATGTGTGTGTTTGAGGTGATGGGTGCCCAGCAATGGCTACCATAGTCCATAACTGAGCGAATATATTGTTTGTATATGAGTGATGTTGTTTCCTGCTGGTGTCCAAAGTTTGTGCCTATTAGTACCCTAAGCGTGTTAAGTCTTGACGTACATTTGTTTTTAATGTCCTGAATGTGGTTTGCAAAAAATAATGATGTGTTTTATTTGACCCCAAGTATTTTGGTCCTGTGAGTGTGTGGAATGTTGGTGTTGTTTAGTGTAAGCTGTGGAGTTGTCTGGTGTTCTTTTGTGTTGCTTGTTAGCAAGGTGATGGTTGATTTTGTGGACGCTACTTTGAGTCTATTGTATGTGAGCCAGTCTTGTATACTGTTTATGTATGTTATTTGTAGCTGTGTCGATGTTGTTGTGGGTGGATGTTAGAGTGATGTCATCTGCATATGATGATAAGGTAAGCTTGTTATCTATGGCTGTTGGAATGTTATGCATGTATAAGCTGAACAGTGTTGGTGAGAGAACAGAGCCTTGAGGGACCCCGTTCGGAAAAAGCTTGTTTTTGTATGACTTGCCATTAAATGTGACATGTGGATATGTTCCTGAAAGATAGTTGCTCCGCCACCTTTTGGTGCTATTGTGCATGTTTGTGTTGAGTATTTTGTTTATGAGAGGGAAGCGTGGGATAGCATCAAATGCTTTAATAATGTCTAATGTTGCTAATGGCAGGGGCGTCGATTGCTCTCAAATAGTGAGGGGGGGGAACACTTCGCCTTCAGACAACGAATCAAACAATAAAATGCAAATTGACTGCTAAATTCCATGATAAATATACACTGATGTTCATGACAATAATTTATAATATTGCTATTACATTTGCATTTGCATATGCATATAATACGGCATATAAAGTCTTATTAGGTGCCATTAATAGTTAGCATTTATAGCAATTCATCCACAAAAGTAGGGGGGGGACAACTGGTAGGTTGTCCCCCCCTTTGTAAAAAGTGGGGGGAACATGTCCCCTGCGTCTCCCCCGAAATCGACGCCCATGGCTAATAGTGTACGTTGAGCTGGTCGTCTGGAATTGATGCCATCCATGATGTACTACGTGAGGTTAGTGAGTAAAGTTGTGGCTGAGTGGTGAGGTCTGAATCCATGTTGAGTAGGTGATAGTGGTATATGTGGATTGGTGATTTGTAAGATTAGTCTTTCTGTTACTTTGGAAGGTGTGCATAGTAAAGTAATGGGTCTATAGGAAGCTGGTTCTGTTAGATTTTTGTTTGGTTTGAGTAGTATAATAATTTTACCATGTTTCCATATGTTAGGAATAATACAGTGTTGGTATGAATATGTGCTGGTGTTTGTGAGAGCTAGTATTTCCTCTGGGCCCAAGTGTTTAAGGTGTATGTTAGATATGTTGTCTGGTCCAGTGCCTTCGAATTCTTAATGTTTTTGATGATCTTGGTGGTCTGGTCTGTATTGAAGGGTGTAATGGTCGTGTCGAGTCTAGTCTGTAGGTTTTCTTGTGTCTGGCTGGTTGTCTGTCTGCGTGTTTCTGGTTGTTGTCTCTGTTTAAGTTACTTATTTTTGCGTAGTGATTAACTAGAGTGTTAGCTTGTTGTGTATATGTTGGGATATTATTTTGGCCTCGACAGATAGCCGTGTGTGAGGTGCGAATGCCGCTGTTAGAGCGGGTAATGCTGTTTATAGTCTTGTATAGCCTGGATGTATCTGTGGAGTGGTTTAGTGTTGTTATGAATTCCCTAAATGTTTCTGTTTTATTTTCTTTAAGTTTGTTGTTTATTTCTGTGTCGAGCTGTTGTATCTGCTGTTTTATGGCTTCTGTGTGTGGTGTTTGTGTGTTATATTTGAGGTTGTTACATTGCCTTATGAAGTGGGCCATTTCTCTAGTATAATTTGGGTTGTATTTCCGAATGTTCCCCTTGGGTATGTATTTGTTTGCATTAATGATAATCCGATTGAATGTCTTGAGTGTTGTATTGATGTTTATGATGGGTGTGCTGTTTAATGTGGTGAATCGTTCCTCAATCTGGATTTTGAACTGTTCCCAATCAGCTTTCTTGTAATTTCTGTAAGTGTGCCTGAGACTGTTGGGGCAGAGTGTAGAACGTGTTGTAATGATGATGGGCAGGTGGTCTGATGACAGTTGTTTTTCTGTTCTCCAGTGTGTATGTGTTGCTAGTGATGGGGAACAGAACGTTATGTCTGGGGAGGAGTTTGAGTATCCTGCTTGATGTGGTATGTGTGTATGTTCTTCTGTATTGTTAAGAATGAAGAGGCTGTTTTGTTGTGTGGCTATGTTGGCGCCTCTGGTGTTGCTCTGGTTGTGCAGGTACCAACTAGTGTCTTTAGCGTTGAAGTCTCCTCCTAAGATGACATTAGTGAGAGAGGCCAGATTGTATAACTGTGGACTGTAGTTGACTGGCACCTGAGGTGAACTATCTGGTGGGATATAAATGTTGATGAGTGTGGTGTTGTGTTTTGCGCGTGTTTTAATGTTAACTACCTGTATTTCTATCGTGTTATCTACTTGGTTTGTGTTTGTAATCAGTGTAGCTAATGCTTTTACGTATGTAAGTAATGAGTCAACCCCCGTGACCCCCAGTAAGATCTTGATGGATCGCCGTGAAGTCAGGAATGGTGGGTGTTTTGTGTGTATGTGTGTTTTAGTTTTGTTTCTTGTATAAGTGCTATGTGAATGTTTTGTTTGTGTACGAATTCCCTAAGCTGCATGATTTTGTTTGTGAGACCATCTACGTTGTACTGTAATATGTTAATATTATGCTTCTGTTATGTGTCTCATGGTCCTATTGTGTCTGTCTTTGTGTATGGTGACATGTATTAGTTGTAGTGGGGCCTGGATTAGTCCTAATGTCGCCGGAGAGTAAGAGTAGTCCGGGGAGCACGTCCGGCACGCAATTGCTCCCCGTAAATGAAAAAACAGCACGCTGGTATAGGTCCGGCCCCGAGTGCCGGTCGGCAGTCTGACCGTGCCAGGCAACAGGCCGTCGACTGTCAGTCTAGCCAACCGTAGACAGCCCGCTGCACAGAGATTTGAGGAGGTTTGGCCACCAGCGCGTTGATGTCTTCGGTTTGACGTCGCCTCTTCTTCGCGTTGACGTTCCACGTTTTTTCGTTGATGTTGACGCGCTGACGTGTCCCGCGCTGGAGGATACAGCCACTGCTAGAAGCTTCCTCGTCAGCTGCTAATTTTTGGTTTATTAAAAGAACATTCTCTGTTATTTTGTGCTTATCCTTCGTCTGCAATTTTATGTTGCTCTCTTTGTTGGAGTTCTGAAAATGTATTGCCCGCCTGTCTGTTAAATTGCTCTAATCTGGACTCTATTTCTTCTCTTTCTTCTTCCTTTAATTTACACTAGAAATATGTCTAAAATCCAGTACATGGGAAGTGCCTGCAAGTCGGTTGCAATGGAAGATGTTTGTTAGAAGTATGTAAATTCGGGACTCTTTCTCTTTGTTTTTGACAAGGTCTGGAAACGCCACCGCACATGCTTCTGAAGCACAAGGGTGGAATTCTGTCATGTGGCAAAGGGATGCTGGTTCACCAACACGCCTGCGTGAATGGATGTGTACGCTTTACTTTCTGCTTTTTCTCTTTTTCACTACCTTCTGTACTTACATCCCGATGGTTTCAGCATTCTCACCCCAAATCACTGGAAAATGAGATGTTTGATAATACCTTCGTTAACTTTAGTTTTGCTTCCGCCCGAATTGTTAATTCTGACAAAGGTCAAGCGTGTCACTCCAAATCACTCCAAATCACACCTCACCAGCAGCCGAGCGTCTTAACCACTAGGCTGTCCAGGGTACCCATTTATCTACCAACGATTTTTTTTATTGTGTGGAAAGTTGAACAGCTGGGTTTTGCTGTGTGCCACCTGCCGTCCCCGGTCTCGATCCCTGGCCGATGGATTCGTAGTCAGTGACGCTAACCACTACACCACCGAGGCGCCTTAATATATTTACGCCGGGTCGAAATTTATATTGAAAAGGTATATATTGTGAGGGGTTTGAATGGAACACAGGAACCCCCTCATAAATTATTTTCGCTGTTTAAAGTCTCCTACCCCTGGCATAATTTTTCACTTTTTAACCTATATTGAAGAATATTCCATTTATACGAGACTTACTCTACATTCAGGTCTTTTGATGACATAAATCTTTATTAACGTATAATACTTTATTTAATAATGTATAGTATTAGAAAAATTAATTAGGTACAACAATATATTCAGAAGAAAAAATTAGAGGCATAATAAATGTGCTAAAATTTAATTCAATTTTTCATTGTTCCTTATCGCATCAAAGGGGAAGAAATTTTCAATATCATTAGGAAATTTCACTTCATATGTTTCTTACTCATTCCAGTGGGCCTTTCATTCAAACTTGGGCAGGTTTCGCCTTGATTCTAATGAGTTTAAGATAAACTTTTGACGGTTGTCATATCCTATTCTTTCCTGACAGGCCTTTGTTATTAGGTTCACTGCCCTTTCCACACTTTGACTGTGGCATGGAAAAGAAGCTATCTCCAGTGGCTTACATCGAGCCTGTAGTATCTCATCGTCGCTAAAATTGTTTAGCAGCGGTGGAAATGAACTCTTTTTGCCAATCGATCATCTCGGTGTAGTCAGTAGATTGGAAATTGAGGGTTCGAGGCAACTCAAAGTTTCTGGTACCTGAAAATCCTGTTCTTGAAAGGATGATTTTCTGAATAGCTTGCTCCCTAATTTCTAGTATTTTGTCAGTCACCATTGATATGAGTATATTTTCTGGGTGGGCAAAGAAGGCGTTATTCTTTAATACTGGCTCTATGATTGATCTATGTTGTTCATCTAAATTTCGAAGCAAGCACATTAAATGCCAAAAGTTATATGCACCATCAGTTGCATTAGGATGAGATTTTATCCAAACCCACCCTGGAGCATAGAACTTGCATAATAATCTTGATTATATCTTGAAGGTTTTTATCGGGATTTAGCGTTGAGTAATACTGTATAATCGAAGGACCCTGTTGGCTAGAGTTAGCTAGCGAGCATGGTGAAGGGTACCTGGGGATCGAGTGGACAGATCTTGAGAAGTGTCTCCAGTTTGCACTGCCAGACACATATCATAGAGATATCTTTGATCATTGCTGAGCTCCTTCACAATATTTGCTGGAATTTCTTTAATGTTTCCCTTTACGCGAGAATATTTGACTACCTCCAATTTTGTTAAATCTGTTTTCAGTTTATTCCCAGTTGAACCCACAAAAGTATTTGGACCTGTTGTTTTACCATCAATGGCTTTGTAGACGTGCATGAAAGGCAGCTCATTCAAATGCAAGAGGCACACCAACCACTGCACTGGTCTGTTAAGATGAATTTCAACCAGTTTTATGGCTCCACCAATTTTTCTTGTATTTACAGGAGTACCATCACACAGTAAAGCTTTGATAGTATCTGTGCTGTTCGAGTCTGTAATAATAGTTATCAACTCTTCTGCTATGCAGCGAGCAGTTCCATTATCTGGTGTGACACGGTCTACATAGATGCTTCCAGGTTCTTTCATAATAACATAGTGTTCTTCTTTTATCTTTCTACTTTAAGTTAATGTGTTATCTTTCCTTCCATTGAATCCAACGCATTCCATCTTCAGATTTTCGGATTTAGACCTAAAAGTATTTGTTCAGGATCCCCATATCTTTTAAAGCTGCATTGACTATTGCAGCTGCAGCTCTACAACTTACACGATCACGATCTGCTGTTAATGCTAGGTTTTTATAGGAGTGCCTGTTCTGAGTGTTCTTACTCAATTCGAAATCGGCCTCATAATCTACATCCTGACTCTCTGAATCTACATCCATGTCTTCTTCGGTATTTTCTATAAATTCCGATGGTAAAACAGTGGTGGCTTCAGTCATTTCTTCTTGTGCTTTTAGTTGACCGTTTTGTCAACTAAACGGTTTGGTCCTAACTGATTTTTTCTTTGTTTTTGACCCACAAAAGACTCCCATTCTGTCATTGGTATTTTATCCTTACACCTGCAAGATTTCCTATCAATTCCCTTATCACAGCATTCACAAGAAGCTATATTAAACATTTCATCACACTAGGAAATACAACCCAAATTACACTAGAGAAATAGCCCACCTCATAAGGCAACGTAACAACCTCAAATATAACAGACAAACACCACACACAGAAACCATAAAACAGCAGATACAACAGCTCAACACAGAAATAAACAACAAACTCAAAGAAAAACAAACAGAAACATTCAGGGAATTCATAACAACACTAAACCACTCTACAGACACATCCAGGCTATACAAGACTATAAACAGCATTACCCACTCTAACAGTGGCATTCACACCTCACACGCGGCTATCTGTCGCAGCCAAAATAATATCCCAACATACACACAACAAGCTAACATTCTAGTTAATCACTACGCAAAGATAAGTCACTTAAACAGAGACAACAACCAGAAACACGCAGACAGACAAACAGCCAGACACAAGAAAACCTACAGACTCGACACGACCATTACACCCTTCAATACAGACCAGACCACCAAGATCATCAAAAACATTAAGAATTCGAAGACTACTGGACCAGACAACATATCTAACATACACCTTAAACACTTGGGCCCACAAGGAATACTAGCTCTCACAAATATCAGCACATATTCATACTAACACTGTATTATTCCTGACATATGGAAACAAGGTAAAATTATTACACTGCTCAAACCAAACAAAAATCCAACAGAACCAGCTTCCTATAGACCCATTACTTTACTATGCACACCTTCCAAAGTAACAGAAAGACTAATCTTACAAATCACCAACCCACACATTCCACTATCGCCTACTCAACATGGACTCAGACCTCACCACTCAACCACGACATTACTCACTAACCTCACGCAGCACATCATGGATGGCATCAACTCCAGACGACTAGCTCAACGTACACTATTAGCAACAATAGACATTAGTAAAGCATTTGATGCTTTCCCACGCTTCCCTCTCATAAACAAAATACTCAACACAAACATGCACAATAACACCAAAAGGTGGCTGAACAACTATCTTTCAGGAAGATACTCACATGTCACATTTAATGGCAAGTCATCCAAAAACAAGCTTTTTCCGAACGGGGTCCCTCAAGGCTCTGTTCTCTCACCAACACTCTTCAACTTATACATTCAAGGCGTTCCAACACCCATAGATACCAAGCTTACCTTATCATCATATGCAGATGACATCACTCTAACATCCACCAACAACAACATCGACACCGCTACAAATAACCTACAAACATACATAAACAGTATACAAGACTGGCTCACACACAATAGACTCAAAGTAGCGCCCACAAAATCAACCATCACCTTGCTTACAAGCAATACAAAAGAACACCAGATAATTCCACAGCTTACACTAAACAACACCAACATTCCACACCAGAGCTGGGCACTTGCGGTTTTTTTTGCGGTACTGCGGTACTGCGGTACTACCGTGTTGGTCGGTACCGCGGAAAGTACCGCGGGAAATTTGAATGCGGTAGCGGTACTGCTGTACTTTCAGCGATCCTTTGCGGTACTGCGTTATGCGGTACCGGTTTGGTAGTGCGGTAGTAGTACCGCAGTACCGCAGTACCGCAAAAAAACGGGCAAAAAAACGCAATTGCCCAGCTCTGTAGAATCCACACACTCACAGGACCAAAATACTTAGGGTCACATACAACACATCATTATCTTTTGCAAACCACATTCAGGACATTAAAAACAAATGTACGTCAAGACTTAACACGCTTTGGGTACTGACAGGCACAAACTTTGGACACCAGCAGGAAACAACATCACTCATATACAAACAATATATTCGCTCAGTTTTGGACTATGCTAGCCCATGCTGGGCACCCATTATCTCAAACACACACATAAACACCTTACAGACAATACAAAACAACCCACTTCGTTTCATTACAGGATGCACTCAAACAACACCAATAGAACACCTGCACACAGAAACAAAAATACTGAAAGTTAAGGAACATTTAGACATGAGGGGAATACAATTCATGGCAGCAGCGACAACTAACCCACAACACCCTTGCCACTACATGCACAATCATGCACCAACACCTCGCACCATTAAGGTAACACCAGAGAGACATTATAACCAAATATTGTACTCCATTCCATACCACGCCGCACAGACATCACACAGTACAAAAACACATACACATACACCTAACCCACAAAGCACTGACACGACTCGGTCCGAATGCGGTCCTAGGTGCGAAGCCGCCACCCATTAACAGGTTAGAGATCAGTCTGAGCAGATCAGATCGAGTTAACTTAGCACGATTCCGATGTGGACATCACCCCAACTTACGGACATATAAACACAGACTAGACAACTCCACAGATGACACCTGCCACCTGTGCCAGGACACACCACAAACAATTGAACACATTATGACAGACTGTACCGCTCTAGCACAACAACGAGCACAACACAACATCACTAGTGCGCTGAACCTCTGGTCCACTCCGGAGAGGGCGATCGGTTACCTGCGTGCCGCCGGTTTGCTCGATCAAGGTGGGCTGATCGGTTAAACAACAACAACAACAACTTTTAAGGCAAAACTTTCATTCATTTCTTCGATGTAACGGCACCTTCTTCAGTTTTGAGGTTTCTTCTATTAGTCGACTGACTTTAAGATAGATACCTTTGGTGTTAATCGTAGGAAAAGAAAATTTCATCTAAATGTCTTCAATATCTTTCACAAGAACCCTGTAACAGTCATTAGCAGTTGCTGATCCTTTTGATTTAGCTTCTTCACGACGGCGCACAAAAAGGTAGTGTCTCACAACGGGTCTGTATCGAAGGAGTGACATTTCAAAGGAGTGACATAACAAAGGAGTGACATAAATACCGTAACGAAGGAGTGACATAACAAAGGAGTGACAAATCGGACATATAATTCAAAGGAGTATAATTATTAAAATTTTATTTAAAAAAACAAAATTTGTTAGAATTGTTAAAATTAAGATTTTATTTCAAAAACTAGAAACCTAACCTAACCTAACCTAACCTAACAGTTGCAAGCCTCTCTTCCCTCTGGATTTGTTCTTTCTTCTTCTTTGTTGGTATTTTCATGTCACTCCTTTGAATTTTATCTCCGATTTGTCACTCCTTTGTTATGTCACTCCTTTGAATTTTATCTCCGATTTGTCACTCCTTTGTTATGTCACTCCTTCGTTATGTCACTCCTTTGAATAGGACCGCTCACAACATCTGCTTTTGAAGGAGTCATGGCTGCTTGGAATTCCGCAAGATATCCAAAGGCTGCATTTGAGGACTTGCTTCTAGTAGTCATAGTTTATATTCAGAAGTAAAATCAAATTATATGTAGTTTATAATTTATGATAATTCAAATTATAATTAAAGCAAATGCAAATTCTATTTATCTGAAAAATTATTTCTATTTATCTGAAACATAAAAATATCAAGCATTAAACAAACAACTTATCATGTAACATATAACAACATTAAACATATGCAAATGCAAATATGAAGGTAAAAAAGGGAGGGGCATGTGATAGGGGTCGTAGGGTAGCACACGCTTGATTTTTTAATATTTTGTTAGTGATAAAAAAGCCTTCTTACACAATGTACTTTTTAAGATATAACATTTTTTCCCATTTAAATATATGCAAATATGAGGGTAAAAAGGCGGGGTATGTGCTAGGGATAGCAGGGGTAGCACATTCTTGATATTTTAATATTTTGTTAAGATGATAAAATGAAACTTCTCACATAGTGTACTTTTTAAGAAATAAAAAATTTCCCATTTTCGACCCGGCGTAATATATATAGGGTGAACCAAATGTAGGTGGACAGTAAATGATAACGTTTATTTGGAGAATACATATTTAATTTTTTTGTATACTATAATACAAAATAAAATTTAAATAAATTTAGTTATAATATTTAATATAATAAAACACAAACACCATAGTTATAATGAACACCATAGTTATAATATAATATAACACAAACCGTATTCAACCTACTGTCCACCTACATTTGGTTCACCGTGTATATATATATATATATATATATACCTTATGAACCTTATGTTGTTTCGTGCGTTGGTCTCTCTTCACACGGAGGTCAAGCTGGTTGCCCGCCTCTAGGTCTGGCCTGGTGGAGGAGCGAGTTGCTTTCTTGCGCTCTCCGCCGTACATAGCCAGGCACGCCCGGCTCATCTGGTACTGTCCTGAGCCAGGCATCCAGTCTTTTCTTGAAGACTTCAACTTTGACCCCCGTTACGTTTCTGAGGTCCTTAGGAAGCTGGTTGAAAAGTCTTGGCCCCCTGACAACCAAGCTATTTTCCTTCAGGGTTGAGGAGGTCCCTTGTCGTGCCTTTAATTCTGCCTTTCCTATTTTCCAGTGTTGTTTGAATGGTAATTGGGTTTAGTTTTAGGTTTCGTACCAGTTTTTCGATCATTTTCCATATGTAGATTATGATGTACCTCTCTCTTCTTCTTTCCAGTGAATACAGATTTAGTTTACGTAGTCTTTCCCAGTAGTTGAGTTCTTTGCAGCCATCAATCTTGGCTGTGAAATGCCTTTGCGTTTCTTCTAGTTTATTAATTTCTTCCTTTTGATATGGGGACGTCAAAACTGAGCAGTATTCAAGTTTTGGTATAATCAGTGTTTTTAGCAGGGGAATCATTACTGTCCTGTCCCTTCTCTTGAACGTTCTTAGAACCTGTCCGGTGACTCTTTTTGCTTTATTTATCGCTATCTGATTTTGTGTTTCGAATTTCGCATCATCTGTCATTATTATCCCGAGATCAATCGCTTTCATGCTTCTCTGAATTTCCTGTCTATCTGGAGCATAATATGCAGTCTGTTTAAGTTCTTCTTTTCTACCATATCTCAAGAGCTGAAATTTCTCGGCGTTGAATGACATGTTGTTGTCTTCTGACCATTTGTATATTTTGTTCGTGTCCCTCTCCAAGGCCTCCACGTCATGTACATCGCTGATTTTTCTGCTGATTTTTGTATCGTCTGCAAAGGATGTTACTATACTATTGCTGTTTACTCCGCTGTCTATGTCTGTTAGCATGATAATGAACAGGAGTGGGGCCAGTACTGTCCCTTGTGGTACTGAGCTGCGTACTTCCGATTCTGATGATGATATACCTTGAATTTTGACGACCTGCAGACGATCACTAAGGAAGTTGTAGATCCATTTTCCCACTTTGCCTGTTATTCCCATGTCTTTAATTTTATGTGCTATTATACCATGGTCACATTTATCGAAAGCTTTAGCAAAATCTGTGTATATAACATCGTAGTTGTCATTGCCTTCCAATGCATCTAGAATATTGTTGTAGTGCTCTATTAGTTGTGATAGGCATGATCTACCTGACCGGAGTCCATGCTGATTTTCGTTGAATCTTTCCCCTGTCTCCAGGAAATCATAAATTTTCTCTCTAACTATTCTTTCAAATACTTTGGTGAGGTGGGACGTCAATGACACTGGTCTATAGTTCTCTGCTTGAGATCTGTCCCCTCCTTTATATATAGGGACAATGTTTGCTCTTTTCAAGATGCTCGGTATTTCCCAAAGCTGGGCACAAACCGTTAATCCGTTAATCGTTAATTAACGAAGTTAACTTTTTCGTTAACGATTTAACTTTTAAGTTAACTTTGAAAATCATTATCGGACTAATTAACTTCCGTTACATTTAACTTCCGTTAACTTAAGTCCGTTAACCCAAAAAATTCATAAATAAACGTTTAAAAGTTTCTATTATTTTTAGTGCTGAGCAGGTGCGCAATTAATCCGCCACTGTTAATAGTGATGAACGAATTTCCATTTCCGCAGTGCAAAATCAGGCGATATATTTGTTTCCGTCGCCACAATTTGTGTCTTACCAAATATGGTAGTTATTTATGGCATTGGTTTGAGCAAAACATGGTCGACTGTAAAATCAGGCGGAAAGATTTGCCATTTGAGTTGAATGTTTCAACTTCTTTCAAGAAATATCACGAGCATTTTAAGGCACTTTCAATAATATATATGTAACAATTACAACAAATAACTACATTCGTTTCATTTGCAGTCTGTCTCTTGCGCAACATGTTTGTGCTAGTGAATATTTAAAAATAATCGTTGTCAAGTAAGTCATGTATATTTATAATATTTCTGTGAGTACCTTATTAGTAGTCTCCTTGATACATTTCAAGAACCATAAAACTGATCAGGTAAGATTTCAATTCTCATGTCACTTTGATGACATAAATTAAGTCAATTGATGTCATACAATGGGAGCGTTTTCACCTCATCTGGTTGGACAAGTATGACAACACCAAGGTCGCCAGGATGAGGAAAAGCATGGAGGGGATTGGAGGGTACAGTCGAGGAGGCCATGAAGCAGCAGTCCAACGAAGTGGGCAGCAACAGTGGAGGCAGCAACAACGAGGAGGAGGAGGAGGAGGACTTCTTCAGTGCTGTCATCCAGACAAAAGAGAGCAGCAGAAGCCACAGGTCACTCAAGGGCAAGGCCCAGAACTTGGTCAAGACCTGGCTGGAGACCAACTCCAAGGACTTGCTGACAGATGCTGCCTTCTTGGGTGAGCAAGTGTTGGTGGACTTGTTCATCAAGTTCAACACAGCCATCCCCTCCAGTGCTGCAGTGGAGCGTTTGTTCTCTATGCACAAGGACATCCTGAGGGCCAAGAGATCATCCCTGTCTGATGAAAACTTTGATATGCTAATTTTCATGAAGGGCAACCTGCATCACATGGACAAAATGGAGAACGAGAAGAAGAGGGAAAATTAAATTATATATATATTGTGTTTTTCATTTTTTTTATAATAAAAGTTAACGTTAACGGTTTATCGGTAACTTACGTTACATGTTTAACGAATTAACGGATTAACGGTTAACGAAGTTAACTTTTTGGTTAACGGATTAGCGGTTAACGAAGTTAACTTTTTGGTTAACGGTGCCCACCACTGGTATTTCCCCAGTGTCTAGGGATCTTCTCCATATCCAGTATAAAGGTGTAGCTATTTCATTTTTACAGTTTTTAATCAATAATGCGTTCCAATTGTCCGGACCTGCAGCTGAATGTAGTTTCATTTGTCCTATAGCTCTTGCTACATCTTCTGGTGTAAACTCAAAGTCTGTTATATACTCTCCTTGCAATTCCTCTTCAAAGAATGCATTTATGTCAGGTATCGCTTTGTCACTTTTTGGGGTACTGAAAACTGATATATATATATATATATATATATATATGGAAAACTGATATGTGTGGGTAGTTGGGAGGTAACGAAAATGGTTCACTGAGTAGGTAGGTAGTTAATCTAACAATTATTAAACTCCTTTTATGTCAATAACTGGGTGGATGAAACCGATTGGTTGCTCACCAGAGTTATTCTCCACACTAGTATTTATATACTGTGTGATAGAGCGTGCTCGGTAATAGATATACATTACCGATCAACCAACCGAAAAAAAACCAAGAGGACGCTGGTGGAAAAAGCCGGGGGAAGAACGAAAAGAAGCAACGGAAGAACAAGACGGGACACAGGGAGAAGGAAGAGGCTAAACAACGGAAAAGATCCCCACCAGCAAGTACGCTCTCAACAATTCAGCAAAGAGAAGAGGGACTGTCTAATAATACTCAGTAAGTGATCAGTTGTGTTTTTGAACCCAGTTTGAGGACATAATATAAACTGGGTCAGTAAAATTAGGCCGACATTGTGGTCTAAGACCTAGCATCAACTCATAGCTTAACAAAGGCTAAGGTAAATTACCCTACCCTAATTTGGTGAGGAATCCTACTGTGAACCTCAATTTACTCTGCCCGCTCTGGACTATTTCCGGAATCTCTAGGCTGACCCCTACAAGGCTAGGCTTTATCTACTCTATAGTTAGACTGGAGATATTAGGGGTGGGTTAATTGGGGACCAATTCATACAGAGCATTTTTCACAGTGGTGGCCCGTGTGGGGATCGAACCCAAGACCTCCGCGTTATCAGCATATATATATATATATATATATATATATATATATATATATATATATATACTGTGCAGACAGAACAAAAATGTAATAACCACAGGTAATAACGAAACAAGTATAGACCTTCAAATAAAAAATTAAAACAGTAATGCTTTCGGCCCATGTAATGGGCCGTTGCCGGTAAGAGTAAAACTAAAAGAAAAACAATACAAACTCATTCCATCCATGAGACAAACCAACTGACTTATGTGACTTCTTGTCCCTGGCAAACTTTAACAACTGTTTACAAATGTTAAGTGTACAGTCATTAAGGTCAAAGAATACCTTCTTGATATTTATATTATCGTTATTATTTATAATAAATGATTCTACAGGTTCTGTATGAAGAGTGACATTTTCCAGGATTCCACATTTGCTGAAATCAATTCAATGTTCAGCAGATTGAACATGATTAAAAAATTAATATTTGTGATGGCTAAGAGTAAGACGTTGAATAAAATCTGATCAGTCTCATATATATTTAGACAGTCCCCACAAGAAACTGAATACACAGCGGCGTCATTTGATGATGTACCCTTTGTGATTTTTGGTCGAATAAAGTACTTAATCGTATTATTATTTTTAAATAAGTACACTTAGATCATTTGGAAGAAAGTCCCTAATTTCTATTTTTATTAGAAAATGTAGTTTCAACAAATTAGTCTTATTAAAGTTATTTTATGTACTTTGATCATGAAAAGTCGTACCGGCTCTATTGTGAATCTTTCTTATTAAATTCTTGGGATCACTTTAACATATTGCTTCCCAAAGCATTCGAGAAGCAATATGTTAAAGTGATCCCTCCTGGGAGCAATATGTTAAAAAGAGAAAGGTTGGTTGGTTAGAAAGAGGTTGGTAATCTAAGAGATAACCTACCGACCGTAAACAAAGCTATAAATGCCCTAACCTGGAATTCTTTATATATTTAATGTAGGTTAACTGAATGCCCGGTTAGGTCAACTGTACGTCCTTGATGATTGGTTAGGTTAAGTCGTGATATTTTCGTTAGTTTTAACGAAAATATCACAACGTAACCTAACCAATCGTCAAGGGCGTACAGTTGACCTAACCGGGCACTCAGTTGACCTAACCGGGCATTCAGTTAACCTACATTAAATATATAAAGAAAATGAAAGGATGCAAAAAGGAGCTACTCAACTCGTACTTGTGGCAAATGATGTGGCGTGACCCATTCTTCCGAAATCCATTTTTTACTTTGTATGACCATGTAGCGCAACAATTCTAATAAATTTACTTTCAATCTAATATTTTAACATGTTATGATTTACTTTTTATGCCATTACTTTATTAAAGCGAACATTTTTTATCGTACTCCTATCCTAAATATTGGGAAGCAATATGTTAAAGTGATTAACACTGGGAAGCAACATGTTAAAGTGATATACACTGGGAAGCAATATGTTAAAGAGAGGTTCCTGGGAAGCAATATGTTAAAGTGATCCAATTCTTGGTATAACGTGATTTTCAAAAGTATGTTCAATGTAAATTAGTTCCTCCTCTAAATACAAAGAATCGCAGGTTCTGTACCCTCTGAAAAAAGACCCGAAATTCACCCGTTTGGTGTTTTGTGAATGCCTCAAAAAGGCACGCAAATAAGAATGAAAATGGGTACGTTTCCAATACGCCTTTAAGGTACGTTTATTGTTAGAATTTTGTAAAATAGAAAGAAAGGTAAAATGTCCATTAATTTCCTTTTCATAAATAAATTCAATTGGGCTCTTCCAAATTAAGACTACATAATAATTACTGTCCTCGGTGATTTTGTCAAAGGTGTCATCAAATGAAATTAACTTCAGGTATATAAGTTCAATCTGCTCAACATTGAATTGATTTCAATAACTGAAATCTTGGGACATGTCAAAGGTGCTGGTCATAGAAAAAGTGTAGAATAATTTATTATTATAAATAATAGCGGATCACCTGAAGATCAGAGCGCCCAGCCTTCTTTAGTTAGCTTTATAAGGTTAACTAACGAAAAAATAACGACCTAAGGGCGTACAGTTGACCTAACGATTGGTTAGGTTAGGTCGTGATATTTTCGTTAGTTAGCCTTATAAGGCTAATTAAAGAAGGCTGGGGGCCCTGAGCTTCAGGTGCTCCATAATAGCGATAATGTAAATAATAATAAGGCATCCTTTGACCTTAATGACCTTACACTTCATATTTTTAAACAGTTGTTAAGGTTTGTGAGGTGTAAGAAGTCACCTTAGTTAGTTGGTTTGTCTCATGGATGGGAGGGTTTTTGTTGTTTTTCTTTCAGTTTTACTCTGACCGGCAACGGTTCAAAGTTCTCTTCTCTTTGAAAGATTTTTACAGTTGAAAAACGTCCCATTACAAGGGCAGAAAATGTTATGCTTTTAAATTTTCATTTGCGGTTACACACACACACACACACACACACACATATATATATATATATATATATATATATATATATATATATATATATGCATACACACACACACACACGATAATATAGTAAAAGAAAAGTAATAATAATTGTTGTCATATTTTATGGCTATTCTTTGTTCCAAAGAATTTACTGGCAAAGTTTTTCGTTTACACTCTTTTCTAATTATTTTATCTGATATTTTTAAAGTTTGTTTTTAAGTTGGAGTGGCGCAATATGCACTATTGGCTTATACTTATGTATAAATATAATAAAATGTATTTTACCTTAATTATGAAAACTTTCGTCGTTTATATTTTTAAACTGTTTGCTACAATGTTAAAAAAAAAGTCGGTAAAAGTCGAGAAAACCTTGAATGATATGAACTGGATTCACAAAGTCTGTATTTTCACTGTGCTGAAAAACAAATATTGTACAGCATATTACAATATTTACATCCACTGTGGTAATTTTGTTTTCAGTACTGATAAAATGGCTGAAATTTGTGTCTTAGAATAGACGAGTAGGTCCGTAATTGTGGGTTGTTAGTTGAAGAATACGCTTATCTCTTTGTTAACATAATCCTCATTTGGTATTTCGTCAGTGTTAAGTAAAATCCATTAACATTTAATGCCTGTAAATACAATAAAACACAATACAATACAATTTATTGTTCTAGTTACTTATACATGTACAGAGCATGCATTTGGATGTAACAAAAGAGAGAGAGAGAGAGAGACAGACAGACAGACAGACAGAGAGAGAGAGAGGAAAACATATATATATATATATATATATAAGGTGTAACGAAAGTCCGTTACAATGGAAAATTAATTTTATTTGTTATGAAGATAATAAGTGTTGAAAATGTATGCAATTTAGGTGTTGAAACATGTTAATTTGAGTGTGTAAGCTATATACATATATTAAACGTTTCGTACGACATCTTTACTGATGTTTTATGCTTGTTGTATGTTGTCTTTGAACTATTGAATAATTTGTGGTCTTGTTTGGCAAACATCCGACTTTAAATGTCCCCAGAAGAAGCTACATGTAATAGAACTAATTTTACTTTCTCTTGTGGGGTATAATCAGCTGTATTGTTCTCCAGTTATAAACCTGTAACAAAAAGAGAAAACGTTATTTTCCCATGGTAACGAAATTTTATTACACCCTGTGTGTGTGTATATATATATATATATTCAGTTACACGCTTCAGGCATTTCCTTATGTGGACATACTTCGTCCTTGGAAGAAGATGATGTCATATCATACCCACCGAGGCACACTTCTCAACAGTCTCAGTAACACGATAGCCTGCTTCACGTAACGATCATTTTAACGCTCTTCGTAGGGAATGCTTAATTCATTCCTTTATTTTAACCGTAAACAGTAAAATTCATTCGCGCGTACTCCTCTGTAGTTCAAGTGATGACTGAGTTGCTGCACAAAATAATCAGTCAATCATTCAATTGAAAACTCATTTATTCGGTGCACTTTCATTCCCTCAATTGTAACCAATATTTGAGACTTTGTTTTGTTTTATTAAAGGAAAATTCAACGAAGATGATTGAACTCTTTTATTAACATTTATTTGTTTTGACAGAAAGGTCAAATGGTAACCCATCAAACTAATATTAATTACTTTAATTAATGTAATTACTTCAATATATATATATATATATATGAACAGTTAATGGTTATATATCCGTACATCGCAAACAACTGCTATTTGCAAGCAAATTTTATGCTTTGTCGGCAGAATGAAGATATTTGACATATCCTTTAGGTAATGCAAAACATTAAGATTATTTACAGTAATTTTAAAGATTCAGAAACATAGAGACATAGGGGTTATCTGCAGTAAATTTAAAGACATACAGTTCGAGATTATATATATATATATATATATATTTGAAAATTATTTCGCGAAAGTAACACGTGAAAAATATTTATGATGAATAAAACCACGAAGGAAAGGAAACACAGAATGGTGTTCAAGCGCTTTCGTCTAATGACATCCTCAGGAACACTGAAGTACATAAAGAGTTACAGCCTATATATAGGTTGCAGACAAAAAAATTTGTGGTCAGATATATTAGATATTAGGGCGGAGTGAAACAACTTTTTATTTCAAATTTATTTTGCTTCACTTGTGTTTTGGTGCATTAGAACATAAAAATGATGTATTCAGTCATTTAATGTTTGTAACTCAAACCATCTCTCGCATTTTTACATAAAAGCAAAATGGCCATCAGCCGGTTGTCCATAGATAAAAATATGCTCATAACAAAATCTAAGTTCCATCAAAAAAAATAACACTGCCCAACACCAATTTTGCTGATTTAATTCTAACACCTGTTTTTAGGTAACTTTGGTGTGCTGATTTCAAAAATCACCTTAGTTTTTGCCTATCACGTCAGGTTTTCGTGCAATCAAATATGGATATTTTGGAGCTATCGCATTTTGGCAGGGTTATGCCCAATTTTTTTTCTTTTCAAAAAATAAGTTCTTACATACTCAGAATCAGCATGGAAAAGTAAGCAATTGTGCAGGGAGTGAACTTTAATATACAATGGTAATATTGACACATAAAGTGATTAAAAGTGTTTAAATAAGCAAAAAATGAATCCATATTAAAGCAAGCACGGGACCAGTTTTCTTAACATTGTCTTTTTCTTGTTTTCTTACTTTTCAGTGCTGATAAATTTTCTCTTATAGGACTTCCTAGAATGAGAGATGTCAAGACAATCTCTCTGCAGGCTCCAGCAGTAGTCAGCCATCATATGGGTATCCCATCTTCCTTGGTATCGTTCTTCCATCACTTTGATATTTTGGTGGAACCTTTCACCTTGCTCTTCACTAACATCACCAAGATTTTCTGGAAATTTATCCAGATGACTGTTGAGATAATGAACTTTAATGCTCATGTTGCAACCCAACTGCTGAAAGTTTACAAGTAAATCCTTTACAAGATCTTTATAATTTTCAGACTTTTTGTTTCCTAGGAAGTTCTTAACTACTGCCACAAAGGCATTCCAAGCTCTTGCCTCCGTTTCGGTCATTGAGTTACTGAACTGCGGATCTTTCATCAGTTTTCTTATCTGGGGACCATCGAATATACCAGCTTTAAGCTTCTCATCACTAAGACCTGGAAAGGCTGCACATATGTAATTAAAGCAATCACCTTCTTTATTCAAAGCTTTTACAAACTGCTTCATAAGCCCAAGTTTGATGTGGAGTGGTGGAAAAATGATCTTTTCTCGATCCACCAATGGCTCGTTTACAATATTTTTATCTCCTACATTTAAATTTTGCCTTAGTGGCCACTTTTCCTTTACCCAATGTTCAGCTTTGGCGCGACTATCCCATAAGCACAAGAAACATTGATACTTTGTGTAGCCACTTTGTTGGCCAAGAAGAAGTTGACCATTTTCAGGTCAACACAAATCACCCATTTATGAACATCATATTTTAGCATCTCCAGCACTATTTTTATGTTTTCATATTCTTCTTTTAGATGCACTGAATGACCAATAGGAATCGCGCCATATTCATTCCCATTGTGAAGCAAGACACACTTTAAACTTCTTTTTGAACTGTCTATAAACAATCTCCACTCATTGGGGCTATAGTGGGTTACACCCATTGCATTCAAAAGTCCTTCTACATTATGGCAGTAAACCAAATCCTTCTCTGCACCAAAATATTGCAACAATTCTCTTTCCCTATTGCGATAAGATGTTATTTTTGTCCCAGGATGAAGTAGATTTTTCTCGTGCAATCTTGAAGCTAATAATTCTGATGACTCTTTTGAAAGGCTGAGATCACGAATTAAATCATTCAACTCAAGTTGATTAAATCGCTGAGGTGTCGTTGATGAAGAAGGCTGTTCAAAATCATCATCAGTGATATCACGTTCGATCTCATCAGGTAATTCCATATCTTCATCATCTTCTGTGAGTGTTGGAAGGTCCGTGAAAATTGGAACAGGAATTTCATCTGAGTGAGAAAACTGGTCTGATTGCTGAATCTAGGTTAGGATACTTTAGATGGTGTTTATTCTTTGCGTTGAAGCCAGAAGTCTTCACAAGGCAAAAGTAGCAATCATCTGAATGATTTTTGGGCTCTCGCCATACCATAGGAATGCCAAACTTCAAACCTTTTCTGTTTCCATTTGTCCATTGTCGTAAATGTTCCACACAAGTTTTGCAAACAGTGTGAGGAGCCCACGAATTATCCTGATCTCCAAGTTTAACTTTAAAATAGGCCAGGTATGCCTTTTTTACGAAATCAGTAATGTTCATCCTCTGCTTTAGTAACGTAAAGCATCCACAAATGTAGCAGAAAACATCTGGGCTGTTTGAACACTTTCTTCGAACAGCAGACATGATGATGATGATGAGCCGCAACGCACCCTTCACTCACCACTGATCGCAAATAACTGCCGCAGTATTGGATCACTGAATGCTGCCCACATGTAACTCTGTGCCGCTCCCAATCATGTGGCGAGCAGGCGATGACGTCACACACTTTGCAGCTGTATCCAACCAGGACAGACTGACGTCACTAGTGGAACCCAGTTGTTTTCCCGTCGTATCGCTCAAACAGATTCCTTAAGGGAAGTTCATTTGTATGTAACATACAAATGCTCCATTGCAATGGTCGGTTCAGTTTCTGCTCCATGAAATGGATTATGCCACCTTTAGACCCAGTTTTGACATTCGTAGTCGCACCCTATCGCCTGGAGATTCTGGTCTAGTGTCACTTCATTCAAGTAAGCGAACAACGATTCAGATACATCATTTGGTTTTCCAGATTTAGGGCTCAAATGGTTAAGGTATTCTCCACCAGGCTCACTCAATAGTACACAATGTTTTTCAGCAATTATATCCTGGTACCATTTACCATCTTTATTTGTCTTTACCAACGTCTTGTCTTTTCTCCCATCAAAATATAAAGCTTTAACATCACCATAGCTTTGTGCATCTTCAACTTGTAATGTTTTTCTCAATTTCTGTCTCTCTCTTCTCACCTTACTTCGATCAATAAAAAAGTCACTGTCTTTTTCGGTAATGATACCTAAATCTACCAAAGTAGCTGAAGCAATGGCCGATGCAGCCCTATCTGAAACACCAAATCTGTCGGCTTCCATGGAGCATTCATATTCAGACTCAGTTGTTGAACTTTCTTCGGTACTAGAGAGATCAGTATTAGTATCAGGTGAAAGCACATTATCAATGACTACCTTTTCGAATTCTTCATGCATGATTATTTTTCTTCGCTTACTTCCTTGTTGCTCCTTCAACTTTCTTGCATTTGTTTTTACTATAGATCTTGAAAGGATAACATCCACACCTCCAATCACCATATTTCGCATAGTCCTCTGATTCTCGAGGAATTCCAGTTCTTCTTTGGGTATTCTTGATTCTTTTCGACAAACACAAATAATATGTTTTTCTTTACATCCGCTTTTTCGGCAGCCAAAATATTGGTGCGAAACGAAGTTGCATTCACAGGCATAAATGTCAAAGAGTTCTACCAATGATTTTTTGAACAATTCAATAAGCTTCGCACTGCTTTTGGAACGATTGAGTTGCGTAACCTTGTCGGTAAAGCGTTTCAGCTTGGTAATTACGGATTTTTTATTCATTGAGGGTATTGATGAACGTTTCCACACCTCGACCAATGCTTCTGCTATCGTTTCGAGAATATCATTATTTGTCAATTTTGCAGATGAGCCTTCTCTTCAGTAGAAGAAAATATCTCTCAACCTGCATATTACAGGGTAAGACATTATGTGGCAATTCACTTGGAATTCCGAACAGAAAATGTTGCTTCACCGACTGTCTAGTTAGTAGAGATTTTGCCATATTTAGATCTGAAGTCTAATTTCTACAGAAATATCACATTATGAAAATCTTAAAAAATGCAAAACACGGAATTAGTTAAAACAAATTATATATAAGTTCTAAAACTAAAATGTAAACATATTTTACTCAATAGTCTTTGTAGCCACCCATGCTACAAAATTCAGCATGCGGCTCCTACCCCGATCCCTTATCAGCCATATGCAAGATGTGTTCTTAAGTAGTTGGTGATTAGTAAGTATCGCTTGTGTTGTGTGAATATATTTACTCGTTATCATAGTTATAAAGAAATAACGCACAATATAACGCGATATCTTCTCTCAAAAACCGCTAGATAATATACTAGTGGGTCTTTCAAAATATGACTTTCCGCCATTTTGTTTTCGGCAGAAATGCGGCGGGTGGAGGGTCCTAAAGAGAAAATATTATCTTTTTAGAACTTCTAGAGCATGGGTCGGGGAACTTTTTTGGGTATTACCCAAAAATCTATTTGAGTAAAATGAAATTACCCCCTGACTTCAAAGTAAACAAAAACAAGCCAATTGCTCTTAAAATTGTTGCATATGGTATACAAACAATTAAAATTAAAAAAATGTTTATTGGATCCATTATTATGGATAAATAAAAAAAAGCCACACATGCTGGCATAAGAATAGCACAGAAACAAAATTAGTAAAAAGGATTGAAGAACTGAAGAATTTCATTCAAAACATCACTTCAGGTTTTGGAAAAATGATGCTGTTTCACTTATGATACAACAACATCAAAATCAGGACGTAAATTCGTAATATTCTAAAATTTAAAATAACGCCACATTTATGTAACAAAATAAAATAAAAATATACGAAAAAAATATCAGCACAAAGTGTCAAGCACTAAAAGCACCTCTTCGTTTCATGATACCATACACACGACTGAGGCTCTGAGGGAAGTGTCTCTCATACCGCACGCATTACCCCCAAAATTTTTAAATTTACCCCATTTGGGGTAATTTACCCCTGTTCCCCGACCTCTGTTCTAGAGGGTCAATACACCAAATCATGAGTGAGGCAAGACGGTTTAATATTTTCACTCCACCCTAATATATATATATAATATATATATATATATATATATCTGCCCGATCTATAGTTGCGGTTGTAGATGGCCACTGTTCTCCTAAAGCTATCAACAGTGGTGTTCCTCACGGTTCTGTCCTGTCACCCACTCTTTTCCTTTTATTTATTACTGATCTTTTAATTCGCACTTCATGTTCTATTCACTCCTATGCCGATGATTCCACTCTTCACTTCTCCACCCACTTCCCAAAGCGTCCCTTACAGCAGTCACTTCATGATTCGCGTAGGACAGCTATGGGATACCTGACCTCTGATCTTTCTGCTATATCTGATTAGGGCAGAGAAAACCTTGTGGCTTTCAATGCCTGAAAAACTTAGTTCCTCCATCTGTCTACTCTCACAATTTTCCACACGACTATCCCCTTACATTCAAAAACACAACTCAATCCTTCCTCTTTTCACATTCTTGGCGTTTCTTTTTGTCGTGATCTTTCCTGGAAAGTTCACATATATTCTCTTTCCAAAACAGCTTCTAAGAGGCTAGGTGTGCTGCACGGCCTCCGCGGTTTCTTCATCACCACTCAGTGGCTGTCTCTGTTGTACAGTGGTCTTGTTTGCCCCTGTATGGAGTATGCTTCTCATGTGTTGGGTGGCTCAACCCACACAGCCGTACTTGACCGGGTGGAATCAAAGGCTTTTCCTTTCATCAACTCACCGCCTCTTACTGATTGTCTTGAATCTTTCGCTCTCTTCGCCGCAATGTTGCCTCACTCTCTTTTTATTATCGCTATTATTACGGACATTGCTCTTCTGAACTCTCTAACTGCATACCTCCTACTTTAAGGAGAGCTCACAGCACCAGACTTTTGACAGTTTCTCATTCCTTTTCTGTCCAACTGTCTAACGCAAGGGTTAATCGGTATTTTCAATCTTTCATCTACTCAACTGGTCACCTCTGAAATAATCTTCCTCAATCCATCTTTCCCCCTGTCTATAACCTCCAATCTTTCAAACGCAGATCTCGGAAACCCTGGACCTTGATTTTGGCTCTCTTCTTCTTCTATGGGAAGGGGGGTGCACTTTTGGGGGCTTTCACCCTTGGCCCCTCCTTCCTGCATAAAATATATATACTGTATATATCTTTCAACTACGATTACACTTTCTTTTTTCTTGGAATATAGAATCTATGTAGAGGCTAATATTAAATACCTGAATACAGTGAATCTTAAATGCACTGACCGTACATTTTTCGTAGGATTAAAATTATTTATCATCATTGTAATTTGTGGGGGGAATTAAGGGAATTAAAGGAACGGGAGAAAAGATTGGAATGGAAATCTAAAAAGGAATGTTATGGTTTGGTTTGTATGTTTAGATCAATTTATCTTTCAGTTTTCAATGGAAAGTTTTTAGTCTGTTCGATTCTTTTGTCGCTTGATCGAGGTTGTTCCAGAGGTTTGGATCAGGGGAGCGTAAAGATCTCTTTGCGCAGTCCAGAGTGTAATTTGGTTTTGTGATGCACGTGTTTGATTATCGTGTTGTTGAGTTTGGAAAGCTAATACTTTGTTTTGGATGATTTCTGGTGCAGTCTTATTGACAATCTGATAAATAGAGTATAAGAGGCAATGTTTAATTTGTAGATTTCTATGTTTCATAATTTCTAAATGGTGGAACGTTCTTGTCCGTACTTTCATTATGTTCACTCGATTTATAGATTTTCATAATTATTACTTTTTGCAGTACAACCAGTGGCTGTGTTAAATATTGTCTCGTACTTTCGTAAACGCTAATGCAGTACTGCAAGTGTGGATTTAGGTCTTATTTTGGGATGTAAGGACTTATTTTGGGAGTGCTGCATCTAATTTTGTAATTACTGTATGTATGAGACTTTGGCTAATTTGTTGCGTAGATCTTCAGTGTGATATTTCAATGACAGGTTTGCGTCGAGAGTAATTTCCAGGAGTAGAGACGAATGCACTCGTTTCACAGGGATTAAATTTATGTTTAGGATTAACGGGGGACAAAGTTTTCTTTATTGTGATGACTATATAAGCCTTTTATACATACATATATATTTAAGAATAGTTTGTTGGCGTCAAGCCATACCTTGGTTTAACTTTACTTGTTCTAATGCTATCCACAGCAGAGAGGAGGCTTTAAGTACGTACCGTCGCCATCCAACTCCTAATTCTCACTTAGCTTATATTTCTGTCCGGAATCGTACAAAATCTGTTCTTCGACTTCCCAAAAATTCCTTCATCAAACAAAAAATGTGAAAACCTATCCAATTCTAATTCTTCTCGCTCTTTCTGGCACACAGACAAGAACCTTTACACCAACCCTACTTCTTCTTTCCCTCCTCTTTTCCATTCCGACGGCTCAGTTGCCGTCTCTTCTCCTAATAAAGCTGAACTCTTCGCTCAAAATTTGCTTCCAATTCAACCCTGGACGATTTCGGTGCTGCTGCTCCACCGCCTCCTCCCTCTGACTTAATTATATCTGAAATTAGAATCTCTTTCAAAGATGTTCTTTCGGCCCTATCTGGGCTCAAATCTATGAAGGCGTACGGTCCTGATGGCATAGTCGGATCCAGAGTGGGGGGGGAAGGGGGGCAGGAGGCTTAATTGAAGCAAAGTGGACATAAGCATTCAAACGTTTTACCTAATTTCGTTTAATCAGGAAATATGGGGCCTCCAAATTAAACAAACTCTCTCGTCTTTATCTTTCACACGGTACTTTTCCTTCCTGTTGGAAGTTCGCTTTCATTCATCTTGTCCCAAAGAAAGATGAATCTATCCTTAATAGGAAGGTTTTTAAACACCTCTTCGCAAAATCTTCTTTCAGATCGTCAGTATGGGTTCGCAAGGGACGCTCTACTGGCAATCTTCTTGTATATCTCTCAGACTCTTGGTCATCCTCCTTTCGGTATTTCGGTGAAACCTTTGCTATTGCGCTAAACATTTATAAAGCTTTTGATAAAGTTTGGCACAAATCTTTAATTTTGAAATTGCCATCCTTCGGTTTCTATCCTTTTATCTGTGCCTTCATTTCTGATTTCCTTTCTGACCGATCAATGGCTGCGGTTGTAGATGGCCACTGTTCTTCTCCTAAAGATATTAATAGTGGTGTTCTTCAGGGCTCTGTCCTGTCACCCACTCTTTTCCTTTTATTTATCAATGAGCTATTAAGTTGGACTTCCTCTCCTATCCAATCCTACATTACGCCGATGATTTCACTCTTCACTTCACCCACTTCCCAAAGCGCCCCTCTCAACAGTCAATTCATGCTTCGCGTGGGACGGCTACGATGTATTTGACCTCTGATCTTTCTACTCTCTCTGACTGGGGCAGAGAAACCTTATGGGTTTTAGTGCCTCAAAAACTCAGTTCTTTCACCTGTCTACTTGTCACAATCTTCCACACGATTATCGCCTAACCGTCAACAATACACAACTCAATCCTTCCTCTTCTCTTAACATTTTTGGCGTTCCCTTTTCTCGTGATTTTTCCTGGAAAGATCGCATATATTTTCTTTGTGAAAAAGCTTCTAAGAGGTTAGGTGTGCTGTAGTGGCTTCGCGGTTTCTTCACCCCCACTCAGTTGCTGTCTCTGAACAAGAGTCTTGTCTGCCCCTGTTTGGAGTACGCTTCTCATGTGTGGGGTGGCTCAACCTACACAGCCGTACTTGACCGGGTGGAATCAGAGTCTTTTCGTCTCATCAATCTGATTTGCAAATTAACAAAAAATACGTTACAGGTGCAGATATTCTGTCGCTATTCAGTGCAGGAAAATAAGAGAGAAAGAGTGACAATCAATTCCGTTACGCCACTGAATAATCTAGCTATAACAGAAGTTTAAATTAAAAGACGGTCTGTCAACATAGCTAATTTATCTCCAAATGTTTCGCATAGAATTTTATATGTGTCTGAAAATAAAGACCATTTGTTGATATCCAAGACACGCAATATACATTATGATAGCATATGTAATCAGCTGTTTTTCATTTTACTCTCTTCACGGTTAATTAATCTGCACAACAGTTCGCCATCACGTTCAGTAGATCTAGTTTACATAAGTGGCAACTGTAATTTTATTTTACAGACGCCAGATACATTTTGTATTTTAACCGAAAATGTTTTTATGGCGTAATGACACGGCAATTGAAGGCAAAAACTCTTTAAAATAAAATTTAAGGCTTCAAACGACTTCCTTTAAAAAAAAGACGGCCTAATATAAATATAAATGAGGATAAATTAATATTACGTTGGGCTTTTTTCTCATTTTAATATATATGTATATAATATATATATATTATATATATATATATATTATATATATATATATATATATATATAAATGTAAAAAATGAACAATGAATAATCAATATTCATTTTTACATAAGAACCAAAATCGCTTAACGCGAGTTTGGATAATAATTTTACTTGTAGCTTCCTAATTTTGTTCGTGTCACAACCCTACGATCTACCATAGCTATGGTTTAGTCGTATCCATATTCCATTTGTTATAGAAGTTATTATAATTAATTATGGTTGTCTTGCATCTCACCCTCGTCCCTAGATTATGCATACACATTGCATGTAACAGGATTGGAACCCGTAGTTGTACTTCTTAGTCATTAATACCCACTCTTTGTCTCTAATTCGTTCTTGTAAATCTTCCTAATAATGATTTGTACTATACGTACAAATTCAATAACTATGACGTCACATTTTCCCGTCATTAATTTCCCTTCATCATTTCTCTAGTATTCAATGTATGAAAATTCTTTATCATCATAATAAAAACTGTACACTCTATAGAAGTCATTATTTATATGTCATGTAGTATAAATATAACTATTATTCGACCATATCCCCCGCCCCCATACGTCCATATTTTAACTTGACCATTATCCTATATAAATTTTATTAAATATTCATTTTTACTCGTGTCAATCTATGAAATGCAAAACTTCATGCATTCGTTCGAAAACGCAGAAATACGTTCTCGTATTATTTTTTTTTATTATTTTTTTTCAGGTGCGTTCACCCCTCACAAGATATTCATAAATGATCGAATTCTCTAATGACAGCAAAATCGAACGCTTCTAAGATAAATATCTCCTCTTGCTCTGATTTCAAATTTATAACATGTTATAACATATTATAATATATTATGTTGTATATAAATCCATACCGTATGTGCCCATGTACTTTGTATTATATTTCTAACATCTTAATTGTCTATTAATATAAAACACTGTAACAAAACAAAGTTATAGTAACTGTTTAATTATAATTAACTGTAATACTTTTAATTTAATATAATGTAATGTACTTTAATGAAACTGTACTTAATGATGTAATGTACTAAATGACGTAGTCAATGTACTTTAATGAAATTGTAGTTAACGATAATAAATGAATTGATAATTATAATCATAGTTACAGTAGACCAAAATTACAATGTACTCAATGTCCGACCCGACATTATGTCGCCATAAGGAATGTAGAATTGGCAATACTGTTGTTATTGTTTTTTATTATTATTTTTCCGTTGGAATAAATTTTGATGTGCTTTCTACTTTGCCAAATAATTGATGACCTGTTGTTTTTTAAAATCTCATAATCATTTTTTTAGATTTAGCTTAATAATGAATCCTGAGTAACTTTTGCCATGTCATGTTTTGTATACATTCTTTCTTCATTATAAAAGATGAAGTCATGTCTTGCCTAAGCATTTAATTGTAAATCTTAAACCTTTAATTTTTACTCATATGCATATTTTAGTGTAAAGATGCATAGTTCAATTTCCACTTTTAGTTAACTTGGCAGATCGTGATAACATCAGATCTGAAAATACGCAATTTAAGATAAAAATATGGCTTCATCTTCAAATATCTTGTTTATTCGTTTAAACCTTACACAGCTAAAAGATTTACTTTATTTTCAAATATTGTGCAAAAATAATACAGCCTCTTCAACATTTAATAATGATGATGTTAGTAGAATCGGGGTATATAAACCCCACAAATTTCTTCCATATTTTATTCTGATTCCAACTACGAGGCTGAGCATTACCTGTAACAGTTTTAGGAGTAAAACACAGTAAGAAAAAGTCTTTATCTTCTCCTTCGAGCCGTGCTCTCTTCAGAAAACTTAGTCATTAGAATCTCCCGATAAGTTACAAGAAGAATCGGGGAGAAACCTCAAAAAATTTAATAAGCCTCTCAGAATCCTCCGAGCCACTAAAGAAGAACTCGGAGAGTAGTATAGAAGAAACTACTGCAAGTAACAGATCCGTTGCTGCCTCCTAACCAGAACCCCCGTCGACTCCGAACCATCCCAGGGCCATAGACGGAGGGGTTAATATATATATATATATATATATATATCTAACGTAAAGAACGACGCTTGTATAGGAGAACATTCCGCGTAAGATGAGGAGGGAGAACGAACAAATGAAAAAATGAGGTAACCACCCGGGAATCGAACCTGGGACCTTCCGACTGCCGGTCAGATATGATAGCCACTACTCCATGGTCCTCACTCGATCAGAAGTCGTAATTCTCCTACATACGCGCAGAAACCAATGCCCCGAGGGGGGCACCTCCCGCATGCCGCACCTAGATACACACATTTCAACTGCAGCAACATGCAGTGGGTGGTGCTTAGAATTCTTCATGTACACACACACACACACACACACCACACACACACACACACAAAGGTGAAAATGAAACACCAGCTGAAACAAATACATGTAATAAATAGAAAAATAAATAAACTAAAATTTCGTCAACAAGTAAATATACGCTAACATGAGAGCAATATTCACTCCTCGCGGTATCCAAAGGGAACAGTATCGTAGGTGCCAGGCACCTGGTAGCGTTTTCTGTCTGTGTTACGACACACTTTCATCCCCCTAAGTTCCTTCACGCCCCCAGCTTCTATGCCATAAAATTGTGAGTCCCTACAATCAGTTGTGGTGGTTGGCCACCCTCATCTTCTAAGCTCATTAGCTCCTTCAGCGAATCAAAGTTGACGATCCACCGGTTCGCCTGGTTAAGCGTGATGCCTTTCGCCTTCACGATATATCTCATTTCCTCCCCACCCTCGCCCGTACCCCGTACGTTTTTGGGCCTGTTGAGACAAAAGAATCGGCGTAGGCGCTATCTCCATAGTCATCATTCATCGCATCAGTCAACTCTCCGAGGAATACCCCAACAGGGGGCATGTATTCACCTTCCCTCTCCGTGAATATCACACTATCTGTATCTGCGACCAGAACCCTGTCTAAGAGAATACAGTAGACTCCAAAGTTTGATGCGGGCGTATGCAGTTGTGAAACTGGCTAGAGGTATGTTTGTAACACGTGATGTATCTGTAGCCATTTCGGTTCTGTTGTACTTTATTATGTACGTATTACCCACATTCACGATCTCCATGACCTCTTTATCGGGAGCGTTGGCGTAATCCCACACCTCGTTATAACCTTGGGATGGAGGACGTCCCTATTGTCTGTATTCTGAGCAAATATCCCCCAAACACTATTTATGCACAACTTTGCACTAAAGCGCTTGCCAGGATTCTTCGCAATTTGATCCCGTTCAAATTGTATCCCTTCACGATCACGGTAGCGTTGAATATACGCCGATTTTTCATTTTCGGTCTCAACTCCTCGCGGGTACCGTGATGCTTTTACCTTATCCTTCAAAATGGTGTTTATATATGGTGTGAAAGGGTTGGGGAGCTTCTGAAACCTCCACACCTCATATATCTTCAATATTCTGTAACTGTGACGAACGGCTAGGGACAGCTCAGGACTTGTATATATGCCTCTGATCTTCCTCTGGTTGGATGTGTGATTACAGGCCCCATTGTTCTCCCATGCGCACTTCACGCACAGTGGGAACATGAGTTTGTGATCAATAACGACGGGTAAGATTGGCATCCATAAATTGCGAGGTGGGAGCACATCTACGAAAGAAAGGCCGAAATAGTTCTCGTTCAAATAAGCTGAAAACTCTTCGACGGTAGGCAGGGCGGGGCCCACCAGTTTTTCAGGTGCTCCTACGGGTTACGGATTGTTCTTCATCACGTATGGATATAAAGAACAGAAGTCGTAACAATGGAGTTTCACGCCCTCCGTAGGTGGAAGGTATAGTTTGAATGGGTTTGTGCGGCCGCCAAACAAACTATCGCGGCATTTGAGAGGATCCAGCACCATTGAACGCTTGATGGTATTATTTTTTCGCGGTACTGTCCATCTGTCTCTATCCGTGCATCATATTCGTGCTCCCACAAGACCTTGTGAGTGAACTGGGAGCTTGTAAGTTGGTCGGGTGCGAGTCCATACAAGACTATTGGCAGGAGGTCTACAATGGATATCTCCTACGATTCCACACTTAGGACGTTGGCAGCCATGCCCCCAGCGACCGTTAAAGGAGTATGCAGTCTTCTCACCAGTGGAACGGTCTTCGCTTAGACCGTCCACCCATAAAACACGACCATTGACCTTAATGGGTACTTCCCCCGTGTTGTGGGCATGTTTTATATATACACCGGTCTGTTGCTGCATGTGTATGAGCCAGTAAATAGCCTTATACCCATAACTGCGTGGATTGTTTCGATGAATGACGACTAGTGTGTCTTTAAGCATGAAGTTGTTCTTGCACCCAATAAAACACAATGAGGTAATCATGGTTGGTGACAGTAGCGGGTCGCAGTTGAAGCGGTCTATGTACATCCTACTAAATGCCTGGAAACATACTCTAAAGTCTAAATACGCGTACGTCATTCACACAATAACGCTCACATTCATCCGCTATATTGTAAGGATTATCTTCAGTAAAACTGCTGTAGTAGCGGTCAAAATCTTCACGCTCACTATCACGCATGTTGGTATAGTTAAAGTAATGTTTGGAGGGTGGTAGTCCAACGTAATTTAAAGTTTCGTTAGTGAGGAAAGTGTGAGGGAAATACCCTTTTGAAACTTCGGCGACTACGCCCATCACCTTGGGCGGTGATGCCCATCACCTTAAAGTGTCTTTAAAGTGAACATTGCCTCTTATTTGCATCTGTATAAGCTTGTTTCCTCTTTTCAAGGGATCGCCTGTAAATATCTCTGATGATTCGTGTTCAAGCATTTCCTTATAAAGGAGTTGTGTATCAAATTTTGCGCCGTTATGGGCAAGAATATACAGTCATTTTTTTTAACTTGTCCACTAACTTGACAATATAGGACACAAAGACTTTCATGGAGGTGTCGTGTGCGCTCGTTTGAAAAACATTTGTTCGTTTATCACATTTGCGACATTCATCAAATTCGATGTTTATGCACTCGTCGCAGAGAGTCTGGCTTACAAGTAGATGTGGGATAACCTCTTTGGTTTTAGCATCAGTGTATGTCTCTATATCGTAGTATACAGTTATACAAGGTTTATTTTTAGGTTTGGCGTCTTTCATATAGCATACATGCTTTACACCATCTGCCTTATATTTCTCATAGCATGTAGAACAGTGAATTTCATCGCATTTGTGCTCGAATTTTCCCCAATTTTCCATCATATGAAACATGCCGCATTCACAGATTCTCATTTTCCTGCACGTACCAATTGATTTATGGAATTCAAAACAGTTATTATTGAAAAATGTGCGTCTACATACATTACAGTCCCTCTTCTCAGTTTCAACTACACGACTTTCACATTTGGAGCTTTTACACTACTCGCATACCATGTGGCAATCCTTACAATGTTTCACTATATCATCCGCAAATTTGAGACATCCCTTACACAAATCATGATGCTTTCCATATTTTCGACTTTTATCATAACCCGCGTAAAGAGCCCAATGTTTTTAAAAACATACACAGTCTTACGACGATCATCCATCCCAAATACAACTATACGAACATTCATTTCCTGCTCTATCCTTCTCAGCTCTTCAGGCCCCATATTGCATTCAAACTCGAGCGTGTAGTCTGCGGCCAGTTTACGGGCACGCTGCACAACCATCGGCAGCCAAATTTTTTTGGCCGATGCATTTAGTACAGTAAACATATGAGCCAAGTCTACTGCTATAAGGCCGCAACCACGCTCGGAGTTTATAAGCTGTTTGTAAATAGCCTGAGAATTGAGTTTAAGAGTATAAGGTGTGGCCGTATGTCTCGCAACACGGTATACGTGGTCTATATCTATCGTGAAGTTGTCCATGTTCAACACGATGTGCTTTGAGAGGTGTGCATTATACGACCCAAAATTTAATCTATATCTACAGCAGCCAATCGCCTGTAAGGTATTACTACCCAAAAATAATCTGGCTTCTCGTCCCTCACTGTTCTGAATGGCAAACTCCACAATACGTGCAACTACGCGCCGCAGTCCGTGTTCAAAACCGTTGCTATACATGGTTCGCGGGTCGACCCTGACTACGTACCGGTTTCTAGTCAGGGCTGGGGTTGGGGTGGCGGTGCGCACCAGCTCGAATGCTATGCTACTGTCTACAGAATGATGTACTGCTGTGAAGTGTACGGACGGTATTGAACAAGAATTATGGGGCACAGTTTTATTTGTGGAAGGAACTAATGTGGGGGCTGTGTCGTAAGACGTAGAGGACTGAGGCTCTATTACTGTGAGTCTAACAGCCGACGCACTCCTGGCGTTCTTTACACCTGACGTGGAAGGCGAATCATCAACTTCGTCATGCCCCCGTTTTCTCCTCGAATTGTCGCATGGAGGTGCTACAGTTGGCGTTGCTTGGGGTTCGCTAGCGGGGGTAATGGGGTACTCTGTAGCCTCAACAACAACTACACTGTAATCGGCATCATCAGCAATGTCTATGATGGATATGCTGCTGGCACAGTACCTCATCCTCATCATCATTCACCGTTCTGAGGAAGAAGAAAAATAAGACTGTAGAATATAAGGAGAATCACTTAAAAAATTATTATATTTTGTAAATGTTCCACTTTGGAATGTGACGTGTTAGAGATGGATTCTGTAGAAAAATTCAGGTTCATGAGCACCTCCACATGCATTATATCCGGGCCTACAGGAAGTGGGAAAACTGTGTTTGTGCTAAAAATCATTAAAGATAAGGGGGAACTGTTCTCAAATTTGGTGCATAAAGTCATATGGTACTATTCGACATACCAGCCTGTATCTAACGAGTACCAAGATGATATTTCGTTCCACAAAGGCGTTTATGATGTTAGTTCGTTAAAGGGTAATGAGCACACGGTCATTGTAATTGACGATCTCGTTAGAAATGGATAAAACGTTTGCCGAGATATTTACAGTGTTCTCACACATCTTAACATAAGCGTATTCTTCATCAATTAGAATCTATTTTTAAAAAATAGATACATGCGCGATGTATCTTATTCACACAACGTAGAGATGTGTCACAAAATGGGGGTATTATCCAGTCAAATGTTCTCGAATCAGCCTAAGGAGTTTTTGGAAGTTTTATAAAGAAGCTACAAGCCAACGTTACGGATATTTGGTTTATAACCTTCACCCGCGAAACACGTTTAGGATGCTTCTAAGAACGAATACATTCCAAAACGAGGCTGAAACGGTGTATATCCCAGAATGACAAGGAGGTTAAAGAAATATCGTGAATTAATAAAAATCTATCATCGACTGCCACGGGCACTGCAACAGATGTTTGTTAAAAATATCGCCTCCGACTTTTTAAAATGCATCTCTGAAATCCGTCATATCGTTATAAAATGTAATGTACCAATGAAACCGTCTTAGAAGGCTCGCCTACGTCGTTACAAGAACATAATACGGGCACTCGCTCATAAAAGTCAAACTGTAGGGAAGAAACGCGAATTATTGTACAAAAAGGGGGCTCATTCCTACCCATCTTATTTTCAGTTTTGGGGCTTTTACTGACTAGTTTAATATAATGAAGAAAGTAGTCGTGTTTCCACACGAGGTGTATGCTTCACTACAAAGCTCAAAGTGTCCAGATACGTTCTATAACTCCGTAAAAGCAGGCTTAAAAGAATGGAAAGCGAATTGTTAGACCTATTAAACAGTGAAAATTCTCTTGATGAGAAAAGAATCTTATACCATGAAGTTCTGCTGAAATTTCTTCGTGAGTACGGAAATTATAAAAATCAGACAGAGTTCCCCGTAGTTATTAGGCACAGCGCTGATGACGTTGAGCGTGGAGGCATAGGACCTGGGGTCGAGGCTACAGACGAACAGTCAAAGAACAACGGCACGACCCCGCAACATATCGAGCATGTATTAAAAAGCAGTCTCCCACATACATTGAGGAATAAAGGCTTAAGTCTTTATAATCTATTAAGTGAGGATCCCGTTATAGAATAGACCGATACAGGTGAGGTTGTTGTTGAAGGATCAAAGGTATAGTGTTCGAACATCATTGACATCATACACGACTTGGTGAGAAAGTGGGATAGGCCCTCACCATCAGGATGGGAACATATTAAAGAGAGAGTACAGCAAATAAACGTCCCAAAATCACTGATAGGTAATCTGAACAGGTTAAAAGTCTTGGGATAAGCCTCGCATGTACCACAGCTGAACACGCCTTCGCACCCAGCGGTAACATCTCTGAAGAGGAGGAAGAAGAGACCAAACAGCAAAGGCCAACACTATCCGCGCGCCTCTAAAATACGCAAATGGCTAACATATGAAGAAAACGTTATTATGACATTTCTAACACAGCCTCTTACGGTGGCGTTAATAGACTGTACAGAGGCGTTTATAATGAGGGAGTAGGCAAAAAATATGTTGAGAGGTTTTGCGGGAGCAGGATGCTTATACAATTCATAAGCCGGTGAGAAAAAGGTTTAAAACAGCCAAGACAGCAGCAGCCTCGGTTGATTCTATTTGGCAGGTGGATTTAATAAACATGCAAAGGTATTCAATGTATAATGGAGGCTACCACTACGTACTATTCATAATAGATGTATTCTCTAGATATTTGTGGCTAATTACCCTGAAAAGTAAATCGCCTGAAACAGGTGCTAAAGCCACCAAAACGTTGATGTTGAAAGAAAACAGGATTACTAGCTATTTTTGTACGGACATGGGGAAAGAATTTATAGGCCGAGCTTTTCAGAACATATTGACAGAGTTTAATATCAGTTATTACACTAGCAATTCTATACATAAGGCATCTTTAGCATCTTTAGCTGAGATAGTCCAGCGTACCATAAAGGAACGCATGCATTACTATTTCACACATAAAGAAACCTACAGATATATAGACATTCTGCATTCGCTGGCCTCATCCTACAACCGTTTACACCACCGAGCGATTGGAATAACACCTAACAAAATTTTAGAAAGAGGTACGCACACAGAACGTGAGGTGAGAAAAGATATTCGTAGAGTGCCACGACGCTCTAGGCATTTCAAAATCAATGATTATATAAGGCTGTCGCGTTCAGGTTATAAATTTGCGAAGGGATTTAAGCAAGGTTGGACACGTGAGATTTTTAAACTTAGGTCTATGAGATCTAAAGAGGTGATGCTTATTACTTTGAAGATCTGAATGGGGAAGAAATTGCAGGTGGCTTTTATGGCGAGGAGCTGCAGAAAGTGTCATTTAATTTAGTAGAAAAAGTGTTTAAAATTGAAAAAAATTTAGGAATCAAAGGTTCAGGAAAGAGAAAAATGTACCTGGTGAAATGGCTAGGGTACCCAGAAAGCTTCAACACCTATATAAAAGCTGATGCAATAATGAAGCTTAAATAGTATACAATATGGCGCCTAACCACTTCTACGTCACACTCCCGTCCTCTTCTTCTCTGTCTGTACATCCTAACAACACCCTGGCCAGCTTTGTAACGGAACTGCATGGCCCATTGAATTGGGTCGTGTCATATGAGGTTGGAATATGCGAAGTTCAATTGGCTACTAACTTTTTAACTATTGACAATAAAGAACCCGTTTTTACGGTTCTTAGAAACCGTGATGAGTGTGACAAGGCAGGAGTAACTCGGGACGATACCATGCGCTCCGCCCGGAGTAGGGAGGCACCGTACTACACTACAGAAGTAACACTAGGACTGGGTCATTATGACACAGCCGAGGATGTTGGGAGAGACTTAAATGGTAGTTTGAAAAGTTCAAATCTTACGGCTGATTTAGTATAAGAAATCGTAAACAGAGATACCCCGGTACATACTTGACTCTAAAATCGAAGGCTAACAGAAATATTAAAGATAAATCGCTGTTAAAAATTATAACCTAGGGCAGATATGGGGCAGCCTTCCAAAGAGATACTTTTCATGAATCACAACATGACTTGTGCAGCTATTGTATCAGCTGAAATTGGAGAAATTGAACGATAGAGACCCTCCCCCGGACATGTTCTATATTTCCAGCAATATCGTAGGACATCAGTTTCTTGGGTATACCCAGTCGCGCCTGCTTCGCATCGCCCACATTACCAATCATAGAGGAAAGAGCTTAAGCACCACACGTACGACAAGCCTCATTATGTCAAGTAGCAAGTAACCTACTAACCAGTATCTCAATATATATAAGAATGATTGAGGGGAAAGTTTTCCATTCGGTGACAGAAGCTTAACAGTGAAGCTTCACCTCCGTCGTACTGTGATAGAATGACCCGAAGGCCGTTCACAGTCTATCGAGGGGTGAGATACCAGCGCGGGAGTGGGATTGAGTCCATTTTATCAACCATACTGCGTACGGCTGTCCCCTTGCTGATGAGTGGAGCCAGATATCTCGGCAGGAAAGCGTTACAATCAGGTCTTAGTAATGGCCAGGGCTAAGCCTAAAGAAGCTCTATAAAAACACTTAAAGCGTAAACGGGATGAAATCGTCAGTGATGCAAAGAGAAAAATGCCTGGTGGCGGGAAGAAGAACAAACGGCCTGTACGGAGGAAGAAGAAGGGTTTACAAACTCGGGGTGTTAAACGTAAAAGGATATCAAAATAGAGGAAGTGTTCTTAGCGCATGAAAACTATGGTTGACTACTATTTTAACTGATATAAGCTAAGGACGTTGCTCTCATGAATCATAGACTGATTGCTACTTGACGAGAGAGGTGCCACTACTATTTCTGACGCGCCATGGCACGTTTCATCCATCCGTGTAGTTTTGTAAATCGGAGCTGGCACTCTTTGACATGCCCCCGACACAAATATTTATAGAGCACAGTGACTTTATCGCAGCTAATCCTCTAAACACCATTAGCCTTCCGAGTGCTCCTATAGAATTCGTGATCCCAAGATCAGGCCCTTTCTTTTTTGACCCAAGCTGTGTGCATATGTACGCTAAACTACGGATAGCATATTCAGATGGAACTGATTGCGAAAACGATTACTTTGTATACCCAAACACCAACTTTCTACACACCATAGAGATACAGATTTCACATTCCAAGAGAAGCTGCTTGTGAATGTTATCGATATGAAAATAAAGTTCACCCATACAAGCCCTGAGATTTGCTTAAATCTGGGTGCTGACCAAGAAGAGAGCTCGAAGCCTGTGGTGATTCATATTATGGAGACATATCTCCGCTTGCGTCGAGTGAAATTAAGCTCTGCTAAGCAACTAGAAATTGAAAAAATTTACTACACGCCAGAGTAAAACACCCAATTAATAGAGTCTAACTTAAGATGTATACGGTGCCCTCAGGGCTAACATGGAAGCAGATAGAAAATGTTGCTCTTGGAACTCTACTGAAAAAGATATTAATTGAACTGCATGAACACGCTTCTGTAAATGGAAAATACAAAAAGACCGCATTTAAGTTCGAAAATTTCGGCCTTAAAGTATAACCCTGTACGTCAATGGGGTGACCTTAGGTGGGATATTGGAAACGAATTATTCCACAGATGACGTGTTTCCACTTTGCTGAGAGAGCCTATAGCAATCTTGTACATATTGCCGGTACTTGCAACGAGTTAGAAATCGGCGAAACGCAGAAGGAATTCGTTGAGAGGGCCAATATGTATTCCTTTGACCTCTGTCTCGATTTATCTGCGAGTATAAAGACACACATAAGCCCACAGCAGAGCGGGAACATCTCAGTCAGATTGTAATTCGACAACCCTCTAGTCGCAACTATTAGTGTAGTAGTTTACCTCGAATCGCAAGCACTAATCGAAATTGACAGGCTTAAGGGTGTAGTCACAGACTTTTAAAAATGGACACGAATACAATCCAGAGTGATAAAGAGTGACCGATTCACATGCACCAAATTTAACGGCGTGTTTGCGAAGACTGAAACGTTGAAACTACCAACTACGAGAGACTTCGGCGCACTTATTCCAAATACGGATGATAGTGTTGGAGAAGAGATTCAGTGGATAGCCGTTTATTTTAAAAATAGGGAGCGAATGTACTACTTTAATTCACTGGGCGAACATCCAAGGAATGATGGTGTTATTGTAAAATTTCTCAAGCAACTGCAAATTCGACAGATAGTGAGGAATCCTTACCGATTCCAGAGCTACTACACGTAGGGTGTGTCGAATTTTTCAACTTTCAAATTCCAAATATGAGGGGTGCTAAAACGTTGCAGCATGACTTAGGAATTCTAAAGATATTTTTGTTAATTTAATATAATTTAGTTTTGCTTGGTAAGAAGCTACATGAAAATAGTGACTTTTTTGACTTTTTTGTGGAATTATATAATAATTATTATATTAATAATTATATATGCTGTATATATAATGCACTGCTGTTTTTGCTTATTTCACAGGTTGAAACATATTCATCAGTGTGCTGAAGATTACTTGTCCGTCAGTGCTACCATCCTAACAAGTGGGAATTGACCTACAATGGCTTCTAAAAGGAGGACAAGACTGGGGACATTCACACATATGAGCAACCTAATTGGAACTGGTAGAGAGTTGTTGCCTCTGAACTCCCAACTCTGCGAGACGTTCTGAAATATGGGCTACTGCTAAGAGAACAAAGTGGTGAGGATGTGAGAAACTACCCAGCAGCCAGTCTTGCAAAGGACATTTACCCTAAAGTGCTTGAAAAGTGGGAACGAGCAAACAATTCTTTTGTAGCCCCCGTTGTAAATTCACGAGTCACAATCTTAAACAAGATCCAAGAGAGCTGGGAGCAGGCCAAAAACATATCTCTTGGGAGAGGAAAGCTACATGTCAAAGAGGCTTTCATTGCAAAACTTGACAAGCTTTTTGACATCCTCAGTTGCAAGTGTAAAATTGTTCTCTGCTCTGAATTTGGCTGCCTTGCAGATGCTGGTTGCAAAAACGAAACTCACATTAACTGTACATGCCCTTGGGAGATGAAGATCCCTGTGAAGGAACTTGCTTTCATTAAAGGTCAGAGAGACAAGTCTGGTTCTATTGGACCACATCAGATTGGCTTGCCAGATCAACCTGAGCACAAAAGACAAGTCAAAAAGCAGAAGCGGCAAGAAGACGAAAGAAGAAGGCTTGCTGAATATAAGCAGACAAGTAAGCAGGATGTTTCAATGCCATCAAATGAAATAATTTTCTCTGATGATGAAAATGAAGAACAAATAGCTGATGCTCAAGATGGAAAGGATGGAAGTTATGAAGTGACATTAGAAATACCAAGCACGTCTTCAACTTCCAATAAAAAGCCAGAGTACAACATATTAGAAATACCTAATGTTGCTATGCATAGCATCAGATATGGTGTTGGCCTGCGTGCCACAGCTGCCATCACCACTGCTGCCTTTATGGATGCTGGCTTGATCACTGAAGAAGACAAGAGACTTGTAGTTGATCACAATAAAGTCAAGAGGGCCCAAGAAAAAGTTATGAGATCCCTGGATCAGGAATTTGATGATCTTTGTAAGAAGGGTGAAATTGACTGCATCTTCTTTGACGGCCGTCAAGATACAACTAAAGTTATGCTGAAAGCAGACAATTCAGATCGTCAGTTCCCCAGCATCATCAAAGAAGAGCATTATTCTGTGTGCAGTGAGCCAGGTGGAAGATATCTCTACCACTTCACTCCTGAGAAAGGCTCAACGAGAAAAAAACCTGCTGAAGTTATTGCTGATAATCTTGTAGATTTCATGAAGAAGAAGGGCATTGATAAAAACCTGCAGGCCATTGGAGGTGATTCTACAAATGTTAACACCTCTGGGAGGGTGGTTCCATGCATTGGGTAGAGGTCAAGCTTTGCCGTAAGCTGATCTGGTTGGTTTGTGCCCTCCACACTAACGAGTTACCCCTGTGACACTTGATCACAGCACTGGATGGGAAGACCTTGTCTAACAACAAGTGGACAGGTAACATTGGCAAGATGCTAGACACTGCAACCGAACTTGAAATTGATCCTTCATTCACCAAACTCTCAATTGGAGAGCCTCTTACTTCACTGAGTGACAATGTCGTAAAGGATCTCTCTACTGATCAAGCGTACGGGTATAGGATCACACAGGCCATAAGGACAGGAGAACTTCCCACAGATCTGGCCCTTCTTGAAATTGGTCCAATGAGCCATTCAAGGTGGTTGACAACAGCAAACAGGCTTTGTCGCATATGGGTTTCAAAACATGGCCTTAAAGGCAAAACCCTCAACAACTTAAGACTGGTAGTGGAATACATTGTTGGTGTGTACTACCCCTGTTGGTTCAACATCAAAGTAAAACACTCTTGCGTGGAAGGCCCACACCACATCTTGTTTCAGCTGCGGCTAGTTAGGCTGCAAAAGAAGGCTGTAGTGGATGCTGTTTTGCCAACCATCAAGCGCTCAGCATGGTATGCATTCAGCGAAATGATAATCCAGACACTCTTGTGCTCAGATGACAGTGAGGAGAGGAGAGCTGGTGTCCAAAAGATTGTTGACATGAGGGGTGGAGATGATGACACACTTGGAGATCTTTCTGTACGTCCCAGGAAGACACCTTCAATCAACCCCAGTGCTTCTTCCGTGTTGGAGCTGACAGACTGGTCTGACGGGGTATTTGAACCTCCTTTGACATGTAAACTGACTACAGCGGAAGTAAAGAAGTTCTTTGACAAGCCTATGCAAGTTCCACAGTGGCCCTGTCATGCTCAGTCAATAGAGAGGTGTGAAACAAGTCACAGAGGCAGCAGGCAGGGTGTATACACATGAGAAACGTGAGGGCTATATCAGAGGCCAAGAAGCAAGTCGGCGGTTGATGTCCAAGAACGAATCAAAGCAAGACTTGATGAAAGTTGTTGTTTAAATATTTTTTTTACTGATGTCATTACTTTCTAATGTTGTTTTACGATTACAAGGATATGTTTTATGATTACTAGGATATGTTTTATGTAGAGAAACTAAAATTTTTATAGCATTACCTGACATTTTGAGAAGCTAAAATTAATAAATGTTGTTTTCCGAGAGCAATTTATGTGCTTTTTAATCAAACGTAGATTTACCAAGCTAAGTGTTGAGCAATCACAAAAATAATAGCAGATTTGAATTCTTCACATCCAAAAACATATTTTTAAAACCCCTCAGTGAAGGAATTGGCAAAAATTAATTATCACCTCCCAAATTGACACCCTCCTACTACAGCAATGTCTGTGATATATACTGTTTGTGTTTTCTCATGCATATTGCTCGTGGCGGGAGATTTACAGAATTTCTGCATTTATTCGACTTGTGTGACACTGAACGGAATGATGAACTGGTATGCATCCAGATAAAAAAACGGTTCCCGTTTGTAGGCACTCGATGTATTGTGTGAAGTTTTATGTGTATATATAATTGTAACTTCATCAGTTAATTATTTTACATTGTAATAATATGCACAGTATAGCTTTTAGGATTATATTGTGTAAATTTATAAAATGTACTCCTAATAATAATAATAATTTGTACACTATTTAAGGACGAGGATTATGTTCTGTAAATAATTTAAAATGTAATGACTGATAAACCTGTAATTATTTACAATCGGTTTTATATATTATATATATATATATATATATATATATATATGTTAACCCCTCCGTCTATATCTGTTACTTGCAGTAGTTTCTTCTATACGACTCTCCGAGTTCTTCTTTATTGGCTCGGAGGATTCTGGGAGGCTTATTAAATTCTATGAGGGTTCCCCCTGATTCTTCTTGTGACGTATCGGGAGATTTTACTGACTAAATTCCTGAAGAGAGCACGGCTCGAAGGAGAAGATAAAGTCTTTCTTTTACTATAATTTACTGCTAAAATGTACAGGTACTACTCAGCCTCATCGTTGGAATCAGAATGAACATGGAAGAAATTGGTGGGGTGTATATACCCCGATTCTACTAACATCATCATTATTAAATGTTGAAGAGGCTGCATTATTTTTGCACAATATTTGAAAATAAAGTAAATCTTTTAGATGTGGTAAGGTTTAAACGAATAAACAAGATATTTGAAGATGAAGACATATTTTTATCTTAAACTGCGTATTTTCAGATCTGATGTTATCATGATCTGCTAAGTTAACTAAAAGTCGAAATTGAACTATGCATCTTTACACTAAAATATGCATATGAGTAAAAATTAAAGGTTTAAGATTTACAATTAAATGCTTAGGCAAGAAATGACTTCATCTTTTATAACGGAGAGAGAATGTATACAAATTATGAACATTGCAAAAAGTTTCTCAGAATTTATTATTAAGCTAAATCTAAAAATTATTAAGAAATTTTAAAAAGAGCAAGTCACCAATTATTTGGCAAAGTAGAAAGCACATCAAAATTTATCCCAACGGAAAAATAATAATAAAAGAAATAATAACAGTATCGCTGAGTCTACATTCCTTATGACGACATAATGTCGGGTCGGACATTGAGTACATTGTAATTTTGGTCCACTATAACTATGATTATAATTACCAATTAATTAATTTATTATCGTTAACTACAATTCCATTAAAGTACATTCACTACGTCATTTAGTACATTACATCATTAAGTACATTAATTACATTATATTAAATTATTATCGTTTAATTAAAGTACATTAATTACATTTAAGTTATCATTACTTACAGTTTCATTTAAGTAAGGTACATCAATTACATTATTAAGTACATTAGTCACTTACAATTCTTACAGTGTTTTTATATTTATATTGGAATTTGAGCGATAGGAGATTTTACGTTTTCAGATGTTCAAGTTATGCTGCGATCATCGAATTGCGTACGCTTGCATAAGCGTGTTCGAGTTCATTGCAAGAGGGGAACGCACAAAGAAAGAGTAAAAAGAATACATGTGAACGTACTTACATGTAAGGTAATTATGTACGTCCTCAGTGGACATGTACGAATGCCTAAACTATTGTACACATATTGGTAGTCACACAATAGGTTGACAATACTGTAAGTAGCTGAATGAATAATTAATAAAATTAACAAAAGATAAAGATCAAGAAGGGAGATGAATGAAGAACATTTACATAATGACGTATTGAGTGTAAAGGTTTTTATTATTATGTTAAATAATTTACCATACATTGAATACGAAAGATATCCACATATTAAATACGTGATTCAGTATTCAAGGTATGGAAAACGTGAAGGGAATTAGGTTACTTTTATGACGTCATTATTGGGAGAAATTAAAGGAGACGAATTAGAGAGAAAGAGTGGGTATTAAGGACTAAGAAGTACAACTACGGGTTCCAATCCTGTTATATGCAATGTATATGCATAATCTAAGGATGAGGGTGAGATGCAAGACAACCAAAATTAATTATAATAAATTCTATAACAAATGAAAAATGGAAATATGGATACGACTAAACCATAGAAATGGTAGATCGTAGGGTTGTGACATAAACAAAAATAGAAAGCAACAAATAAATTTTTTATCCAAACTCGCGTTAAGCGATTTTTGTTTCTCATGTAAAAATGAATATTGATTGATTATTCATTGTTCATTTTTACAGTGCTCTTCACTTTAAAATGATATTAATACAATACAATTAATACAATACAATTAAGAAAATAACATCTTAACGAATTCAAATTAGATGATGACAAATTTTTCTTTATACAAATTTTATACAGAACAAGTGAGTTCGGGTGGTTGAGTACAATGCAGAGTAATCAAATCTTTAACATGACACTTGCTTAGAGAGTTATTATAAAATATAAAAAAAATTAAAAGATTAATACTTTAATTTTATACAATCAGAATAAAATTATTAATACGTTAATTTAGACAAACAATTAAGTTAGACAAAGAACGATATTGTTAAATTTTTAACGAAAGGTTATTTTCCTGTGGAAAAAATACATACCTACTGAATAGTAGGTAAAAGATAAAAATTTAAATTTTAAGTTCAGGAATATCCAAAGTTACCATGATAGTACAGTTAATAAACTAATTTTATTGAATATTGTAGGTAAAAATCGATTTACGTAATGGATGATGTATAGACCTGTGGTCAAATGTGTATTTGTGTGTATTAGGTACAGAGTGTAGTGGTTGGTGATATGTCCATATGGGAAAAATGGATTTATCGTTGAAGTTATACGTAAATGCGCATACGTAGAACATGAGTATTGAGTATGTGGATTGTGAGAGTGATTAGTTCATCCCTTGAAGAACTAGATCATTAGTGGTCATTGTTGGATTAGGATTATGTCCGTATATATATTTATATATACACTTTAAGGAACAGATTAGCTATGGTTAAAATAACTTAATAAATACATGAGCAAAAATTTATAGATAGTAAGCAAAATGATTAAGATTAAATAGCAATGAAGTAGTTTATTGTGATATCCAATGATTTTAGCATAAGGTTTGTGCATATATAGTGTGCATACGTGTGTGTGTGTGTGTAAGGATTCGGGATGTTTTCGAATTAACAAAGTTACATAATAATTTAAATTGAGAGTAGGGTTATAAAATCTTTTAAGTTTAAGTCAATTATTATTATTATTATTATTATTATTATTATTATTATTATTATAAAATCCTTTAAGTTCAAGGTAGTATATAAGTATTTAATTAAATCAGTTACACATATTAAGGTAATGAAAAAAAACGCACTTAGAGGATCTTACAAATAATGAAAGTAAATCTTACGGTATTAAAATTGAATTTCGACACACAATTAAATTCGACTACTAACATTCATAGCATCAAACTGACTATAATTTTCCGTTTGATACCTTACGAAATGGTACAATAACAACTTAAGGACAATTACTCACGATAATTGAACAAAGAAAATGAAAAATACAAATTAAAAATAGAAATCAATTACAAACTACAATGAACTAAACATATAATATTCTTAAAAATAAAAAAACAGAACTTAACATAAATTGAGGTTATGTTCCATAGTACCAAAGAGGAATTAACCATGGTTGAACCATTTCTCTGGTTGACACTGGGTTCAACTGGGGTTGGGGTGTTAAAATAAAATAAAAATTAAAAACAAAGTTTGGAGTACTACATGCAAAAAACCACTTTTTTCTACGTGAAGGTCAAAATATGAAAATAAAAACCCACTCTAATAGACAGAGTTTATTTCCACGACAGTTTCGACGCCCACTGGCATCCTCCTCGGGTGTATACAGAAACACGAATGAACCAAAACAAGAGGGAAAAACAGTCCAGGGACCGACCGTTAAGAAATTCGCACCTAGGTTAGATCCCATTCTCCTGACACCGGAAGGGCATTTACATTAAGTACATTCGCGCAAATTTGAAACTATCTTCCTGTTCTAAACATACAGATTCTATTATTTTTTATTTTTTACATAATTATTACATTTATTATTAAATTTATTACTTTTAATATTGCATAATTATTTATTACAGAAATTATAAATTTATTATTATATTGGTTATTACATTGTTGTTTATTATACAGAACTTATAAACCGAAAAACGAATGAAAAAAGCCGATTAGGAAACAATCCAGAGACCATTGAGAAATTCGCACCTAGGTTAGATACCGTTCTCCCGACACCGAAAGAGCATTTTTATTACAGGGTCCGCTTATAACTACATTCCCACAAATTAAAACTCTTCTTGTTCTATACATACATACAGATTCTAATATTTTGACATAATTACTGCACTTATTATTGCATTTACATTTTTAACATTTGTTATTATTACCTTTACCCTAATTATTAAATTTATAATAGAGGGTGTCCAAGAATTATCTGTACAATTTTTAGCTGTTATTAAAAGTCAACCATGAAGTGTAGAAATTCCAGTGTTGTCCCATTTTACAGAGAATCTCATTAAGTTTTTTCTGATACCACGTTTTGACAAGTTTTTTAGAAATGTACGCGGGTGACAGACATTGATGATTTAAAAGCAAGAATCACAGCTGCTATTGATCGAATTGATGTGGATATGCTGCAGCGTACATGGCAACATTTGGAGTATCGATTGGATGTTTTACGAATCACTAATGGTGCACATATCGAATGTTTGTAACAACGTTACTTTAATAAAAGAAACTTTTGAAAATACAGATTCTAAATAATCTTGTTTAAGAATTTTACGTGTGTTATCAAGAATTTTATTAAAAGATGAAATTGTAAAGATAATGTTCGGACACACTGGAATTTCTAAAAAACTTGTCAAAACTTGGTATCAGAAAAAACCTAATGAGATTCTCTGTAAAATGGAACAACACTGGAATTTCTACACTTCATGGTTGACTTTCAATAACAGCCAAAAATTGTACAGATAATTCTCGGACACCCTGTATTACCTTTATTATTACATCTGTTGCATTTATATTTATTTCCACATTTATTACTTCCATTATTACATTTACTAAAAGCGAGTAAGGAAACAATCCAATCCAGAGACATTTAAGAAATTCACACTTAGTTTCGAACACGTTCCCACGACTCCGTAAGGGATTTTTTGACCAAGAATCTCATTAAAGGGTCTAACTTATAAGTACCTTCGCACAAATTAAAATTATCTACTTTTTCTATACACACAGATTCTATTATTTTTCTTTCGACATAATTATTACATTTATAAAGTACCTTACTTGATTCCCAATCTATAGCATGATTATTTTGGCTGGCGTGATAAAAAATGGCATTATTAGTATTACAACTTCTGAAGGCATATTTCTCAATGGTCTCCGGATTGTTTCCTAATCGGCTTTTTCATTCGTTTTTCGGTTTATAAGTTCTGTATAATAAACAACAATGTAATAACCAATATAATAATAAATTTATAATTTCTGTAATAAATAATTATGCAATATTAAATGTAATAAATTTAATAATAAATGTAATAATTATGTAAAAAATAAAAAATAATAGAATCTGTATGTTTAGAACAGGAAGATAGTTTTAAATTTGCGCGAATGTACTTAATGAAAATGCCCTTCCGGTGTCGGGAGAATGGGATCTAACCTAGGTGCGAATTTCTTAACGGTCGGTCCCTGGACTGTTTTTCCTTCTTGTTTTGGTTCATTCGTGTTTCTGTATCCACCCGAGGAGGATGCCAGTGGGCGTCGAAACTGTCGTGGAAATAAACTCTGTCTATTAGAGTGGGTTTTTATTTTCATATTTGGAGTACTACATTCGGGGGAAACGAGTGAATAAGCAGGGAGATATGTGTGAAATTGACAATACGTCTTTCGTGAGCACTTTGCTCTTTAGAAAAAAAGATTGCTTGTCACACTGCTTAGAACAAAAATTAAAGGAGGTAAAATAAAAAGGAAATCATTGGACATGAAAATAAAATAAAAAGGAAGTAATTGGACATGGTTGATTAATTATTACACTATTACTGTCATCATATAATCATAATAATTATAAAAATCGCTACAAACATTTGTAAAAACGGTGTTGGTTACAAATAATAAAATATGTAATTTTACCTATATATTTATATATGCAAAAATGACAAAAAAAAGACAAATCGGTCAATTTCCTTCTTACAAAAAAAAAAGAAGGTTGAACTAAAGATACAAACCGGTGAATTCAGGTTGAATTTAATTTTTTTTTTATGCAAAACAAAAAAAGTTTGAATTAAATTCTCTTAAATTACATTTTCTTAAATTACATTCTCTTAAAGTAAATTATCTTAAATTGCATTCTCTTAACTAAAAAAAAGGTGAATTCAATTGACTGCATTGAAATGACTTGGGACTTCAAAACTGACTTGGGACTTCAAAACTGACTTGGGACTTCAAAACTGACTTTGAACTGAAAATGACTTTGAACTGACTGGGAACTGACTACAACTGTTTTGGGACTGACTACAACTGACTACAACTTTCTTAGAACTGACTACAACTTTCTTGAAATTGACTGCAACTTTCTTGAAATTGACTGACTGACTGACTTGAACTGACTTGAACTGACTGACTTCAAACTGACTGACTTCAAACTGACTGACTTCAAACTGACTGAAACTGACTTCAAAACTGACTGAAACTGACTTCAAAACTGACCGAAACTGACTTCAAAATTGACTGAAACTGACTTCAAACTTGAAACTGACTAACTGACTGACTGACTTGAATCTGACTGAGACTTGAAATTGACCGAGACTTGAAATTGAAACTGACTCGCAACTGAAACTGAAACTTCTGACTTGAACTCTATCAAGTATCTTGAAACTGAACTGCCTGAAATTGACTGCACTTGAACTCTATCAAGTGGAGTCTATTATTCTCTGGGTTTGGTTGTCCCTCTTGGAAGCAACCAACTAATTGAAACTAACTGAAATGGACTGCATTGAACTGCTATCAGTGGAGTCAACTGAAACTGACTTGCACTTGAACTGCTATCAAGTGGAGACTATTAATCTCTGGGGTTTGGTTGTCCTTCTTGGATACAACAACTGAAACTGTCTGAAAACTGATTTGCAACTTATTTGCAACTAAAACTGACTTGAAACTACTTCAAGTATTTCTATAAATATCTGGGGTTTGGTTGTCCCTCTTGGACATTAACTCTAAAAATCAACTTTAGTGAAAATAACTGTGAAAATCAACTTCTGTGAAAATTACTGTTTCAATTAAAAAATGTATCACTGGTGTCTGAAATGTTCACTGTGTTTCTTGTTAATTCTGATTAATACTCTTTATTAACTGTTAATAATACTGACTTTTCAAATGTTTACAGATTACTTTTAAAAAAAACTGTACTTAACAAGATTCCTCCGACGAAATCCTTGACGTGTCCTGAAGACGTGTCTTTCTGGCTACTTCTTCTAGCTGAGACGAGACGTGGATAACTTGGAGTCGTTACACACCGGTTCAAGGGTGGATGTGACGAACTAGGAGTTGTGACACGCCGGCCAAATGATGGGTCTTATTATCCTGGTAGTAGGGTCGGCAATTTGTTAACCCCTCCGGCTATAGCCCTAGGTTGGTTCGGAGTCGACGGGGGTTCTGGTTGGGAGGCAGCAACGGATCTGTTACTTGCAGTAGTTTCTTCTATACGACTCTCCGAGTTCTTTAGTGGCTTGGAGGATTCTGAGAGGCTTATTAAATTCTCTGAGGGTTCCCCTCGATTCTTCTTGTAACGTATCGGGAGATTTTACTGAGTAAATTCCTGAAGAGAGCACGGCTCGAAGGAGAAGATAAAGACTTTCTTTTACTGTAATTTACTGCTAAAATGTACAGGTACTACTCAGCCTCGTCGTTGGAATCAGAATGAACATGGAAGAAATTGGTGGGGTTTATATACCCCGATTCTACTAACATCATCATTATTAAATGTTGAAGAGGCTGCATTATTTTTGCACAATATTTGAAAATAAAGTAAATCTTTTAGATGTGGTAAGGTTTAAACCAGTGCTCTTCAACCTGGGCGGTACCGCCCACTAGTGACTCAAGGATCTCATTAATCTAAAGGTAATTGCAATTAATTTTATTGTTTTATGCAGGGTATATAACTTTTAGTTTGAGTTTTTGCATTTTTAATTTTGGTGGGCGATACGGAGATTCAAAAGTTACAAAAGTGGGCGGTAAGCATAAAAAGGTTGAAGAGCACTGGTTTAAACGAACAAACAAGATATTTGAAGATGAAGCCATATTTTTATCTTAAACCGCGTATTTTCAGATCTGATGTTATCATGATCTGCTAAGTTAACTAAAAGTGGAAATTGAACTATGCATCTTTACACTAAAATATGCATATGAGTAAAAATTAAAGGTTTAAGATTTACAATTAAATGCTTAGGCAAGACATGACTTCATCTTTTATAACGGAGAGAATGTATACAAATTATGAACATTGCAAAAAGTTTCTCAGAATTCATTATTAAGCTAAATCTAAAAATTATTAAGAAATTTTAAAAAGAGCAAGTCACCAATTATTTGGCAAAGTAGAAAGCACATCAAAATTTATCCCAACGGAAAAATAATAATAAAAGAAATAATAACAGTATCGCCGAGTCTACATTCTTTATGGCGACATAATGTCGGGTCGGACATTGAGTACATTGCAATTTTGGTCTACTATAACTATGATTATAATTACCAATTAATTAATTTATTATCGTTAACTACAATTCCATTAAAGTACATTGACTACGTCATTTAGTACATTACATCATTAAGTACATTAATTACATTATATTAAATTATTATCGTTTAATTAAAGTACATTAATTACATTTAAATTATCATTACTTACAGTTTCATTAAAGTACGGTACATCAATTATATTATTAAGTACATTAGTCACTTACAATTCTTACAGTGTTTTTATATTTATATTGGAATTTGAGCGATAGGAGATTTTACGTTTTCAGATGTTCAAGTTATGCTACGATCATCGAATTGCGTACGCTTGCATAATAGGGTGCATCAAAAAAATCAATTTATATAATTTAATGAATGGCGGGTGCGCAAAACATGTGAATGATCTCTACGAACCTATATTCTAAGTTTCATTAGCTTACGACATGGGTAAGTGACTGCGAGATGACTTTGAAAATATGAAACAAAAAATCGCTGAAAAAGGGGAATATTTTTTAGTTATCCTACCGTTTTCAGCGAATAGCAAAATAAATTTGGCATATATTGATGTTTTGCCTAAATGGAAACTTTTTCATAATTAAATTATCTTTAACCTCTTTTGGACCACTGGGTCAAATTTGTACCGTTTCCAATACACGCATTCATAACTCAACCCTACAAAAACCTCGGTCGTTAAGAGGTTAAAATGAAATGGTTACTTGTGTGGTGTAACATTTAGCCACTTTTTTTCAATAAAAAATCAGAAAAAAATGTTGCCCAGAGCTTACCACGAGGAGGTAGTTACACATTAAGCTCCACCCTCCCTCCCTCCTTATAGTAACTAACTAAATTGCATAATCTTTCTGTGTTAAATGATGGCATTATATCTCTTTAATTTAAAGTTGAAAAATAAACTATGCATAACAATTCATAGTTGTTTATCACAATAGGCATACAATTACACATTTGGTTTTCCATATGTTATGTCTCAGCAATGCAGATTGCTGAGTCATCGTATCACAATGGCGCCATGCTGCAGTCGGCCAACAGCATTTGCTTTGTACGGACGTGTTTCAAAAGTGTGAGCATTGTGATTTTATTATTCACGCAATATTCGAGTATTGAACTATTGTATACTTAAATTACTATAATATTATTTTCAACTAAATAATATGACGCCTTCTAAGATCACAAGGTCAGTAACGAAAAAAGAAAAACAAGAACAAAGTCATGTTAAAGTGTTCGGAGAACCGTGTACCTTGAAAACATATTTCTTGCCAACTCAAGCTGATGTAATGAAACATTATTTTTTTTTAAAGGAATTTAATAACGATAATAAACAGGTTGTAAAGGATACCAGCAATGAAATTGTATCAATTTGGAGTAAAGCTTCTTTGCCTGTGGTATCATCAAGAGGAATTGAGCAAAAAATCATTGACTATAAAAATAAATATCAGCTGCTAAATAAATCACAGAACACAAAAATATATGTAGAAAAACTAGAAAAGTTTAAAACTGAGGCAAAGGAAATGTTATTTGATATTTGTACGTGTAAATGCAAAGATCTGAACAATTGCAGTTGTGAAAAAGGCAGGACGGTAGCCGTAGAAGAAAGAAAGTTTCTTGCGGATCAAAGAACTAAAAGAAACATGGCTATTGGGGGAGTGGACATGGACAAAACTAGACGCTTGAGTTTAAAATGCTAAAAGAAAGAATGAACAGTTGGTGAGGGAAAACAGTAATACCGATCGCTGAGATGATGTTCCACACGTAAAAAAGAATCGGCAAAAGGAAGAATCTTGCTGTTCTACAATCATACCACAAAAAGATTAGTTAGAGAGGCAGATAGTTAATATATCGGACAGATCAGCAGCAGCTCTTGCAACACTGTGTTGCAAGATTGTGGAATTGTGAGAAAGGAAAATATGTCTAGCGTAATTGATAAATCGAAAGTGAGGAGAGAAAGAGAAAAGTATAGAAGCATCCTACACGGTGAACAGATTGGATTTCTCGAAGGTCTTTACTTTGATGGTAGAAAAGATAGTACTTTAGTTCAAGAAAAAAAGGGAATAAATTTTACCCGAAAATAACTTCCGAAGAACATAAAGTTTTATTACAGGAACCGAATTCCAAATACTTGGGTCACATTTCTCCTATTTCAGGAGATTCAGATAGCATACACAAAGGAATTTTGAACTTTTTAATTGATCGAGAAATTAGTTCTAACGCTTTGCTATGTATTGGATGTGATGGAACAAAAGTAAACACTGGAATAAAGGAATAAAGGGGGGGTGTAATAAAACATCTTGAGGTAAGCCTAGGAAGACCTTTACACTGGTTCATTTGCCTTTTCCATTGTAATGAACTTTTACTTCGCCATTTGTTTACGCACATTGATGGCTTATCATCAGGTCCGAGAAGGTATTCCGGATTTATTGGCAAAGCGATAGAAACATGCGAATCACTTCACTTCCACTTTGCTATTTTGAGCCTATTGATCTACCTGCACTTCCAAATATAGAAAGGTGCGATGATTTAAGCACAGACCGAAGGTTGTTGTACGATCTCAGTATAGCAGTTTCAAACGGTTATTGTCCAGACGAACTAGCAAATCGTCGACTTGGTCCAGTATCGCATGCACGCTGGCTAACTACTGCCGAAAGAATTCTACGTCTGTATATTGGAACAGAAATTCCTTCTCCGAATCTTCAAACATTGGCAACATTCGTAATTAAAGTATATTGTCCAATGTGGTTCTATATTAAATGTTTCCCATCATGCATTAACGGACCTCAGCATATTTACAGAATGATAACGCTGTCAAGCTATCTTCCGGCAAGTCAACCAAAAATAATCGAGGATGTTATCCAACGCAATGGGTACTTTGCCCATCCAGAAAATATACTTTTGGCAATGATGGGCGATGAACGAGCTCATATAAGAGAACTAGGAATTAGAAGAGTGCTTTCAGCGAGAAATCAAAATGATCATAACATGCAAGTAAGAATCTTCAAGATTCCTATGATAAACTTTCAAGCCAATGATTATATTGATTTGATTGACTGGCGTAATATACAGAAGACCGAACCACCAGACAAATTAAAACGAGTGACTTACTGTAGAATCAATGGTTCACTCCAAGGATTTTTCAAAGTTTGACTACATTCGTTTCCCATGCCATTCACAAAATGTAGAACGTCATATTAAGTTGGTGACAGAGGCCTCTAAAAACGTTTCTGGATATTCCCGAAGAGATGGCTTCATTATAGCAACTTTAAAATCAAGAGATATAATGCCAGCATTTAACAAAGAAAGATTATGCAATTTAGTTAGTTACTATAAGAAGGAGGGAGGGAGGGTGGAGCTTAATGTGTAACTACCTCCTCGTGGTAAACTCTGGGCAACATTTTTTTCTGATTTTTTATTGGAAAAAAGTGGCTAAATGTTACACCACACAAGTAAACATTTCATTTTAAAGATAATTTAATTACGAAAAAGTTTCCAATTAGGCAAAACATCATTTATGCCAAATTTATTTTGCTATTCGCTGAAAACGGGAGGATAACTGAAAAATATTCCCCTTTTTCAGCGATTTTTTGTTTCATAATTTCAAAGTCATCTCGCAGGTACTTACCCATGTCGTAGGCTAATGAAACATAGAATATAAGTTCGTAGGGATCATTCACATGTTTTGCGCACCCGCCATTCATTAAATTATAAAAATTGATTTTTTCGATACACCCTATTGCATAAGCGTTTTCGAGTTCATTGCAAGAGGTGAACGCACTTAAAAGAAAGAGTAAAAAGAATACATGTGAACGTACTTACATGTAAGGTAATTATGTACGTCCTCAGTGGACATGTACGAATGCCTAAACTACTGTACACATATTCGTAGTCACACAATAGGTTGACAATAGGTAGCTGAATGAATAATTAATAAAATTAACAAAAGATAAAGGTCAAGAAGGGAGATGAATGAACATTTACATAATGACGTATAGAGTGTACAGGTTTTTATTATTATGTTAAAGAATTTACCATACATTGAATACGAAAGATACCCACATACTAAATACGTGATTCAGTATTCAAGGTATGGAAAACGTGAAGGAAATTAGGTTACTTTTATGACGTCATTATTGGGAGAAATTAAAGGAGACAAATTAAAGAGAAAGAGTGGGTATTAAGGACTAAGAAGTACAACTACGGATTCCAATCCTGCTATATGCAATGTGTATGCATAATCTAGGGACGAGGATGAGATGCAAGACAACCATAATTAATTATAATAAATTCTATAACAAATGAAAAATGGAAATATGGATACGACTAAACCATAGAAATTGTAGATCGTAGGGTTGTGACACAAAAATAGAAAGCAACAAATAAATTTTTTATCCAAACTCGCGTTAAGCGATTTTTGTTTCTCATGTAAAAATGAATATTGATTATTCATTGTTCATTTTTACATATATGTGTGTATATGTATATATATATATATATATATATATATTATGTATGGGAATAATATATATATATATATATATATATATATATATATATATATATGTATGGGAATAATATAATAAGGTTAATTAATTACTGGTTATAAATTACCTCAAACAAAATTGATCATGCAAACAGAATGAATTGTACGTATAAATACCAAACGGAAAGTTAAGCGAAGCTCCAATAAAGAATTAAAGAATTAGTGTTCGTCAAAGTGGCGAGGGGCATTTTTGTATAGTTTCGGGTGTGAACGAAACAATTTCGAAATTCTTAAGTACATGGAAATTAAAACATATGTATGCTAAATACTCGTGTAATTTAGGGAAAATACATGAATGAATTCATTTGTCTATTTAATTCTGAATAAGTTCAGATAAAAATACCATACATAAGCTACCCCGAAACTAAGAAACTAAATAATGTAAAGTTACACAAAAATAAAGAAATGAAATTAAGAAGACGTGTGGATTCCCGCGTTTTACTCCAAAGAAAGAAGACGTTATAAAATTGAACGTTCATTTATGTATAAAATGGGAAAACTCGTTAAAATTAAATTGTTACATTATTAACAAGTTTAATGGCATGTTAAATTTACACCTTAGGAAATGTTAATAATTCTTACAGATAAGATTAATCATAAAAGAGAATCTTATTTGAGTATATAAATAAATCTACGCTTGGCAGCCTAACTCGGAGAAGGGTCCATAGGCAGAGAAAGGTGTTGTCGTATAAATGAATCAAACTCTATGTAAAACAGAGAACGAGGATGAAATTTATATCAAATTACTCTTTACCTATTGCCGAATAACGTAGCATAAATTATGCCCAAAAGTTGAAAAGAAAAACGTGTAGCATCAGTGCATCTCAGAGCGTGAAAAAATAAAGTTCACTCTCACAAACCTGTGTTGAATTTAAATAAGAACATTAGATTTATTTCTCCTTTTAAGAACAAAAAAACTAGTTCTTAATGGAAGTTTGCTGAAGTATATAAAAATGCACATATTGTACTGTAATGATAAATTCAAATCGTATGTGGCACTTAGAAGCGAAATCGTTCTTCTAATGTTAAGTAAATTACTCGCCAACCTAAAATGGTCTTCCCTATAAAAATATAGAAAACGGACTTAGCTCAAATAACTTAAAGCGAACGTCTCCCCTTTTAAAATTCATCTTAGAAAACGCGAAAGAATCAAATTTTAAACCCTTGTTCCTACACGATAAATATATATATATATATATATATATATATATATATATATATATACTGTATATATACACAGAGGCGGATTAAGACACCTCGGGGCCCCGGGGCAATGAAGACTATGAGGCCCTTTTCTATAGTTTTTTAGTAAAAATACATGCACAGTGCATAGTACATTTACACGAATATGTACGGTGCTCAGGCTAATTGAGAAAAAATTTAAAAGAAGCTTAACATAGTGTATTTTTCCGTTTGCGAAAATCGAACAGTATTAAACAAACTTTACTTTAAGACCTATAAAACATAAAATAAAACAGGAATTTGTCAATTTGTGTACTCTGTCATATTTAATCAAAGATGTTTGCGAAATTTCGAATTATATCATCGAATTGGGGCCCCTCAAGCATGGGAGCCTGAGGCTGAGGCTTCAGCCTCAATAGCCTCAGTGATAATCCTCCACTGTATATATAGTATAAGAATGAGAAGGTGGATACGAATGTAATTACAAGAAATTAATCCCATCTAAAGGGGGTTTCCGGCTGTGAGATAAGTAGCTGACAATTTGTAATTATTGAAATTATACATTCGTCTTTTATTTTATTACTCTTTACATTATACCATTTCATTTAATTGTATTGTATTAATTTTGAATCTCAGAATTCTTAAGACAAAGGACACGGTCTCAAATATCTTTTCTTTAAAGGAAGTAATTGATGTCAAATTTCATATAATTGAAATGGTCAAATAACCAGGTAGGATTCAAATAATTCTATGAAATTGTATTATGTACACGATACGGTCTAAAGGCCGGGTAGAGAACAACCGTTGTTCTAAAAGATAAGTCAATTAAAATTGTAGTATGTATGCGTTTATTCATTTTAAATGATCTGGCATATTACAATACGGCTGTCTGTATTCAGTTAAATAACTACCAATTGTAGATTAAAATTGTCTAACAGTCAAATTTAAAGTGTTTGTGCATTTTACTTAATTGTCTTATTATCACATGTCTTTCGTTTTCATTGCAATTGATTCCATGCCAGAAATTGGCTAACAGTCATATATATTTTAATTGGCTTATGCATTATATTTTAAGTGTCTTGTGTTAATTCTAAAGATCAAATTCTTGAAGTAAGAATCAATGTCTCAAGTGTCATTTCCCTAAACAATTATTCATGATTGCCAAAATTTCATTGTTGTATTGTAATTGGTTTAGTAAGATCTGTGACGAATATATTATTTTTGTAAAAGGATTATAATTATCTCCCTACACGAATTGACAGAGAAATAAGAATATATATAATCAGTGATATATATAACCTCGGATTAAATCTATATGATGTGGTTTAAATGAACACAGGGTAAAATATAGGTATAATTCATACCATAAATATAAAGTAATAAACCGCTTCATCATAACAATATATATAAACGAAATTATTGTCACTCCTATTTGTATATATGCAAAAAACATTGAAGGCAATATTACGTAAAAATGTGTTGCATACAATAAATGAAATAGTTCTATTATTTAATAAAATGTTGAAAATACTTGGTTTATTCTTACCCGAAACACACACACACACACACACACACACACACAAAAGAAAAAAGAAAAACTTACATCGTTTCCTCGATTAACACATTCTGTATTTAGGGGCGTACCTTCGTATAACAACCGGATCGTCCCTAAAAGTAAGAAAAATATTACAGCAAGCCATGCTTTATTATTATTGTTATTATTGTTATTATTTTGACAGGGTAAAGAGAGAGATAATTATTTTAAAATAAAACCTCGTCACGGTTTTAAAATAGAAAAAATAAAAACTAACGCGCTTATCATTTCAAAAGAACTTTTTATGTAAGAGTAATCAGTTAATTACATGAGCTGTACCCTTAAACAATAAGCTGCTTACATGCTACAGACGATGCTGCTCGAAATGTTTGCGCTTCCCGGCCAAGTGCCTGTCTCGGGTTCTTGGACTTCTGGTGACAAATCCTGCAGAGACTGGCTCGAAAATACACTCTCATTGTCCGCGTGTCCCATCAAATGAACACAGGCATCAGCTCTGTAAAATAATAACGTATACCTAGAGAATGGGTTACATATACATATATACAGTAATACCTTGAACATCGTCGTTTTGCGCTGTCGTCGTTGCTATGCTTGCTTCTAAGATTTACAACATCATCCTCTTGGTTTGGTATTTCGTCGTCTTACGCCTAGCAGCATCACTTACGCCTGGGAAGCATCCCACCCTTCCCCCTTTTCATGTTTAGTAAAAGGTTTGAATTCAACAGTAGAAGAATGTTTTGCTTAAAATAATTTCCAATTTAATTTTTTCGTTCGTATTATAAATTTTCGTGTTTAAATAAAAGGTTTGAATTGAACAGTTTCTTATTGATATTTTTCCTGTGATTGAGCTCTTAAAACGAGTGTATTTGTACTGTATTTGTAATGCAAAAATTCTGATTTTGACACAAAAAATCTGAGAATGGAACCTCTTATTTCCCATAGGTTACATTCCTTGAACATCGTTGTTTTGAATATCATCGTGTGTATATATATATAACTGAAATAAATGCATGAATCCCTGTTCTGAATGTATATGAATATAAATAACAGTACTCACAATGTATCACCGTAGAGGGCGGTGAAGGATATTCAGATAGGTATTTGTGTATGGAAGAATCGTGCCTTGAGGCAAAACAATAAGATAAAATTGGGCACAATCACAATAAGGCACATAATCACAAAATCAGTAATCACAAAACCTCACAAAACACACTTCTACACAAATGATAATACAGGCGAATTAACTTCTATATATTTCACTCAGTGCACTATTGAATAAGACTACTTCTTTATATTTAGAACAGGGAATATACGAAGTAGAATTACCTACAACTTGATGTTGGGGTGATTGTCAGACTGCGTTCTTGGTTATAAGTTTGTACGCAACAGTTGAAATGCTCACCGAAACTAAAATGTTTCACATATGTCGCTGCTACTCTTTTTATAAGACACGGGGAAAACATCCTAAAATAGGGCATGCTGAAGAAAAGCCTCCTCCCCACGACACGCACTTTCAGAATGTAGATCACTCATTTGCTGAACGAGTTTTAGTGGGACGGACTCTAAACGAATTTTAGTAGGCGGCCCTTAAGTTTTTACCAAGCCGTGAGATATATATATATATATATATATATATATAGAGAGAGAGAGAGAGAGAGAGAAGAGAGAGAGGAGAGAGAGAGAGAGAGAGATATGCAAATGGGTAAATTATAGCCACCGATGTATCTAAAACGATTTACATAAATTCATTAACATAATTTGATTAGCAAAATACGTTTAGAAAAATGATATTGTTTTAAGGGGCTACTTCTTCACACCATCTCGTGGAGATAATTGCCAGTTTCTCCATATATAATAATTATTCAGTAATTAACTCGCATGAGGTGAAATCTTTATCAAACAGGTAATTCCAATTAAGTTAGGATATACGGTATGTTCTGGAGATATATATATATACACACATATATATATATATTATAATATATATATATATATATATATATGGATGCACCTCGGTGGTGTAGTGGTTAGCGTCGCTGACTACGAATCCATCGGCCCCGGGTTCGAGACCCGACGGCAGCCGGCGCGCAGCAAAACCCAGCTGTTCATCCTTCCACACAATAAACAAAGTGGTTGGTAGATAAATGGGTACCCTAGGTGGCATAGTGGTTAAGACGCTGGGCTGCTGATGGGGCGTGGTTCGGATTCCACGTTAAACTGTAGGTCTAAGTTGGAGTGAAAAGCTTGACCTTCGTCAGAATGAACAATTCGAGCGGAAGCTAACCAAAGGTTATATATATATATATATATATATATATATATATACACACGAGAGAGAATTGTGCTTTGCGTAAATAACTGTAGATAAAGTGATAGGCAGGACCTGTGTCTTGATAAGCACACCGGACAAAAAATTAGTCACCCCTCTCAGAATGTACCTAATAACGTGTGACGGCGCCTCTGGCCTTGATAACCGCACGAATCCGGCGAGGCAGAGACTCTACGAGGTTGTGCATGTACTGAACATCGATTTGCTGCCACTCGTTCATCAGCCGGTGCCGAAGTTCCGCCAGAGTCCGTGGGTGTCTATTCCTGCGCTTCACTTTCTGTTTCCAGCCTGAACAACACCTTCGACGCATTCAGGATTAAAGGCTTCATTCGACCTGGGATGTACTCGTCGCCTCCCATCATTGGAGAACAAACAAAAACGGGACTCATCGGACCAAATTACACGTTTCCAATCTGCCGCAGCCCAGTTTTTGTGTCTCTGAGCCCATTTATAACGTGCCAATTTGTGACTTGCTGTTAACGGCTGCCTCTTCCGTGGTACCCTGCTCCAGATGTCCATCGCATGCAGTTCTCGTCGCAATGTCCGTTCGGAAATTGGTCGCTGGAGAACCTCATTGGTTTCTTGGAGCAATTGTTCTCTGGTTTGAAAACGATTTGCAGTTACTAGACGAGAAACATGGCGGCGGCCCCTATTGTCGAGAATTGTTTTCCGGCCACAGTTACGCCGTCGATTGTCAGTTGATTGCGAACTACACCACTCTTTGTAAACTCGCTGGACAGTACGCGTTGACACACCAACAAATTGGGCTACTTCAGACATTTTGTGTCCGTGGGCTCTGCCAAACACGATGGCTCCTTTTTGCCACTGAGTAACGTCTGCCTCACGACCCATTTTGCAGACTATATCCAACACACACTTTGTTCTTCACCACCTCACGAAACAGATCTGATCCTGTGTGCTACGTCACCGCTACTTGTCACTTACCAATGCTACATCAGCGCCCTCTGTGTGACCTTGAACTTCCTACTATCGGTGCTATTAGGGGTGACTAATTTTTTGTCCGGTGTGCTTATATCTGACAACTTTTCCGTCATCTATGGGTTTAAAGGAAGTAATATAAAATAAACCTATAGTAAGTTATAGCCACCCATGTATCTAAAACGATTTACATAAATTTCATTAACATAGTTTGATTAGCAAAATACGTTTAGAAAAACAATATCTGTTTAATCACCTCGTTGGCAACTCTCAGTCCAGGTGATGAAGAATTTTCCGATATGACTGGAAAAGAATGTTCATTTATTATTCTACACATGATTCGTGTTGATACCTACTAAAGAATGTATTTATAATATTTTTCCTGTATATATTTACCTTATATATATGCGTGTATTTATTTCTGAAATTAATTGTGAAACAGGATTCGTCCAAAAATAGGATATTTTTTATAAAAAATGAATAAGTTAACCCTAAAACTAAAATCTAGTTTTATTATAAAATTATATTAATATTTTTTTAATAAGATTTCAAGATATATTTGTATATTAAGGCAAAAATTTTGTTTTTGCTTTAAATTTAGTTTACCGTGTTTAAGTTTTTGTTTAAAAGAGCACCTAGCCGACAATACATGGTAAGCAAGATCTGGTTGGTAAGTAAAAGCCATAGGTAAGTCGGCTATGTAATACTATGTTACTTACAAACGTACATGCATACACACCCACATATATATATTTCATATACTTTTGTGGGCCTAAGCCGCCTTAGGTTAGAATACCCCTTGGAGTTCACATACAACTCATATATATAAAAGAAACTTTTCTATACATGCATACACACCCCACACAAATATATATATATAATTTTGTGGGCCTGAGCAGCCAGTTTAGGTTACCCTTGGACTTTACAGATATATATATATATATAATTTTTGTGGGAGAGGGTGGTGAGTGGGGGTTCACAAACACCCTCATCATGTTGCATGTAATGTTGCAAGGTTGCATTGCAATTGCTCTCTCCCATTTTGCGGGCATACTACTGATGAAAACCCTTGTTGGTTTGCATCATATATATATATATATATATATATATATATATATATATATATATATATATATATATAATATATATATATATAAGTGATACACGCACAGACCGTGCATGGAACAAGGAACTCTTCTTGGAAAATTAAATCCACTATAGTCCGAGTAAGTAATGGTAAATGACAAACACTATAGTTTCATCTTTTTCATGATGTTAGTCCGACGTGAGGAACGGGTCACTCGCAAAGAGGCCCCAAAGCAGATAGGATCCAACTTTCGGACAGAATCTAACAGCTACACCTAGCCTACTACTGTATATTCAGAACCTCAATATAAGCAAAAGACTCGTTGAATTCACGTCGGATTGAATACATCAAAGAAAAAGGGTTAACTATTGTATTTTTTACCAAAAACCAAAACTTAAACCTCAACTGGCAAAATTGAGCGTCCACTTTTCAAAGCACATAACATGTCCGTTTCATGATGAGATTGAACTCAGAATGATTCCCTAAGGTTTTTTCATGATATACACAGACCGTGCATGGAACAAGGAATTCTTCTTGGAAAATTAAATGCACTATAGTCCGAATAAGCAATGGTAAATGACAAACACTATAGTTTTTTACTTTTTCATGATGTTAACTCAATGTGGCTATAGTGGATTTAATTTTCCAAGAAAAGTTCGTTGTTGCATGCACGGTCTGTGTGTATCATGAAAAAAACCTCAGGGGACCATTCTGAGTTCAATCCCATATATATATATATATATATTATATATATATTAATATTATTCCCCGATCGTTGATGACATAATGTATAAATAATGAAGTAAAAACGCGTTATATTTACATGCAATATGGTAATTAGCGTTGAAAATGGAAATTATATTTTATAATGGAACGTCACTTAGTGCGTAAATTGAGTTGGTTGACAACATTCTTTTACAAGAGTCTCCGAATGGGGAATATTTATCTTAAAACTGAATCGTGTTTGTTTACTCGTAAGTGATTGAAGGACTCGAGTTGACGTCAGAGAAAGGGATGAACTTATAATACAAAAAAGGTGTGTGTATATATATATATATATATATATATTACTTACTTTATATTATTTTAAGTGAGTTCGAACGACGGTTCTGGATCGACCTGCGGTCGACCGTCTGCAGCATCCCGCAGGAATCTGTCCAGCTGGTTCTTGAAGTTATTCAGGTCGGTGTGCTGGAGATTCCTCACTTCTTTTGGTAGGGCATTGAAAAACTTTGGGCCTCGTATTCTGAGGGTATTTTCCATCCTCGTTTTCATGGACCACTGTCCCACCGCAGCTGGGACAGTACAAAATCTGCCTGTAGTCTCATTCCAGTTTGTTTCTACTTCATTTCTAAGGTTTCGGACAGAGCCCGCAAGTATTTTCCATATGTATATTATTGTGTACCACTCGCGCCTTCTTTCGAGTGAGTAGAGTTTCAGGGATTGTAGTCGAGACTAGTGGTCTTCACCTTCCATTTCCTCTATCTTAGACGTAAAAGACCTTTGTATAGCTTCAATGTTGGCAATGTCTCGCAATTATATATATATAATATATATATATTAGGCCGTTTCGAAAAATCTAAATTTATGATGGCTCAACGCACACATACTAAAACAGTAATATGTCTGAATAAAGACTTCATGCAAAATATTAAGACAAGAGCTTATTGTTATCCCACCCCTCAATGCATATCTATTTTACCCCTCATGAGAAAATTTTCATTTTTCTGGCAAATATATTTATTTATTTTGTGATGTCCTCTTAAATTTGGTATATAAAATTCATAAATAAAATTGGAAGATAAGTAGGTCATTTTCAGGAATGGTCCAGTAACCCCCTATATTCTTTAGAGAGAATTCTAGAAAATTCTTCCTTCAGGATAACTTCTAGAATTTCCATTTTTTCCCTTTATGGATTATATGATGTTTTATTTGCTTTTTCATCTATAATTACTGATATTTTCACAAGTTTACTGTTCTAGAAAGGTTACTTCATGTTACTTTACAACTTTCTTACAGTAATCAAGTCATAATATAATTTAGGTGAGTGATTAATGATTATATTATATTATTATTAAGACTAACAGGTGGTAAAACTTTTTCCCTCAGAATTATGGCAAAAACCAGAAACAAGTGTGAAGTCTGGTTGGTCGGACAAGTACTGGAAGAGGGTTTTTCTGAGAAGCAGCTTCCAACTAACAGTGATGTCCTTAAACATCTTTTTTATCACATTAAGGTGGGAAAGCAAAATGTCTCTGTAGCTTGCGCAACTGTAGCCAACGAAGTTATTGCTATGTGGGAAAAAGCCTCCTTAATTACATCCCACAAGCCTTATATTGTCTCAAAGCTTAAAAGGCTTTACAATAAGCATGAAGGGCTGGTCAAGAACCGAACTCGACGAACTCCTACCCAAGAGAAGAATGAAGCAGAATTTGTCACCAGCTTAAAGAAGCTTTTCGATGTAGCTCATTCAGAAGTGGAAACAGAAATAAAATTGCAGGAGGATAAAGATTTTCTTAAGGATCAAAGGAACGATCGGAAAATGATTATGGGTCCAGAAGACAAGGAGTTTTCAAGAAAGGCAAAAGCACGACAGATAAGCATGGAAAGAATGGAAAAACTTCGCAGGAAATCAAAGGAAGAAATGAGGCAATTGACAAGGGTTGTGGATCTCAACCAATGTGAAAATTCCGGTTCAGGAGGAAGTGAAGAATCATCTGGTGATGAATTGTTCTACAGAGCACTCTCATCATCATCTTCAAAAAAGGAGAAGCTTGAACCAGGTGTAATTGTTAGGGATAAAAAGTTCTTGGCTGCTCTGGACCGCACTGGAACATCTGCAAGAGCTGCTATGCACATTGTGGCACCTGCCCTTTCAGCTGCTGGAGTGGAAATTGAAGAGATCACACTATCATCATCCTCTATCTACAGGTCTCGGCGATCAACACGGATGCAGATGGGAGAAGACATTAAAGCCAGTTTCCAACCAAATACCCCTTTAATAATTCATTTTGATGGAAAGCTTCTTCCATCCATGCATGGGGGTAAGATTGATGTAATGCCCATTGTTGTGACTGGTGCAGGCGAATTAGAAAAATTACTGTCTATTCCAAAGCTTATTTCTGGAATGGGAGAAGAAATGGGGAGAGCAGTTTTAGATGTCTTGAAGCAATGGCCACAAGTAAATGAGTGGGTAGCAGGCCTTTGTTTTGATACTACTGCAAGCAATACAGGTATCCATGCTGGGGCTTGTACCATCATCCAAAAGGCCCTTCAGAGATCACTCCTTTTTCTGGCATGCCGCCACCATATCCACGGGCTTCTTATCACTGCAGTTTTTGACATGTTTTTCTCTTCGGGTCCACAAATTCCCTTATTCAATCGATTCAGAGATTGTTGGGATAACATTGATCAGCAGAATTACAAGCCCTATGAACCCAATGATCTCACCTCAGAATCTTTAGATCATTGGATCTTGAAGCACAGAGACAAGCTTATTTCTTTCATCAACTCCAAACTTCAAGAGGGCCACACTCAAGGTGACTACAGGGAATACTTAGAACTTGCACTTATCTTCCTTGGTTGTCCAATGCCTAAAACAAATAAAGGCTCTGATAGCAGATTCCACTACCCAGGAGCTTACAGCAGAGCTAGATGGATGGGAAAGGGCATCTATTCCTTAAAAATTTACTTATTTAGGAACCAATTCCTTCTCACCCCTCATGAAAAACAAGCTCTGATACGAATAAACGCCTTTTCAGTGACAGTTTATCTTCAAGCTTGGTATACATCTCCAGTTGGAATTGATGCTCCAGCAAATGATTTGGCCCTCCTCAAGATGCTACATATCTACAAGATCCAGGTTGATAAGGAAGTGGGTGCTACAGCCCTCAAAAAACTTCAGAACCATGGTTGGTACTTGAGTGAGGATCTTGTAGGATTTGGCTTTTTCTCAAACCTCGTGACTGAAGATGATAGGTTCTAATGCTCCACAACCTTCACCACGCGCCTCCTCGAAAAGTGAGGGCAAGAAAGGTGGACCCCCGAATGTTGCAAACCCCAATGACTTAAAGATTACCAGTTTTGTCACAACTCAAACACAAGACTTCTTCAAGTGTTTGAAAATAGAAATTCCCAAGAAACTTGAAGACATTGAGGAGCACCGTAATCGGGTCATGGCAGTCAAAGTAACCAACGACTGTGCTGAACGAGGAGTCAAACTGGCTACAGAGTTTAATGAGAAGCTCACAAAGAGTGAGGAAGAGAGACAACTGGCCTTTCAAATCATTGAAAATCAGAGAAAGGAGGTCCCTCAGCCACTGAAATCCCTATATTCTTAATCAATATATGTCTTAAATAGAATTTAAGTCGCTTTGTTTTAAAACATATTTTTCGTTCAGTCTTATATTTGCTCTAATTATCCATTAATGTAAAAGTGCCATCTGAGGGGTGCCTTTTTATCATTCAAATAAAATGATATTTTGTCTATTTGTTTTTCTTCCTTTATATAAAAAATAAAAAGTGTGTGCGTTTATCAAAATTCAATTTGAAAAATTACCATATAATCGTGAAACGGTCTAATATATATATATATATATATATATATATATATATATATATATATAATACATCTCAGAATGGTCCCTTGAGAAACTTTTATGTTACACACAGACCTTGCATGGAACAAGGAACTCTTCTGGAAAAATTAAATCCACTATAGTCCGAATAAGTAATGGTAAATGACAAACACTACAGTTTTTTCTTTCATGCTGTTAGCCCGATGTGGGCAACGGGTCACTCGCAAAGTGTCCCCAAAATATAGCTTTCCTCGCCAGCTATCTGCCAAGCAGGTAGGATCCAGCTTTGGGACAGGATCTAGGGTTTAAAGCAGCCTAGCCCCACTACATTCAGCACCTCAATATAAGCAAGAAGCTGGTTGCATTCACCCCCTTTTCTTTGATGTATTCAATCCGACGTGAATGCAACGAGTTTCTTGCTTATATTGAGGTTCTGAATGTAGTGGGGCCAGGGTAGGCTGCTTTAAGTTTATTCCACACCAGGATTCGAACCCGGTAACTTTGACTGGGAGACGCGGGCGATGACCATTAGGGTGCGACAGGATAAATGTTACCAACAACCTAGCAGAATTTCATCACCCAAGGAAACAAAAACGCTTTCGCGTCCAGAGGTGTTGTTATGAGTTAACTCCCCCTCCACTCTAACCACTGAACATCACTAAGCATTTCTCATACAAATTCCACATATTTTGCACATCCATTTTTTTCATAATTTATCTCGCTGAAAACTTGCTCTATTCTATTCTGTTGCAACCTCATTCGAATTCGGCCTTTCAACTTTTATTCTCTTCTCCTCTCTCTCTCTCCTCTCTCTCTCTCTCTCTCTCTCTCTCTCCTTTTATACCACACACAAAACAACGTAACTTTACGAAATACAATCATATGGTCTGACAAACCTCCACTCAATTCCCTAAAAGATTTTGAATCATATACATCTCTCAGCATATTTTTACTCTCCAACACATATTCTACTAGCCTCTTCCCCCAATCTCATTTCCTCTCTCTCTCTCTCTCTCTTCTCTCTCTCTCTCTCTCTCTTTATCATGTATATTTATGAAGGTATATCTATGGAATAAAAACATTTTCGGAACAGTTAATATAATAAAATTTTGCAGCTAATTTTTTATTTGACTTCAAATTCCGATCACAACCTCATTCTTGGAATCGATTCTAATTCCATTTTCAACTACTAAAATGTTCGATTCCAATTCCATTTTAGACTGCTAAAAGGTTTGACTCCAATTCCATTTTCGATTCTAGCCAAAACTTCAATTCCGGAATTGAAATTGCCCTAAGGTACTATCATAATACGGGGTGTTCATTTTATCAGTTAACCCAAAGAAATACAAATAAAAACTGAATGAAAAGAAACTATAATTCAGAGATACACGAAACTTTGTGATATGGAAAACAGAACATCTTAAATTCTTGGCATAGCCTAGCCTTGGCAAGCAGTAGGCCAACCAAAGCTTAGGCTTAGTCTTGTGAAGATAGCGTTAAGCTTGGAATAGCGTGTATTCATTCTGGAAACTTATGTTAAAACTGTATCCTTCAAACATTGCCAGCGTGAATTTAATGAAGGTTTTGGAGAACCAAAGGAAACGTTTCCACCAAACCTGGGGTATAAAAGATCGGTCAACGTTTCCAAAAAACGGGCAGGTTATACAGCAAAAGCGCAGACGAACGTCAACCGTGGTTTCTGAAGAGACAGTCCGTAGCGTGCAGGACATAATGTAACACAGTCATTCCAAACCGCAAACCTTCACAACAAACAGGAATGGCTCTGGGAACTTGTGCCTAAGAAATTAAACAATTGAAAATGTACCCATATTGGGCGAATGTGGTATAGGAGCTGCCCCTCCAAACAGTGAAAGGCAGCTCACATAATGTAAATGTTTTTTTCAAATTGTCGAAGATCAGCCTGACATCTTGGATATAATGCTTTTTCGGATGAGGCATAGTTTCACCTCACCAGATACGTGAATGCAGAAAGCACACGTATATGCTCCAAGAATAACACACACACACACACACACACACACACACACACACACACACACACACCATTCATGAAAGTGTAGTGTGCATTTCGAGATGTCGGATTGTGGAACCCATCTTTTACAACATCAATCATTTTCGGTGACCATAATTACTGTATATAATAATGTATTAAGGGATTATGGCCTTCACCCTCACCTCATTTATCATCATCGACTCACTACTTGTGGAGCTACATTAAAGACCAGGCATATGCAAACAATCCCCACATTTTAGAAGAGTTGCAACAAGACATTATCAACATTCAGTCAGAGATGTTATAGTCTGTTTCCAGCAACATGCTTCGCCGTGCACGTTTGTGCATTGAACACGGCGGTAAATACTTCCAACATTTGCTATCGCGTGTTTCAACTGTTGTTGTTATTGTTTCTCATATCACAAAGTTTCATGCATCCCTGAAAGCGGTTTACTTTTTATTTAGTTCTTATTTACATTTGTTTGGGTTAACAGATAAAATGAACAGCCTGTATATGTATATATATATATATTATATATATAATATATATATATATATACAGGGCGTCCCAAAAAAATGTATACACACTTTAAATAATTATAAAGGCAGTGTTTATTAAAATACATTTCATTTTCAAAATGTAATAGAATCTACAGACATTATTTAATTGTTTTGCCAACGCCTGTTTTCAAACTGACGTCCGTTCTGGTCCAGGCACTGCTGATAACGCGAAGCAATGGAATCGCAAACATCACGAAACATTTCGTTTGGTATTTGTGTGCATTCTCGTTCAATGGCTGCTCTCAATTCAGCGACTGTTGCAGGTTTTATAGCGTAGACTTTGTCTTTTAAGTATCCCCATAAAAAAAGTCTAGTGGTGTGAGGTCTGGTGAACGCGGAGGGTATTCTACGAAACCCCTTCGTCCAGTCCACATCCACATCGTGCCAAGTACCACTCGCAATACTCCACTCTTCGGTCCGGATCATCTTCATTAATAGCATGGACTAATCTTGGAATGTAACTTTTCCATTGACAGCGCTTCAAAATGCGTTGGACAGACGATTCTGAAATTCCTACCTCACGACTCGCTTGCCGCACAGATTTTCTTGGACTTTGGTGATACGTTTCCAGTACTCTTTCTTGCTTTGTGGGGCTTGTCGATGTCCGTGGTCTTCCGGAACGCTTCTTGTGGACATTCTGAACAGTTCCATCGGCTTCAAATTATCTCTAATTCGAGTGATGGTAAGTCGCGTTGGTGGATCTGTTTGAAACTCCCTCCTAAACTGTCTTTGCGCTTCAACTGCGTTTTCACACTTCCAGTAGCATTTTAGAATGAATTTCCTTTGTTCAAAGCTTAGTCTGACTGCCATTATTAATTCTAATGGGTTTAACTTGGAAAGAAAGAAACATCAATTGAGCTATCAGCTGTTAAAGTGTGTATACATTTTTTTGGGACGCCCTGTATATATGATGAATTTTGCACTTAAACATACGAAAGTAATAAATGATGCACACCCACAGAGAAAATAAAAAAGTGATTCGAAGACCTTCCGAATGATGGGAGAGGGCAATATATATACAGAGTATATCTGTACGTGAGTGTACAGCACAGACGAGAGAGATAAGAGAGATCAGCAAAAGATTAACACTGGTCGGCAAAATCAAACTTTTTTCTCTCATCAAAGATGTATACACACTTTTCTAGACCTGTTTTGTTCGCTGATTCCACATCTGTTTTCGGTTTTCCTCTAGCACAGCTCGTTATCGAAATATGATAGGTGTTAAGTTCAGCACAATTTTTTCGTAAAAGTACAACTTTATTCATAAAAAGATATGTACAACCTAAAAATGTTGCGAGTACAATTTTCGTTTGTAAACCTTGTCCGGATCGTCGCGATAAAACATCCAGCAGTAGTCTGCCAGCATACTTTCGTTCCAGAAACCTTAGTAACGATTTTCCATTGACTGGATGTCTTGATGGAAGCGTTCCCCCTGTTCGTTACTCATCGCGCAAAGGTTTTCGGAAAGAAATCTAGATGCGAATGTAAAAAATTTATTTTCAATGACACGCAACAGCCCATTTCTTGAGATACATCGAGCAGTTTCTGAACTCCATCTTTGTATGCGGGAGACTTGTGGTTACCCAAGAAGTTTCCACAAATCCATTTGAAAGCCTGGAATACTCTTAGTTCTAAGGCATTGAGGTTTTCTTCAAAGCCTTCATCCTGCAGAACCTCCCTGATTTGGGGCCGCACAAAGATTCGCTACTTCAATTTCGCGGCACTGATGTTTGCAAGTTTCTTAGCAAGGTATCGAAACCCTCTCTAATTCGCCTTACCCATTGCTTTCACAAAATTTTTCATTAAGCCGAGCTTAATGTGGAGAGGTGGCAGGAAAATCTTTGGATCAACTAAAGGAACATACTGGACACTGCCCGTTCCTGGCTCGTATGTGCTTCTTTGATGCTAGTCAAGTCTGATGTAATGATCCGCGGTAGCAGGGCTGTCCCATAGGCATAAGAAACAACAGTATTTCTTGAACCCTCCTTGCATGCCAATTAACATACCAATGACTTTGAGATCACCACAGATATTCCATTGATGAGTGCTGTATTGGATTGCTTCGAGTAGTATATTCATGTTATCGTACGTCTCCTTTAGATGAACGGAGTGGGCGATCGGGATGGACGGCTTTAAGTTCAAGGTAAGCAGGAGAACCGCTTTCAAGCTTCGCTGTGAGGAATCAATGAAGAGGCGCCACTCAGATAGTGTATGTACTTGTGACAAGTTCTCGAAAAGTCCATTAATATCATGGCAATAGCAGAGCAGACCGTCTACTGTAAAGAATGTCGCCAAATCATGGTTTCGTTTTCGATAGTGACACACTTGGATGTTTTTCCCAAGTAAGTGTTTCTGCTTGAGTCTCGAGGAGAGAAGTTCTGAGTTCTCTTTGGAGAGGGCTAGGTCTCTAATGAGGTTATTCAACTCGTTTTGGGTAATCCTCTCCGGCTCCGATTGCTCTTCGTCAGGTGTGTAGTCAAGATCGGCCGAAGATCCCGCATCTCCGCCAATCGCACCTTCGTCGGATTCCCTTTCGTCTTCTAAAGAATCGATACCATGCTGTGGATGTACCGGAATCGGCATCGTGTCATCGTGAGGGATCGGTCTGATCGCGGAGTCTACGTTCGGATAAACGATATTATGCTTGTTCTTCACGGATAATCCAGTTATGTTAACATTGCAAAAGTAACAATCGCCATGATGGTCTCTCGGCTCCCTCCATATCATGGGTATAGCGAACGGCATCGACTTTTTCCTTTGGTTCAACCAGTCACGTAATCCATTCGAACAAGCGGTACAGATAACATGTGGCGCCCACGCCTTATCTTGGTCGCCTAGTGGACAGCCGAAGTATAACCGGTAAGTTTTCGGAAGATCCATCGTGATTGTACACCGTTGTGATTTCGTTGCAAACGAGCCGCACACGTAACAGAAGTTGTCAGGGTGATTTTTACACTTTCGAGGCATGATGATCAATGACTGGGTTGATGTAAATCACCTAAAAAATAAAATATGTAAGTGGGAGACACAAAACAAAACACAACACACAACTGGACATGTGACTTACGCCAAGGAATAAAAGGGTGTACATGTGCAACGTTTGCAAATTTGTGACCAGCAACTGCTCTCACCTAAAATACCGCAAGACAACCTGCGGAAAGCCAAAGTTGAAACGACAAAATGCCATACATGAGGGTACAGAAACGGTAAGGCAAAAACCTACATCTAAGCTGCAACGACACAATACTCTGCTACATGTATAAAGGACACATATTATATATTGTATATATAGTATTATATATTATATTATAATAGTTATATGCATATTATATATATATATTATATTTATTATACCTATTATGATCGGTCTCATCTCGAAAACTAGACGTGCTAGAGGAAAACCGAAAACAGATTTGGAATCAACGTCCCAACAGCTATCTAGCCCACCCATAATTATATCTGATGAAAAATACTTGTTGACCAGTGTTATTAGAAACAGGAATCTTAATAAGATACGGTCCATTTTATAGGTTCCCGAACTATTATTAAAGTTAGTTACAAAAACGATGAATGCACAAATTAGAATGTTCCTTTTCGTTTTCTTCTTATTTTTAATTGAATTTTAAACTCTTTCGTGTATTGAACACCTTATCAGAGAATGATGGGAGAGGGCAATATAGTATATACAGTATCATACAGTATATCTGTACAGCACAAACCAGAGATATAAGAGAGATCAGCAAAAGATTAACAAGTACTAATTATTGGAAACAGGAATCTTAATAAGATATGATCCATTTTATAGGGTCCCGAACTATTATTAAAGTTAGTTACAAAGACGATGAATACACAAATTAGAATGTTCCTTTTAGTTGTCTATTTATTTTTAATTGAATTTTAGAACCTTCCCAATTACTACTCTGGTTATATCTTTATACTGTATATGGATAAACAACGCATTGTTTAACCATAATACTGTAGATATAATCATTCCACCACTCGTTATCCACCACTCAGAGTTTTATGTTATTTAATACTAGCCGAAAACCCGCCCTTCGTGCGGGTAGCAAAAATATCCCAGCCGACGGTCGAATATTTTCGAAGACTGTTATTAGTTAGGTTAATTGAATGCCCGGTTAGGTTAATTGTACGCCCTTGACGATTGGTTAGGTTAAGTCGTGATATTTTGGTTAAAGCTAACGAAAATATCACGACTTAACCTAACCAATCGTCAATGGCGTACAGTATAAAGAATCTTCTTCTCTTTTCGAGCGTGACCGACTGACAGACATTCCTGGGTGTTTATATTAATAATTTCGTTGTTGCGAAGCCAGATAGAAATTTCAATCATTCATTCAATGTTGAATTACTCTTACCTACGTTTCCTTTTTCTCGATTTCTAAGTCCATTATGTGTCATTATTCCACCATGCTATTCTCCTCCTTCTACCCCTTCAACTCCATACTACATACCTTCAACTCTTGTGTCACACGTTCTTAAAAACAGCCCTTTTCTTCCAAACTACAACGTTCCACATTCTGTCTGAAATATATATATATATATATATATATATATATATATATATATATATATATATATATAGAGAGAGAGAGAGAGAGAGAGAGAGAGAGAGAGAGAGAGAGAGAGAGAGAGAAAGAGAGAGAGAGAGAGAGAGAGAGAGAGAGAGAGAGAGAGGCATAATATGGAATCTGAATTACTTTGAACTATTCTCATAACATAGAACGGTTTAAAATTCTTTGGAGAATTTGAACAAGTATTGTAAGAATTTGTATCGAGACAACTGTCAACACACCGAGTGCAATTAGAGACAAAGGGAAGAATGTAAAACTTGATTATTATTATTATTATTATTTTATTGTTCTTCGCGACATGTACATATAAGGCATAAAAAAGGTATACAGAGAGTAACATATAATAACAACACACATCTATGAGCATATATATATATATAATATATATATATATATATATGATAGTGCGACAATTAATGTATTCCTAAACATATGTTGCGTAGTAGAATAAACAATATAAAGCAATAGTAATAGCAACAACAACAACAATAATAATATTAATATTACAATTCATAATTATTTTTATACGAGTTGATGGTGCACATCAGTTGCTACAGGAATAATACATATATACATACATGCACATGTGACATATATACTGTATGTAATATATATATATATATATATATATATGTGTGTGTGTGTGTATATATACGTATATATATTTGTGATGTACCGATTCTAAAATGTGCCGATTCTTTGCCATTCTTTTAAAAATCAATACCTTTCATAAATTTTACTAATTTAATGTGAAAATTTTCAATGTCCATATTTTTACATTTCAAATTTGTTTAAGTGTTTTTCCTCAGCTCACTCCACAATATACAGAACCAGAATCTTTTACTCATATACTCGTACATATAGCTAAAATGATTTTAAAAAGTTTTATTACTCCGTAAAATGCTAAAATAATTTTAGTTTAGTTTAATAAATTGAATATCAGTATTTAAAGTAATTTTTTCCTTATGTTGAAGGTATTTTTTTTCTTGAACAATATACAAAACAACAAAATTTCTCAATAAATTTCAAGTCCCTGGTGGCCAATTTGAATAAAAAATGGATATAAAATAAAGTCAACATAATAAAATGGTTTAATATATAAATTATAAAGTACAATTTAGTATAGAATTATTGTTCATATAGAGTAGGAGAGTACAATAGTTTATAATATTTAGAGATTAGCTAGTTAGAGAAAATGTAAATTTATGGGCAACTTAACTTATTAAGCTTTGCCTTTTTCGTGAATGTAAAATATTTTTATATAATTGCACTTTGAAATTAGTATAAATTATAAAAAATAGTGTTTTTTCTCTGTTCAATTTTCTCTAAATATATATTTTGTTTTGCAATAAAAATTTAAAATTTTCACAGAATCGGTGAGAAAATCAGCTAAATTTGGCCGATGCCGATGCCCCCAAAATGGTCGATTCTGCCGGTGCCGATGCCGATTAATCGGTACACCACTATACCACTAATATATATATATACATATATACCTGTGTATATACAGTATAAGTATATATATGTATATATAGGCTCTCTTCTTCCTCTGCGGGGAACGTTTTTGCGGCCAGTCGCCCTTGGTCCCTCTTTCCTGCATAATATATATATATATATATATATATATATGCGCCTCTGTGGTGTAGTGGTTAGCGTCGCTGACTACGAATCCATCGGCCCCGGGTTCAAGACCCGGTGACGGCAGTAGGCGCGCAGCAAAACCCAGCTGTTCATCCTTCCACGCAATAAAAAAAATTGGTTGGCTGATAAATGTGTACCCTGGGTAGCCTCGGTTAAGACGCTGGGTTGCTGGTGGGGCGTGGTTCCGATTCCACTTTAAACTGTAGGTCTAAGGTGGAGTGACAAGCTTGACCTTCGTCAGAATGAATAATTCGGACGGAAGTAGAACCAAGGTTAACGAAAGTTATGTATGTATGTATGTCGCTACATACACGCACACACATACATTGTGCAAGTACATGCATGCATATCCATAAATACGCATCCGCATACAAATAATAAACACATGTCCATTATACATTCAGATAAAAGGGATGGTAATGCCTTCATATATTTACGTAACAAAGAACTGCCATTAACAAGCAAATTTTATGCTTTATTGGCAGAATAGTATTGCATGGTAAATCTTGATAGATAATGCAGAGTAGCGAAGTTATGTACGCAAGCTTTAAAGATATATAGGCAAAGAGAGAAAAGTACATAGAGATTTTCTGTTCTAAGCTACAAACATATGTTTTCCATACAGTATAGATATTTAGCTAACATTATACCTTCGTATTTACTTGCATATTAGACGCTGAAATATAATTAAATACAAAGGAATACAAAGAACACCAAACAGCAACAGACCGGTTGGTTCCTACGATGCTGTCTGTTTAAGAAGGAGGGTTAAAAGAAAGACGAAAATTTAAAGGCAAGCGAAAGTTTCAAAACAAAGCAGAGAAAAGGGATTGAGAGGTAGGAAAGAGTTTAATGATAAAGTTAAAAATTTAAAGTACAAAGGAGTGAATCGAAGTGAAAATTCTTCAATATTTCTATGTGCTAAAATACGATTCCAACTGCTTCCAACTTCCAATTTAAAGATAAAGTGAAAATTTTAAAGTACAGAGGAGGGAATCCAATTAAAATTTCTACATCTCTATATGCTAAAATATGCTTCCAATTGGGGGTTTAATGCAAGATAAGCATCTGGTTTCTTTTTAAAGGATTCGATGGAATTACTTTCGACTACGCTAGCTGGCAATCCATTCCACAAATTAACTATACGATTGAAGAAAAAATGTTTAGCTTCATTAGAATTAAAATGTTTACCCACTAATTTGGAACCATTACCGCGAGTTCTGTTTGCATTTCTGAAGGTGAAATATTTTTTGGCGCCGGCATTATCAAAATCTTTAATCATTTTAAACACTTGGATTAAATCTCCTCGAATTCGCATTTTAACAAGTGAGAATAAATTTAACGTTTTTAAAAGGGCAGCGTGTGATTTGTTTCTAACACTCGGAATCATCTTAGTAGCCCGTCGCTGCTCTCTCTCTCGCCATTCTATCTATGTCCTGTCGTAAATATGGGGACCAGAAGTGAATGCAGTATTCCAGGTGGGGACGGACTAAGGAGTTATATAATGTTGCCATTGTTTTCCCCGACTTAAATTCAAATGATCTACCAATTAATCCTAAGATTCTATTTGCTTTTCTGACCGCTTCCATACATTGCTTACTCGGTTTAAGGGTGTCGGCAACAATAATACGTAAATCTTTCTCTTCCATAATAACACTTGTTAGTGTCTTGTCTCACATAAAATACTTTAATAATGTTTCTACCAATATGCAACGTTTTACATTTATCTATATTAAAGTTCATTTGCCAAATTTTCGCCCACTCGAGTAATTTATTAATATCTTCTTGAATCTGCAAACGTTCTGCCGCTGATTTTGTTCGTCCCCCTAGTTTGGCATCATCCCCAAATTTTGAAATTATACTGTTAATTCCGAAGTCGATGTCAGTGATATAAATAAATAATAAAAATAACTGGTGCCAGAACTGATCCCTGAGGCACGCCGCTAGTTACACTTTTCCAGTTAGACGCTTTGCCATGAATGACCACTCTTTGTTTACGTCCGCTAAGCCAATTTTCGTTCCATTTGGGAACATTACCATATCAATTCCGTGAGAATGAAGTTCAGCTAATAATCTTCTATGTGACACTTTATCAAACGCTTTATGAAAATCGAAATATATTATATCTACTGTGAACAGGAATGTTATTCGTATTTTCGTTTGTGAAGACGGAGAGGATTTATTTAAAATTTCCGTCATTTGTAGGTCATCGTAAATTTTTTCGTTGTTTTTGCCTATGAGTGGACCAAGAGTCTGCAAAGCTACTTTTTTTATTCCTAACATAATTATGGAATTCTTTCGGATTCGATTTAATTTGGTTCACTATATAGAGCTCATGGTTGTACTTGCTTTTTCTGATAAATTTTTTGCTTTGCCTTCTCAGTAGCTTGTAAGCATTTTCATCGGACAAATTATTTGTTTCTTTAAATTTAAAATACACGTTCCTTTTAACGTTAAGCTACTTTTAATTTTAGCATTCCACCATTTAGGTTTAACAGACTTCGCTTCTCTTTTTATGTAATGGGATATTACTTGATTCTAAATATTTAAAATAATTATAAAAAGAAGTTCATGTGCCATTAATATCATCGTGTGATAGAGTGTGAGCCTAATTACGGGTCGAAAGTTATAGTTTCATGTCACAAAACTTAGCCCTTTTAAACTCCAAAACGTATTCCAGGCTTTCCGAATTATGAACATTAATTTTAATTTCAAATGCTATTTGCCTATGACCACTGGCGGAGAAGCAGTCTCCAACAGAGATATTATCAATTAAGTCTAGGTCTGTACTTAAAACTAAATCTAGAATACTGCGTTCTCTATGGGGTTCCTTGACTATTTGAAAAAGTGAACTTTTGAGGAAACCCTCGGACAGCCGACGACTGGAATTAGACTGTAAAGGACCACAATTCTACAATTCCACAATTACCGCATCATGTTCGCCACTTACAGTATATCAAAAATTAGTTCCTAACTTCCTGAAGCCTGTTATCACTACCGATAGTCTGAGAGGGAGGCCTATATACTAAACCTATATTTAATTTCCTTCGTGAGTTGTCTTTAATTTCAACAAGCGTCACATTTATATTATCAATTTCTGCAGTGCTTTTAATTATGGATTTTAAGTGTGACCGAAGGTATAGTACTCTACCACCACCCAGTGGCGGCTTAGGGGGCTCCAGCCACCCCCATTGATAGAGAGGTTTCGCATTCCCAATGATGTTTCCTCTTTCAATCAACCACATTCTCTGAGTAGACAAGCGTGCAGGAGATAAATGTGATGTTTAATGCATATCATTTTAGAGTGGGTACATGTGTATGCATTTCTATGGGTAGTGAGAGTGTGCGCGTAGTGTGTCTGCACGCGAGTGTTGTGCCTATGCTGTGACTAGCATTTACACAAACCAGAGCGATTGGCGTCGTTTTTCAAATTTTCTTTTAATTTCTAATGGCTAACCATCGCTTTAGGCGTATGAAAAACCTATATAGGGCTATGGGTTGATTGCCTGATACCCTCATCCGTTAGAAATTTCCAGCAGATTACAGTGGAGGGTTAACGGAAAAAGCCCTACTTTTTTTCATTAGAGAGTTATGTATATGTAGGTCTTCAAAGGACCTCTTTATGTTTATTTGCCTTCGGTATTTGCTGCCTAATGGTAAAGAAAGGAATTGCCTTACCTTATTATTTTGTTGAGCCTCGCTTCTGTTTCGATGTAGGGCCGTGGTACGATGGAGTTACACAATGAGTTGCTTTGATGTAATTAATATAAACAGTCACTACACTTAAATACTGAAGGAATAGGCCTATCCTTTTTATAGTTATTAGGTTTTATATTAAGAGGAGTTCACTCAGAATTTTTAGGAAGATAAAGTACATCTTCCTTGCTTAAAGCATCGCCGTAACATAAGCAAGCTCCGAGCGAGCCGCTATAATATAATCTTTGTCTTTTATTATTTGCTGATTTTTCAAAGTGCGTTGACTCTTCTCTCGAAGTAATTTTCACGAGTCATCAATGAAAAATGTTGAACACGAAACAGTAAATTTGGTGTTCTTGTTGTTATGCAGGCCCGATGCCTACATATGGGTTCTATGTATGTATGGCAATTATTTTCATTCCCAATGGGGTATATCGCCAATCACAAGGCAATTTTGTAGATATTTAATTCAATTAATTAATAATTTATATTTAATTACGAAATAAGGGTATCACATACGATACCATATTGTAAACGTGTATAGTTTTTTCATATACTGTGGGGGGGCCCGAGAAAAATTTGTATGTTATAGATTAAATTTTTTGACAAACTGTGTGTTTTAAACCATGTGAAATGGATTAAAAAGAAATAAACTAGGCATTTAGGAAGAGAAAGGTTACTCAAGACTTATTTAAATATAAAAGTTCAAGAGGCCAACTTCTCAAGTTTATTTAAAGTTATTGTCAATCAGTTTGACTCCCCTTAGGTATAGGAAATTTATGGAATTAAAGTAAAGTTATTAAGTATTTTAACTTTGCTCAATTTGTGTAAGGTTTATAAGTTACCAGTCTTAATTTTTTCTTGTAAAAGTTTTCTGGCTTTCAAAGCAGTCTTTCTTTGAGGCCTGTCTGAGTTACATCAGGTACATTGAGAGATTCCTCCCCAATATTATCCTGATCCATCCGTTTGGGGTAATGGTTCTAACTTAGCCCTACACTCCAAAGGATATAGTAATGTGATATCTCTGGTGGTTTCACCAGTTGCTGTTTTCAGTTTTACAACCCTGGTAATTTCGTCTTCACCAGTTTTGAGTTCTAAGACTTTTCCCCTTGACCAATGTTGTCTTGGAGTCTTGTCATGTATCAACACAATGTCCCCAATTTTGACTGAATCATTCCAATTTTGTTTTGTTAATTGTTTATGTCTTTCTCTAAGACTTGTTATGTATTCTTCTCTCCATTTTGTCATAAACTGAGTTTTGATTTGTGTCAAATGTTGGTATTTTGTGTTGAGTTCTTTGTGTCCTATTACCCAATCTGGATCCTCTGTACTGTTATGTTCATATTCTGGTAACATGTTTACTGTTTCTCCCTTAATTAGGTGGTTTGGGGTGAGGTTCTGGCTCATTAATACCTTCTCTCACATAAGTTAATGGTCTGTTGTTGATAACGTTTTCAATTTCTGACAGAAGAGTCATGAGTTCAAAAAGTTGTAGATGTTTGGTCCCAATAGTCTTTTTAAGGCAGTTCTTTACAGTCTGTATGTTTCTTTCCAAAATGGAACCATACCATGGTGTATTAACAGGAATGTACTTCCAGGTTATATTGTGTTTGATTAAATAAGTTTTTACTGTTTCACTGTCACAAATCTGATGAATAATTCTTCCACCAGATTTGAAGTATATGGCATTGTCTGACCATAGAGTTTTGGGTACAGAATTGTTTGCACAAAATCGTCTGAAAGCAGCAATAAAAGCTTCTGCTGTCAGATCTACTATGTCTAGACATATGGCACGTGTGGCAGCACAGGTGAAGAGTACAATGTACACTTTGTATTCCTTTGAATCCATTTTATCTCCAAAAACCACATTCACCGCTCCAGTGTAGTCAATACCCGTGGTTTCAAATGGCTGAGTAAATGTTACTCGTTCCACAGGTAGGTCTGGAGGGCTTGGGGTCTTAAAGGGTCTTCAATGGATACGCTTACAAGGAATGCATGTGTTTAAAATTTTCTTTGTTTCAGTTCTACCCTTTGGTAGCCAGTAAGTTTTTCTCAGCTCCGTCAGGGTTTGTGGGACCCCCCTGTGTTGTATTTTCTTGTGGGTATCCCTGAGAATGAGATTTGTGAAGTGATTCCTCCTCGGAAGAAGAATTGGGTGCTTAGAGTTGTAAGTCAAAGTTGACTTGTTAAGCCTTCCTTTACACCTTATCAGACCCTCTGTATCCAGGTACAGATTTAGATCCATGACAAGTGAAGGAATTCCTTTGTTTAATGTGTTACTGGGCCTAAGATACTTCAACTCCTTGTCAAATTCTGAAGCAGTTTCTGTTAAGTTAGAAAAGGCCTTCTGAGGACAGTGTTTGAGAAGGTAGCTATTGATAAACTTGCAGCAATAGACTGTAATTCTCAGCAGTTTGTTGAGGTCTGAATAATGTTTATAGTCAAAAATAGGTTTGTCCTCAGTGATCTTTTCAGTTGTTGTAGAGTTGAGTGTGAGGTTAACTACTTTGGCTGGCCAAAGATCCTCGCATGTTAGCCATTCAGGCCCTTCATACCAAGTTTTGTTTGCTTTCAACAGTTTGTAAGAAAGCCCTCTTGTCAAAAAGTCTGCAGGATTCTGTTTTGTTTGTATGTACCTAAATTTGATACCAAGGGATGTGTTTGCAGTTTTGATTTCTGTTAGTCTGTTCTTCACAAATATGTTTTTGCAAGAAGTTGTATCTGTGTTGGTCACCCATGTTAGACAAATTTGACTCTCTGTCCATAAGTAAATGTCTGTTATGTCAACTCCTTTATACACTTGTGAGAGAAAGTCTGCTGTTTTGACTCCCAATGAGACAGCCAATAATTCAAGTTGTGGTACAGTTTTCTTTTGGTTTAAGGGTGCCACTTTTGCCTTTGAATAAACCAAGTTACTTTCATTTTCACTTGTTAAATAGGCACAACACCCGTAAGCTTGTGTGCTGGCATCTGTAAAAATGTGTAGTGTTTGAGGTTTCAATCTGTAACCAGCATATCTTGGTACGTAGATGTTTTGAACTTTGTTTAAGACTGTGGCCAATTTTTTCCAATGAAGTTGGTCTTCCACTGAAAGTGGTTCATCCCAATCAATTTTCTTTTTCCATAAGTCTTGCAAAAGGATTTTGGATCTTATGGTTGCTGGTAAATATAATCCAATGGGGTCAAAAATTTTGGATGATTCTGAAAGCACTTGTCTTTTTGTATTGGCATTTGGATCTAAGTTATAACTGTTTATGAAAAGAGTGTCATTGTGTTCGGAATTCCGTTTTAAAAACCAAAGCATTCCAAGTGTTTTTGTGTAATTGTTTGGTTCAATGTTCCCATTGTTGTTGTTATTTGTTATTTGTTAATTTAATTTAGGAGAATTAAAAACCCACTCTCTCAGTCCAAAATTTCCTTGCTTCATTATGGGTTGTGACATTTTGCAAATTTCAAGCAATTCCTCTTCAGTTACAGTGGAACCAATGAGGTTATCCACATATAAATTTTGTTTTAAAAACTGAACTAAGTTCTCTTGAAATAAGTTTAGGTTGTTTTTAATTGTTAAAGCAAGAATACTTGGAGAACAATTTGCTCCAAAAATAATTACTTTAAATCTGTAGGTTTTGAAACCTTTGTTAAAATCATGTGGATCATTAAACCACAAAAACCTGAGATGATTTTTATCTTACGCAAGCTTCAAATTTAGACAGAGGAATGCTTTTTCTATGTCACTCTGCACCGCATAATTGTCTAAACGGAAGCAAAAGAGAATTTTTACAAGATCTGAGACAAGCTTTGGGCCTTCATGAGACAATAGATAGATAGAATAACCTTTATTAATAATAATAAAATAAATAATTTTTTTTTCAATTTACAATGACATGAATAATTGTGAAGCTCGACTATTTATTTTATTTAATTTGGCCCTTAAGCTTTAGGCTTTACATTTAAACTAACATTTAAACTAACAGAATTTGTATCCTTTAAACTACAGTTGTATACTACTCTTAGTTTAGTAAGACTATAAACAGCATTACCCACTCTAACAGCGGCATTCACACCTCACACGCGGCTATCTGTCGCAGCCAAAATAATATCCCAACATACACACAACAAGCTAACATTCTAGTTAATCACTACGCAAAGATAAGTATATACATATATATATATATATATATATATATATATATATATATATATATATATATATTACACACACATATATATATATATACACATATATATATATACAGTTTAGACTGGTCCAAAAAACAAAAGTTTTGAAATCATAACAAGGGACCTCAAATTAATTTGAACCTTTATAAGAGTAACTTCTGACAAAAATATTAGCTCATTTGAAGTATATTTAGGGGTGCCGCACCACTGTCAAATATATCAGGAATAAAAAAAATTAGTAATATTATGTGGATTGTGAAGTAGTTATCTTCTCTATGTATGTTACTTGTGTTGTTGAGATGATAGCATCATAGCAGTGTAGGAGAGTGTTAAATGGCATCATGCACAAATCAGATGTAAACAAACTAACTATAAATTGCCCGGTTCATCACTCATTTAGACTCAGTGAGTCAGTATTGTATTCAGTACCGTCCAGAGAGGTTGTGCGTCTGTGTTACGTGTCACTTGAATAACAATGTAATTTGAACTATACCAGTGGCGTTTTTAAACAGTTTTTCACTTTACAGTGACATTTTCATTAATTAAATATGTCAAGTTCAGTAGCGACTAGAAAATCAACAGAAATGTGGCTTATTGGACAAACAATTGAGACAATATGTGGAAGAAAGCTACCATCCTGTGGTGACGTTCTGCGGCTTATTTTTCATCATCTACATGCCAAAAAGACGTTGAAAGATGCATCTAAAGCTGTTTGAACTGAAGTATTGAAATTTTGGGAGATGGCAAATATACCAACTGCTGACTATCGCGATGTTACGAAAAAAATAGAAAAGGAGTATTTTAATTATAGAGGACTTCAAAAATCTAAATCTAGACGTTCACAGACACAAATAGATAAAGAAACTTCTTTTCAAGAACGTTTGGACGATTTATTCGATATCGCCCATGCCAATGCTCTGCAAAAAATGACTGAAGAAGAAGACAGCTTTTCTACAAGCTCAACGAGAGAAGGGGAGGAGAAGCTACCTACATAGGAAGTGTGGACAAAATATATGCTCTCAAACATTCTAAGAGAAGATCTAGAGATGAAGCATTTCAACGCCAAGTTAAGAAAGAAACGATGAGAAAGAAAATGAACACAACAGTGACTCAATTTTCGTCAAATAGTAGTTCCTCCGAGGAAGAGCCAAGTACATGAAATACACTCATGATATTGTTCTGAGTAGAAGTTCAATACGGAGCAAACGAATATCAGTTCGTCAGCAAATTGCGGATGACATCAAGCAATCATTTGAAACTGATATTCCTCTAACAGTTCATTGGGACGGAAAGCTTATTCAAGATCTTACTGGTGATGATAGTATGGATAGACTTCCAATTATTGTATCAGGCGGAGGAAAATCTAAGCTTCTCTCAGTACCCAAACTTAAATCTGGCACAAGAGAAAATATTGCAGGTGCTGTGGTCGAAACTTTGGATGACTGGTGGCTACGAGATTGTGTGCAGACAATGTGCTTTGACACAACTGCAAGCAACACTGGCGATAAAAAAGGAGCATGTACTCTTATTGAAAGCATACTTGAACGGCCGCTCCTCGGACTAGCTTGTCGACATCACATTCTCGAAATAGTAATAGCATCTGTCTTTGACAAATGTCACGGCGCTGCCACTGGTGGTCCGGATATCTTGTTATTTAAGCGTCTTAAAAATAAATGGAGGACTTTTGACACAAAGAAGTTTGAAATTGTTCAAATCGATGTACCGGAAAAGGCCAGTATAATTGAAAATTGCAAGCAACATTTGACTAAATTACAACCTCGAGCAGATTACCGAGAACTCTTAGATTTGACAATTATATACCTTGAAGATGTTACTCTTGATGGCATTAAATTCCATCAACCCGGAGCGTTGCACCGTGCGCGATGGATGGCGCAGTGATATATGCAATAAAAATTTGTCTTTTCCACAAACAAATGGAAGTCACTAGATGTGAACTAGAAGGGATGCAACGTTTTCCATTATATGCTGTTCGATGCTACGTAAATGAATGGTTTTTAGCACCCATTGCTTCCTCTGCACCAGCTAATGACCTATCTCTTCTCAAGAAACTTCAATCCTACGATGATAAAGAAATATCTGTGGCTGCATCTAAAGCGCTCTCTCGCCATCTCTGGTATTTGAATGAAGGGCTCATCGGACTTTCTTTTTTTTGATGAAGAAACGTCACTGGAAGTCAGGCGAGAAATGGTGAAGGCGCTGGATGTGAATGACTCTCAAAATCCTCCTAAACGGATAAATTTGAATGTGAATGATCCTAACCTACAAGACAAAACAGTAGCTAGCTTCGTCAGTTCAACAACTCGCAAATTCTTCACAAAATTAGCATTGCCAATGGACTTTTTGGACAGAGATCCTACTGATTGGAACGCTAATGAACGCTAACTAAGAACTTCAGTGGCCATCTTACGAAAAGTGAAGAACAACTCCAATATCTTCTACAAATTCTAGAGCAGCACCGTAAGCGTTTTGCAAACGTAAAAAAATCTACAATAAAAGAGGGACTTAAATAAAGGAAATAAATGGAATAGAAAAAAAATTAGAGGACTGTGGATTAGGCCTATAGGGGATACAACATTAAAAAAGGCAACGATAACAGCTATCTCAGGGGTGGTGTGCAAACACTGAAATGAATGATATAATTGATATAAAAAATATTAATATAAATAATCCGATTGGAGAATAAAATTAAATGTTTGACCTCCGTGCGGCACCACTAAATAATATCCTATTTGCATACAAATTGGTATTTTTAGTTCTTAAAACATTCTTCACAATATCCAGGGGTCCCATATCAAAAATAATAAATTTGAAAATTCACCCTTATAGGAGGGACCAGTCTAAATTTTAACATATATATATATATATATATATATATATTTTTTTTTCTTTACATATATATATATATATATATATACATATATTTTTACATATATGTGTATATATATATATATATATATATATTTCTACATATATATGTATATATATATATATATATATATATATATATATATACTATATATATATTAATATCTATACATTTCAACTGCAAACAACACACAGTATAATTAACGTAAAGAACTGTTCTTGTATAGAAGAACATTCCGCGCAAGATGAGGAGGGAGAACGAACAAATGAAAAAATGAGGTAACCACCCGGGAATCGAACCCGGGATCTTCCGATTGCCGGTCAGATATGATAACCACTACACCATGGGCCTCACTCGATCAGAAGTCGTAATTCTCCTACATACGCGCAGAAACCATGGTGTAGTGGTTATCATATCTGACCGGCAATCGGAAGATCCCGGGTTCGATTCCCGGGTGGTTACCTCATTTTTTCATTTGTTCGTTCTCCCTCCTCATCTTGCGCGTAATGTTGTTCTATACAAGCGTCGCTCTTTACGTTAATTATACTGTGTGTTGTTTGCAGTTGAAATGTATATAATGTGCGGCATGCGGGAGGTGCCCCCTCGGGGCATTGGTTTCTGCGCGTATGTAGGAGAATTACGACTTCTGATCGAGTGAGGCCCATGGTGTAGTGGTTATCATATCTGACCGGCAATCGGAAGATCCCGGGTTCGATTCCCGGGTGGTAACCTCATTTTTTCATTTGTTCGTTCTACCTCCTCATCTTGCACGGAATGTTCTTCTATACAAGCGTCGTTCTTTACGTTATATATATATAATATATATATATATATATATATATATATATATATTTACATATATGTGTGTGTATATATATACACACACACATATATATATATATATATATATATATATATATATATATATATATATATATATATATATGTAAAAATGAACAATGACTAATCCATATTCATTTTTACATAATAAACCAAAATCGCCTAAGCGAGTTTTGGATAAAAATTGTATTTGTAGCTTCCTATTTTTGTTTGTGTCATAACCTTACGATCTCCCATTTCTATGGTTTAGTCGTATCCATTTTCCATTTTTCATTTTTGTTATAGAAGTTATTATGTGCCCATGTAATTTGTAATTGTCTATTAATATGAAACACTGTAACAAAACAAAGTTATAGTAACTGTTTAATTATAATTAACTGTAATACTTTTAATTTAATATAATGTAATGTACTTTAATGAAACTGTACTTAATGATGTAATGTACTAAATAACGTAGTCATTGTACTTTAATGAAATTGTAGTTAATGATAATAAATGAATTGATAATTATAATTATAGTTACAGTAGACCAAAATTACAATGTACTCAATGTCCGACCCGACATTATGTCGCCATAAGGAATGTCGAATCGGCAATACTGTTATGTATTTTTATTATTATTTTTCCGTTGTGATAAATTTTGATGTGCTTTCTACTTTGCCAAATAATTGATGACCTGTTGTTTTTTAAAATCTCATAATCATTTTTTTAGATTTAGCTGAATAATGAATCCTGAGTAACATTTGCCCTGTCGTGTTTTGTATACATTCTTTCTTCATTATAAATGTTGAAGTCATGTCTTGCCTAAGCATTTAATTGTTAATCTTAAACCTTTAATTTTTACTCATATGCATATTTTAGTGTAAAGATGCATAGTTCAATTTCTACTTTTAGTTAACTTGGCAGATCATGATAACATCAGATCTGAAAATACGCAGTTTAAGATAAAAATATGGCTTCATCTTCAAATATCTTGTTTATTCGTTTAAACCTTACACAGCTAAAAGATTTACTTTGTTTTCAAATATTGTGCAAAAATAATACAGCCTCTTCAACATTTAATAATGATGATGTTAGTAGAATTGGGGTATATAAAGCCCACCAATTTCTTCCATGTTTGTTCTGATACCAACTACGAGGCTGAGCATTACCTGTAACAGTTTAGAAGTAAAACACAGTAAGAACAAGTCTTTATCTTCTCCTTCGAGCCGTGCTCTCTTCAGAAAACTTAGTCATTAGAATCTCCCGATAAGCTACAAGAAGAATCGGAGAGAAACCTCAAAGAATTTAATAAGCCTCTCAGAATCCTCCGAGCCACTAAAGAAGAACTCGGAGAGTAGTATAGAAGAAACTACTGCAAGTAACAGATCCGTTGCTGCCTCCTAACCAGAACCCCCGTCGACTTCGAACCAACCCAGGGCCATAGACGGAGGGGTTAACATTGTGGCGACCCTGCCAGGATAAGAAGAAGAAGAAGATAAGAAGATTCTAAATTGTGGCGACCCTTTGCCAGGATAAGAAGAAGATTTTAACAAGAAGATTTTAACAAGAAGAGGCCACTCTTTGGCCAAGATAGAAATTACCCTGCATCAGGATAAACACATAGAAGAAGAGGATCTTAACATTGTGGCGACCCTTTACCAGGATAAGAAAAAGATTTTTAGAAGAAGATTTTAACAAGAAGATTTTAACAAGAGGCCACTCTTTGGCCAAGATAGAAATTACCCTGCATCAGGATAAACACATAGAAGAAGAGGATCTTAACAACTGGCGACCCTTTAACCAGGATCTTCACGACTCCAGGATTCTTCCAGTCCTCCAGACCCTTTAACCAGGATCTTCACGACTCCAGGATTCTTCCAGTCCTCCAGACCGTTTAACCAGGATCTCCACGACTCCAGGATTCTTCCAGTCCTCCAGACCCTTTAACCAGGATCTTCACGACTCCAGGATTCTTCCAGTCCTCCAGACCCTTTAACCAGGATCTCCACGACTCCAGGATTCTTCCAGTCCTCCAGACCCTTTAACCAGGGTCTCCACGACTCCAGGATTCTTCCAGTCCTCCAGACCCTTTAACCAGGATCTTCACGACTCCAGGATTCTTCCAGTCTTCCAGACCCTGGAACCAGAACCAACACCCAGTTGACCGGCGTGTCACGACTTCGAGTTCGTTACATCCACCCGTGAACCGGTGCGTTACGACTCCAAGTTCTTCACGCCTACTTGTCATCTAGGAACAAGTGGCCAGCCAGACACGTCTTCAGGACACACCTCAAAAGGATTTCGCCATAGGAATCTTGTTAAGTACAAAACTCTTTTTTAAAATAATTTCTAAACATTTGAAAAATCATTATTATTAACAATTAATATTTAGTATTGAGCCAGAATTAACAAAAAACACAGTGAACACTACAGACACCAGTGATACACTCTTTTTATTGAAAACAGTATTGTCACAGTTATTTTCAGTTATTTTTTACTATTCTAGTTCGTATAGTATAATTTTATTTTATGTACCTTCGCGTACATTAGAGTGAAATGTTTTTTACATTTTATATTTTAGTCAATTGTAAGAGAAGTCAATTGTAAGAGAAGTCAATTGTAAGAGAAGTCAATTGTAAGAGAAGTCAATTGTAAGAGAAGTCAATTGTCACAATTATATTCAGTATAGTATAATTTTATTTTATGTATCAAACGTAATAGTATCGTACCTTCGTGTACATTCGAGTGAAATGTTGTTTACATTTTATATTTTTTTGTTTGCAAATTTTTTTCAATTACGGAATTGAATTGACTTGCAAATTAAGAGAGAGAGAGTTTAGAGAGAGTTTACAGAGAGTTTACAGAGAGTTTACAGATTTAGAGAGATTTTTGAAGTCATTTTTTGGTCATTTTTTTTAAGTAATTTTGAAGTCATTTTTTGAAGTCAGTTTTTCAAGTCAGTCGGTTGCACCAAGAGGGTCAACCAAAACAGAGGTTAATCGTCTCCACTTGATAAAGATCAAATGCAGTCATTTTCCATTTTTAGTTAATCTTTACTTGAAGCAGGTTCAAGTTAGACAGCCCATTTTCAGTTTCAAGATACTACTTGATAAGAGTTCAAGTTAGTTTCAGAATACTTGATAAGAGTTCAAGTTAGTTTCAGAATACTTGATAAGAGTTCAAGTTAGTTTCAGAATACTTGATAAGAGGTCAAGTCAAAGGTTGCATCTAAGAGGGACAACCGCCCCAGAGATTACAGAAGTTAGTTTTGAAAAAAAAAAAGTTAGTTTTGAAAAAAAAAAAGTTAGTTTTGAAAAAAAAAAAGTTAGTTTTGAAAAAAGTTAGTTTGGAAAAAAAAGTTAGTTTTGAAAAAAAAAGTTAGTTTTGAAAAAAAAAAGTTAGTTTTGAAAAAAAAAAGTTAGTTTTGAAAAAAAAAGTTAGTTTTGAAAAAAAAAGTTAGTTTTGAAAAAAAAGATAGTTTTTGAAAAAAAAAGTTAGTTTTGAAGTCCCAAGTTAGTTTTCAATGCAGTCAATTGAATTCAACTTTTCCTTTGTAATTTAAGAGAATTTAATTTAAGAAAAAAAGTAAGTTAAGAATTTAATTCAACCTTTTTTTTGTGTTGTAAAAGATAATTAAATTCACCCTGAATTGACCGATTTGCGTCTTTAGTTAACCTTTTTGTTTGTAAGACGGAAATTCACCGATTTGTCTTTCCCGTTTCATGCATTGTTACGTATATAAATATATGTTATGTAATTTATTATTTGTACAAAGGTTGTAATGACTGATAATCATTGTAATGTATACGTGATAATAATAGTTGTGTAATAATTAATTAATCGATCTTGTCCCAATGACTCCTTTTAAATTACTATATGAGGAACATGTCATCCCTTCGTTTTGTTTCCTCTTTTAATTTTTGTTCAAAGTAATGTGACAAGCAATCCTTTTTTAAAGAGCAAAGTGCTCACGAAAGACGTATTGTCAATTTCAGACTTATACCCCCCGCTTAGTCACTCAATTCCCCCGAATGTAGTACTCCAAACTTTGTCTTTTTATTTTATTTTTATTTTAACACCCCTAACCCCAGTTGAACTATGTCAACCAGAGAAATGGTTCAACCATGGTTAATTCCTCTTTGGTACGATGGAACATAACCTCAATTTAGGTTGTGTTTTTTTATATTATAGTATATGTTTAATTCATTATAGTTTATAATTGGTTCCTATTTTCAATGGTTATATTTTTATATATTTTTTTTTATTTTTTTATTCGATTAATACTGATAATTGTCGTAGTCGAATTCAATTTACGTTCCGTCCCTTCAGTCACTTTTGCATTAAAACTCGTATGCAAACATCATCATTTTAATCTTAATCATTTTTGCTTTCTAATATATCTTGCTCATGCATTTATTCAGTTAATTTAACAATCTTCTCAGCTAATCTGTCCCTCAAACTTATAAGATACACACTTTGTACCTAGTACACACAAATACACACTAGACCACAGGTCTATACATCATCCATTACGTAATTCTATTTTTACCTACAATAGTCAATAAAATTAGTTTATCAATTGTACTATCATGGTAACCTTGAAAAATCCATGAACTTTAAAATTTATATTTTTCCCTTTTACCTATTCATTATGAATGTAATTTTTCCTACAGAAAAATAAAAATTTTGTAAAAAATTTTTTAACCATATCATTGTTTGTCTAACTTAATTGTTTGTCTAAATTAAAGTATTAATCTTTGAATTTTTTATATTATATAATAACTCACTTGTTCTGTATAAAAATTTGTAATGTAAAGGAAAATTCGTCATCTAACTTAAAGTAGTTAGGATGTTATATTCTCATTTATATTGTATTAATGGTACCCTATTAGATTATTGTACAAATACCATTTTAGAGGGGGAAACACTGTAAAAAATGAACAATGACTAATCCATATTCATTTTTACATAATAAACCAAAATCGCCTAAGCGAGTTTTGGATAAAAATTGTATTTGTAGCTTCCTATTTTTGTTTGTGTCATAACCTTACGATCTCCCATTTCTATGGTTTAGTCGTATCCATTTTCCATTTTTCATTTTTGTTATAGAAGTTATTATGTGCCCATGTAATTTGTAATTGTCTATTAATATGAAACACTGTAACAAAACAAAGTTATAGTAACTGTTTAATTATAATTAACTGTAATACTTTTAATTTAATATAATGTAATGTACTTTAATGAAACTGTACTTAATGATGTAATGTACTAAATAACGTAGTCATTGTACTTTAATGAAATTGTAGTTAATGATAATAAATGAATTGATAATTATAATTATAGTTACAGTAGACCAAAATTACAATGTACTCAATGTCCGACCCGACATTATGTCGCCATAAGGAATGTCGAATCGGCAATACTGTTATGTATTTTTATTATTATTTTTCCGTTGTGATAAATTTTGATGTGCTTTCTACTTTGCCAAATAATTGATGACCTGTTGTTTTTTAAAATCTCATAATCATTTTTTTAGATTTAGCTGAATAATGAATCCTGAGTAACATTTGCCCTGTCGTGTTTTGTATACATTCTTTCTTCATTATAAATGTTGAAGTCATGTCTTGCCTAAGCATTTAATTGTTAATCTTAAACTTTAATTTTACTCATATGCATATTTTAGTGTAAAGATGCATAGTTCAATTTCTACTTTTAGTTAACTTGGCAGATCATGATAACATCAGATCTGAAAATACGCAGTTTAAGATAAAATATGGCTTCATCTTCAAATATTTGTTTATTCGTTTAAACCTTACACAGCTAAAAGATTTACTTTGTTTTCAAATATTGTGCAAAAATAATACAGCCTCTTCAACATTTAATAATGATGATGTTAGTAGAATTGGGGTATATAAAGCCCACCAATTTCTTCCATGTTTGTTCTGATACCAACTACGAGGCTGAGCATTACCTGTAACAGTTTAGAAGTAAAACACAGTAAGAACAAGTCTTATCTTCTCCTTCGAGCCGTGCTCTCTTCAGAAAACTTAGTCATTAGAATCTCCCGATAAGCTACAAGAAGAATCGGAGAGAAACCTCAAAGAATTTAATAAGCCTCTCAGAATCCTCCGAGCCACTAAAGAAGAACTCGGAGAGTAGTATAGAAGAAACTACTGCAAGTAACAGATCCGTTGCTGCCTCCTAACCAGAACCCCCGTCGACTTCGAACCAACCCAGGGCCATAGACGGAGGGGTTAACATATATATATATATATATATATATATATGTGTGTGTGTATGTGTATATATATATATATTATATATATATATATTTACATATATGTGTATATATATTATATTTATATTTACATATATGTGTATATATATATTATGTATGAAATTATTTCACGAAAGTAACACGTGAAGAATATTTATGATAAATAAAACCACGAAGGAAAGGAAACACAGAATGGTGCTCAAGCGCTTTCGTCTAATGACATCCTCAGGAACACTGAAGTACATAAAGAGTTACAGCCTATATATAGGTTACAGAAAAAAAAAAATATATATATATATATACCGTATATATATATACAATAAACGGAGAGATAAAAATAAAAATTAAACATTAAAGGATTGTAGGAGGAGCATACAAATTTGCAAGGAAAAACTACCGATTTTTAGCACAAGATCAAATGAATTGTTTCCAACCAATGTTATAGATAATTAAAAAAAAAAAAAAATACAAATTTATACTGGAAATCTGCCCGGGTTTTAGCACTCTGCCCTTCTTGTTTAAGTTCGATATATATAAAAATAAATTGAAAAATAAAAGTTTTTAGAGTAGCGTACAAATTTACCAAAGATTTAGCGTTCTACCCTTCTTATCTAAATCTGTTCTGAAGGAATTCAAAACAACACGATCGAGTTGAAAAAGACCTTTGCTTATGTTGAAGTTATTTCTTTGTTGGATAATGGCAGACTCAAGAATATTTCTGTTAACAATGTTGCTAGAGTGAAATAAAACTGAAGCATTATTCCAATCAAGTGGGATAACTCTGACAAATGGACAAAAAAGGGCACTGGACGACTGTCCTGTTCTAACGGAATATTGATGCTGTTTTACACGTGTGTGCAAATCCTTTCCCGTCTGTCCTATGTAAAAGGAATCACATTGTTTACAACCAATTTTATAGATAATGCCTGAATTTTTGGTAGTGCTATTTTTTACTATGATATTTTTCACAATATTGTTATATGAAAATACTACATTAGTATCCAAATATATATAATATATATATATATATATATATATATATATGCTGCAAACCCACAAGGAAAAAGAAAAACGATTCCAAGGCCTTTCGTGTATTCAAAGCTACACCTCGTCAGGGAATGAAGATAAAAGGCGAGATGCCCATAAATATATACAACGTACAGGAAAAACAAAACAATTAGCACATACTTAACAAGGGTTAATGAGAGGCCAAAAGAAATTTTAACATGATATTGTCAACTTTATACGTCCCCGCACTGTTATTGAAATTGTTTTTAAAATGAATAAATGCCCATTCTAGAATATTTCTTTCTATTATATCTGTTTTTAACAAGCGTTTTAGAACTATCCCACTTGATGCTATGGTTACATCTATACATATGGTTAAATAAAGCATTGGAATTATTAGCTGTTCTACAAGCATATTTATGCTGTTTTACCCTAATATCTAACGTTTTACCGGTTTGGCCTATATATACTGAGTTACATTGTGTACATCCGATCGAGTACACACAACCAACATTATCAGGGCTATTCTTTATTAGGCGTGATTTAACAGTATTATTATACTTAAAGATTACATTAATGCCAATTGCTTTATGTACAGTTGGAAGGTATTGAAAATTAACATGGTAAGGTAGGCTAAGGATATTTTTATTCTGACCATCATCCTTCGATTAAATCCTCTATTTTCTCTGCTATGTTTCTTCGAGCATTGAGAGTTGTCAGTCCTGAATTTTTAGATTCCGAGTTATGCAATATCATGAATATTGGTACTAAATTATGTTATCCTATTTCATTTTTAGATAACTGTCTTAAGAAAGCCAAGAATAGGTATTATAATAATGTAATTGTAAAGGAATTTCAGCGTAAAAATATCCTTAGCCTACCTTACCATGTTAATTTTCAATAACTTCCAACTGTACTTAAAGCAATTGGCATTAATGTAATCTTTAAGTATAATAATACTGTTAAATCACGCTAATAAAGAATAGCCCTGATAATGTTGTTGGTTGTGTGTATTCGATCGGATGTACACAATGTAACTCAGTATATATAGGCCAAACCGGTAAAACGTTAGATATTAGGGTAAAACAGCATAAATATGCTTGCAGAACAGCTAATAATTCCAATTCTTTATTTAACCATATGTATCGATGTAACCATAGCATCAAGTGGGATAGTTCTAAAGCGCTTGTTAAAAACAGATATAATAGAAAAATATTCTAGAATGTGCATTTATTCATTTTAAAAACAATTTCAATAACAGTGCGGGGACGTATAAAATTGACGATATCATGTTAAAATTTATTTTGCCTCTCATTAACCCTTGTTAAGTATGTGCTAATTGTTTTGTTTTTCCTGTACGTTGTATATATTTATGGGCATCTCGCCTTTTATCTTCATTCCCTGACGAGGTGTAGCTTTGAATACACGAAAGGCCTTGGAATCGTTTTTCTTTTTCCTTGTGGGTTTGCAGCATTCATTCATTTCACGTGTTTTATTGTGAAATTCATCCCATATATATATATATATATATATATATACCTTACCTTACCTTACAACCTTACAAAGGTTCCGCGCGATGATTTCTCATTTCGCGAAGGTCAAGCTTGTATATATATATATAAGCTTGTATATATATATATATATATATATATATATATATATATATATATATATATATGTATATATATATATAAATATTTACCTATATGTATATATATATATATATATATTATATATATGGATATATATATATATATATATATAGTTGCATATATATATATTATATATATATATATATATATATATATTATATATAATTGCATATATATATATATAGATATATAGTTGCATATATATATATATATATATATAGTTGCATATATATAAATATATGTGTATAATGTTATAATGTTTCAGACCAACAAAGACCCTAGGATCCACTCATGGCTGGTCTACCTAACTGTGTTCGTAATTGTGTATTGTGTATGTGCTCTGTGGTGGCGGAGGGGACCTACAATTTTACGTGGGTTCCGAACCACAAGAACATAAGAAATTTATGTAAAACTGCTTGTACATTGGCAACGACCAATTTTTACAAAACTAAATAATTATAAATTTAAAACTAATTAATTATCGATTTAAAACTAAAGATAAAATCTCTGGATCCAGAGGATCAAGTCGTAATAGACTACTATCCACAAATATGTTACACTCTACAGTATATCTATTCATAACCGACATGCAAATATATCAGATCCAAAGAATCCAGTCAATTTCATTACGATATCCATCAATACCAGTACCTTGCCAACCAAAAATAAGTCACGGTCCATATCGATTGCGGACCAAGTCAAAATTTACAACCATATACATTACAATATATGAAGCGTTCGGTGGAGAAGTGGCGAACGCAACATTTTCGAATTATGCCACAAAATACAGTTAAAGTTTGTAAACTTTAAACCTTTGTATTTTTCCGGTTTATTGAAATGTTGTATGAATTTGAACACATATTTGAGTAAAATATTGTTGTGTAATATGTCGATATAATAAAACGCCAAGAAATTTTACAATATTATTTATTGATAGCTTCTGATGTTAACTGGTGTAATCCATTATTTGGTCCTCTTCGTCGAATGTTGTATTACCTGCTTCAACTGTTTCGGCTTCTTCCAGTTCCTTTAACAATCTTGTATAATAGTTCACTGCAGTTGCAGGCATTAGGTCTGATAATTCTTTGAGATCTTTTATTTTTTTCTTAGTTATTGGCAGCAATTGGGAATACTTTGGTTGCAGTGTCTGCTGGGCTAGATTGAATAAACTGACACTGTAGGATTTTTCCCTTTTTGCAGTCTGACGGGATGACTATTATCTGGGTTGTGCGGTATGCAGTAGATATTACGTAGCCTCTTTGTGTTGAAAGTCAATATTAACTTTCTTGCATCTGTACATTTAGTAGTTGTTGATTTCCTAATGACAATGCACGTTTTTAGGACGTCAAAATCGAGAAAATCAGCCTGTTTCATTTCTACAACTAGGAAGCGCTGCGAAATGGCTGTAGTTATGGCCGTAACATAATCTTTTTTGTGTAAATAATATTGCTGCAATTATTTTTTATATTTTGTTCAATTTGGCCAAATTGAGCATCATAGGGCATTGTCGAGTGACCAGAAAGTAGATAGATGTGTTCAATGTGAAGCAATGATGCGGAGTGAATTTCTCTGAGATACATTAAAACCTAAATTTTACCGTGAAAGAGTGCAGACTAACATCTAATTTTTTGCATAGGTAAAGCAAAGGTTTTAAAGGATAATTATACGACAAAAAACTCATTTTTCGAATTTTGTGGCGTTCGCCCCTTCTCCACCGAACGCTATTTAATTTATTATATACTTAGGAGGAAAAGTGTAGGGGTGGCTGTAAAGACTGTACAGTAATGTAGAAATGTGTGCGCACCCATTTTGGGTCTCCCATTTAAAGGTGTTTGTGGGGCAAGTGAAGATCATGAGTTTTTCAATACCTCACAGTACTATGGGGCGCACCGCTCGGCAGAGGAATCTCTTTAAATGGGGTGTGTAAAGACAAAGAGTATCCCTTAACCCAAGATGCTGCCTCCCTATATCCCACAACACTTGTGTTGAGCTGTGGAATCTACCACCACAAAGCCTTAATTTTACTATCTTAAACTATAACCAATCTATCAACATATGCGTCTAATCGATTTTTAAAATGTTTATAGACGTGTTACTAATTACTTCTACCGGCAAACTATTCCAGCTATTTACTATCCTATGCGTAGAAAAGTTTTTCGCAACTGCTATCTCGAACCTTCTATAGGGTGGGGCACGGGAATCAAGTGTTTTTTGAATAGCTAGTAATCGGCCATTAGGAATGGGAGGGGCGTGCGGTAGGTAGCATTCCATTCCTGGGTTCATAGCATTTAACTTTAACTAACACTCACCTTTATCTTTCAGGTGCCATCATGGAGCAGTGGACGTTAGAACACCGCATGTTCGCGTATGATCATTTTGTTAGGAGTGGCGAGTCAGTTACAGCAGTTCAGCGTGCGTTTCGCCGCAGATTCAACATTCATCGAAATGACTCTGTTCCCGCTCGTGACACAATCTTACGTTGGGTTAACAATCTTCGAACAGGAGGCTCAATAATGAAAACAAAACCGAAGGGGCCGCAACGCACTGTGCGTACTCCAGAGAACGTTGAAAGGGTCAGACAAGCGATGTTGCAAAGCCCAGGCCGCTCTGCTCGGAGACATTCAGCTGCACTCGGAATCAGCAATCGTACTGTTAGACGGATTTTGCATGAAGAATTACATTTCACCCATACAAGTTAGCGATGGTGCAGGAATTGAATGTAAACGATTGCCCCAACGACTGAATTTTGCACAGGAAATGCTTGCACTTTATGAGCAGAATGAAAACATGATGGTGGTAATGAGTGATGAAGCCCATTTCCACCTTAATGGGGCCGTCAACAATCAAAACTGTCGGTATTGGGCTGCTGAAAATCCGCGACAACTCCATGAAAAACCGCTGCATAGCCCTAAGGTTACAGTTTGGTGCACGGTGGGAAAGTTTGGCGTCATCGGTCCCTATTTCTTCGAACAAAATGGGGTTACCGTTACCATAACATCTGGGCGTTACATTGAGATGGTGAACACCTTTTTCATCCCTGAGTTACGAAGAAGGCGTATTGCTCGTCGACATTTGTGGTTTCAGCAAGATGGGTCCACGCCACACACCGCCAGAGCGTCAATGGCTGTTCTTCGCCCCCTGTTTCCAACCATCTCATTTCGAGATTTGGTGACATTGCATGGCCCCCTCGGTCCCCTGACTTGTCCACATGTGACTTCTTTCTATGTGGTACCTCAAGTCACGTGTCTACGAGGACAAGCCCGTACATTAGATGCATTGAAGGAAGCGATCCGTCAACAAATCATCCAAATCAACAGACCTGCTGGGAAGAGTGGAGGCCAATTTTCGTAAACGCCTTCAACAATGCGTCGACGGCCAAGGACATCATATGCCAGATATAATTTTCGGTACATGATTATTATGACATGAAATGCTATGTTCTTACGAATGTTGTTCTACCAATATATTTTCTTTACAAAAATAAATATCATTTTCCTGATTATTCCAAAAACACTTGGTTCCCGTGCCCCACCCTGTACTTGTCAACTTACACCCGTTATTTCTAGTCCTATTATATTGAGATATTTCGAAAAAGCTATCTCTCTCTACGTTATCGAACCCATTCATATTTTTCAAAATCTGGATTAGATCACCCCTTATCCTCGTAGTCTCGAGTGTTGTCAATTTTAACTCCATAAGCCTATCCTCGTACGACTTTGACCTAAGCGACGGAATCATCTTAGTTGCTCGTCTTTGAATTCTTTCGATTTTGTCTATATCTTTGCGCATATGCGGATTCCAATATTGGACCGTGTACTCCAAATGGCGTCTAACTAATATTTTGTAAAGAGGAACTATAGTATCGCGCGATTTGTACTCAAAATTTCGAGCTATAAAACCTAACACTTTCTTCGCCTTATTGACCGCTGCTGTACTTTGTTTCGCTACTTTTAAATCACCAGTGACTATAACTCCTAAATCTTTTTCCTGCTCTACGCTTCTTAAATCTTTCCCTGACATACTATACGCAAAATTACCGTTACGCGAACCTATATGCAAAATTTTGCACTTATCAACGTTAAATCTCATTTGCCATGTGACTGACCAATCAACTATTTTATTCAGATCTTCCTGGATTTTACCTCTATTTTCGTCATTAATCGCCCTACCACCCAGCTTCGTGTCATCCGCAAACTTTGAAACTGTACTGACTAGGCCGACATCTAAATCGTTAATATATATAAGAAACAAGGGGCCCAATACAGAACCCTGAGGAACGCCACTCCCTACATTAGCCCAACACGACTCCGCTCCATCAACGACCACCCTCTGCTTCCTACCTCGCAACCACTCTTCTAGCCAATTTATTACTACACCCCTGATTCCATGAGCCTTAGTTTTTTTCAATGAGTCTTTTGTGCGGCACGGTGTCAAACGCTTTTTGAAAATCTAAATACACTACATCAACCGCCCGATGTCTATCGTAAATGTCAACCACGCTTTGGAAAATTCTAAAAGATTAGTTAAGCAAGATTTGTTTCGCCTAAACCGTGCTGCGTATTTCTAACTAGTTTATGCAATTCTAAGTGTTCGACTATACGATCCCTAATTATTGATTCCAGTCGCTTACCTACAACAGACGTTAAACTGATTGGCCTATAATTTCCCGCCGCCTCTTTATCGCCATTCTTAAAGATAGGTGTTACGTTTGTTAATTTGAAATTATCTGGTATGCACCTCTCAGAAATAGACGCATTAAAAATCTTTGTTAGCGGCACAACAATGCTATCTTTTAATTCTTTTAGTTGTATAGGATATATGGAATCCGGCACCCGTGATTTACGCGTTTTCATTTTATCAATATAGCGCATTACCTCCCCTTCACTAACCACTATATTTTCCAAAATATTACCATTATCAAAAGGTATTATGTCTATGACCGTAGAGATATTCGTTACATCTTCTATAGTAAAAACTGACGTAAAAAATTCGTTTAACAAGGTAGCCATTTCCTTGTTTTCAGAAACTAGATCTCCGTTTACATTTTTCAACGGCCCCAACACACTTTTTACTGGATTTCTATTATTGACGTATTGAAAGAATCGCTTGGGGTTTTCTTTACCGTCACGAGCTATGGAGATTTCAAATTCGCGGTTGGACTTTTTTATTACACTTTTCGCTTCACGCCTTAGAGATATGTAGTTGTTTCGTAACCACAAATTGTCTTTATCGCACTTATGTAGCCTATAAACCCTATCTCTACTCGTTATAATGTCTCCTACTCTAGAAGTAAACCACAAGGGCACTTTCGCACGCTTCATTTTGTACGGTACACATTCCTCATTTATAGTCCTAAACACCGTTTCGAACGATTCCCACATTAGTTTTGCGTTGGAGTTCCCCGTTACGTTTTCCCAATTGACGTTTGACAATTTATTTCGAAATTTACAAAAGTCTGCGTGCTGGAAGTTATAAATTTTGGTCGAGTTAGTTGGTTTCGAGGGACTTACTGAGAGGACAAACTCTACCATATTGCGATCGCTATTACTTAACGGTTCTATTACTTTAAGATCAGTAATTAGCCTATCATCCTTAGTTATTACTAAATCAAAAATACTGTCCAACCTCGTAGGATCCCCAACCTTTTGAATAAGAAAGCTATCCTCGAGAATATTAACTAAACGATTACCTTCCGAGTCTCTTTGCATTGTATCGTAATTCACGTTGGCGCAATTAAAGTCACCCATAACTAAAGCCTGCTCACTACCGATTATTCTCTTTAGTTCACGATATAACGCTTCGTCCGTATCAGCTGTTTGATTAGGGGGCCTATATATCACCGCAACAAGAAGTTTCACATCGTTCAATTTAAGTTCTGCTATAGTCGAATCTATCGGTTCTGGAATGGTGTGCTTTACTTCTATAACGTTCGCAATATTATCTTTGATATACAACATAACACCGCCTCCTCGCCTATCTACTCTGTTTTTAACAAAAAGTCTATAACCTTTAATTTGATACTCCCCTACAAAGTCACGTGTTTCAGTGCTAAGCCACGATTTACTTATCACAATTACATCATAGTCTTTACAAGCATTTAACCCTTTACCGCACTGTGCGTCGAATACGTAAAGTTTCAAATACACGCATTTAGACTCAACCCTTCGCAAAAAGTTCGGCCATAAAGAGTTAAAGAAAAAAATTCGTTTATTTTATTTCGTAGGCTACGAGTATTTAGGGATAGAACCTTCAAGTTGTTTGTAACTGCGACACCTTCGCGAGCGCATGGGAAATTTGTGGAATTTACGCTGGGACCGTTCGAGTTACGGCAGCCTGAAAAGCAGAGACAGTATTATGAAATAGTCTTCCTAAACGCGCAGCTCCAACGTCATTAAGATGAAGTCCATCTTCGAGGAACAAGTCCCTCCTGCCGTAGAAATTGTTCCAAAAATTCGCAAAATGCACTCCTTCCTGTTGGCAAAGAGACTTTAGATTATTGTTAACATTGGTCGCCTTGCTGTAGAAATCGTTTCGTTGGATAATTCGAGGAAGTATACCTGTTAAGACAATCTTATTAGTTTTCTCCTTTAGTCGCTCTAGTTAGTCCCTGTACCTAGCCAGCAGTTCTTCCGATCTAGAATTTAAAACGTTATTAGTACCGACATGAATAACATACGTTGTGTCCTCGGCGGTACCCTCCGTAAAATGGTCAACACTATTAGTTATATCCTCCACCCTTGCACCAGGGTGGCAGTAACGGTGCCTACGACGAGGATTTCTCCCACAGAATTCCTCAAGCTGCCCTCGAACAATGGAATCGCCAACAAGTCATATTTCCGTTTCATCAGCATCTTCGAAACCTAAAACAGAAAACTTATTGCTTGTTATTACTGGTAGACAAGTCTTTGGTTTTTACAATGGGGCTCCATTACGCACTCGAACGAAGGGTTGTGAACTAGAGGAAGAGAGAGGGCTATTAATACTATTTGTATTATTAGTAGAAATTGAGGCAGGAGGGGTCGTGACTGGAGTCTCAAGGGATTCTAATTTTGCCGTCAGGAGCATTACGTTTTCTTCAAGCCTCACCCTGGCCTCCCTCTCACGTTCTAACTTGTTCCTCAGGACTTCCATGCTTGAGCACCACCTGCAAACTAACTGTTCATTATTATTAGCCATTGCAAACGCGTAAGCGGCAAATTTCCCTTCACAGTGACTGCAAGTAGTTGATGGGGGTGCCATGCTTTTAATTAGTTAAAAAACAAAAAAAAAAAAACGAGCGTTTGGAAATTAATAAATTATAACGTAGGTCTACCGCATGCTTATTGTGCCGTCACCTGCGAAAACCCGCAAAAATATTCTTGAAACGCAGAAACAGGTTCTTGTAACACAATTTTATGCTAAATGAATATATAATTAAGCTACCGACGAAAGATCTGTTAATGAAAAAGTATTAAATGAAACTTAGCTGACCGCTGTTTGACCGACTTAATTCCTTTAATCCCACGGTGAGTGACCCTTCGGGAGGTCAGGTAGCGTGTTAAAGGAAAATGAACCTTAAGAAACCACGTTTCTGATCATTTGAAAAACAACAAAGGCAAACCAAGGAAATTTCAACCTTATGAAACCTCGTTTAGTAACAGATTCGGGAACAAACAAGGCACTAGCCTTGGTTTAGTCAAGTAATATAGTAATGAATAAATTCAATAAATGAAATATATTTGTTAATGAATGATTAGTAACACGAAGTAATTTAGTTAAGAATGCACCAAACACTATTTTTTTTTAAAGACACTTGAACGAAAACCACTTATTCACTTGGTAACACTGGACACTCGATTAAACACGTCTGTTCAAAAGGAAAGACTGAAAGCTAAAATTCCTCTCTACCATCCATGATGACTTTATGTACCATGCGTCATCAGCAGTAGACTTGTCAGATGAATTAATGTACGGTAGGCCTTTTGGTGGTGTTGCTTTCTTATTTAGGAAAAATTTGTCAAAACATATGAGATTTTTAACAAGCGATAACGTAAGGTTGTTAGGCATTGAATTACAAGTGAACAATGATTGCATATTAATTGTAAACTGCTATTTACCATACAACAACGGCAGTAATCTAGATGAATACATTGATTTGCTGTACAAAATTAAGTCATTACCAGATAACCACAAATATTCTCACTGTATAATAATGGGGGACTTTAACGCACATGTGAACTCGGAATTCTTTGGAGAATTGGGTAACATGTGCGAGTCGGCCAATTTAAGTATTAGTGATGTAGATGTATTAGGGGTAGCCAGTGGTAATTTTACATACGTTAGCGATATGAGTGGTACCACCAGATGGATTGATCATTGTCTCACTAGTAATAACCTAAAGGATCAAATTGTTAGAGTTCATATTTTGCATGATTTCCTTCTTTCTGATCATAGACCATTAGAAATATTAATTAACGTTACCAATTTATGCGCAACACGACTTAACAAGAACTCAATGGTAAGAATAATCGCGTCGATTGGTCCAATGTTAATATGCAGCAGAGAATAGAATACAAAGAGAGAACATGTCACCTCTTTAATAATTTAGAAATTTTGCACCTTGCCTGTAATAATCCTTGCTCAAATGATTCTCACTGTAAACTCATAGATAGGTATTATAGTAAGATAATATCCCTGTAAAGAGAAGCAGGAAGCCCCTTGATTAAATCTTACAACTATCATACTAAGGTTATTCCTGGATTGAATGATTTTATTGCCCCCCTGAAGAGGGAATCGAAAGACGCCTATGATTTGTGGTGCTTTCATGGTAGACCCAGATTAGGACCAGTATACACAAATATGTGTAGAAGTCGGGGTCAGTATAAGGCGGCCATAAGTCGATGTAAACAGGAAGAAGAGTCTATTCGAGCATCAAAAGCCTGTGAAGCTCGCATAAATAACGATAATAACAAATTTTGGAAATTTGTTAAGAATCAAACGGGTGTCAAAAATGTCCTCCCTCCGACAATCGATGGGGTGTCGGGGGAGGATGAAATTGCAAAGCTGTGGAAAAACCACTACTCTAACATTCTTAATAGTGTGAGTAGGGATAATCTTAAGACAGATTGCAGCGAAACGATTGTGGGAGGGACAAGGGAAAATATTTTGATATCATTTTCTGAAGTAAAGAGGTTAATTAAAGAGTTAAAGACTGGTTCTGCGTCAGGGGTAGATGACTTATCGAATGAGCACTTAAAATATGCAAATGACGTAGTATATCTGCATATATCATTGCTCCTATCAGCCATGCTTGCTCATAGCTATATCCTTGCAGAGTTCATGAAGGTATATATCTTGCCCCTGGTCAAAAATAAGTACGGAGACATTCTGTCCAGCAATAATTACAGGCCTATTGCTGTCGCTTCCTGCTTCTCGAAACTACTAGAAAAACTCTTGTTACTCCGATTAAATGATTTCCTATGGACATCTCCTAATCAGTTTGGTTTTAAAAGGTCCCACTCAACTGACCTGTGTATCTATGTACTTAAAGAAACAATATCTAAATACATTGACAGTAATTCAACCATTTATAGCTGTTTCCTTGATATAAGTAAGGCATATGATAGGGTGAACCACAATATTTTATTTGCAAAATTAGAAGACAGGAAGGTTCCCATGTACATATTAAATTTATTGAAATTTTGGTATTCCCACCAAACTTTCGCTGTTAGGTGGGGCAATGTACGATCCGAGTGCTTTGGCTCCTCTTGCGGGGTGAGACAAGGCTCCTTGCTCTCCCCTATGCTGTTTAATGTGTATATTAACGGATTAATTGCTTCACTTAATGAGGCAACAGTAGGATGTTGTATAGATAACACAAGGATAAATAACTTAGTTTATGCCGATGATATGGTGTTAATAAGTCCCTCTGTTAAAGGTCTGGATCGGCTACTAAATGTCTGCGAAGTGTATTCGCAGAAACATGATATTCTTTTTAATGTTACAAAAACTAAGGTTATGCAATTTCATCCTAAAAGCTGTAATCAGCCAGCTGATATAAGGATTAAAATGAATGGTGAAGTAATTGAGGAAGTACAAGGGTTTAAGTATTTGGGTCAAACTATTACCAGCTCTTTGAGTGATGACTCGGATATAAGAAAACAATCTCGAAGCATGTGTGCTAAAGCGAATATGACCATAAGGAACTTTAGTTTCTGTACAAGTGAAGCTAAAGACACTCTTTCGTACTTTCTGCAGTAATATATACGGTCAGCAAATCTGGGTGAATTATAAAAAAGGTTCTGGCAGAACCCTAAATTTGCTGTACAACAGGTCTTTTAGACTCTTACATAAATTACCCTCGAGATGCTCAGCTTCGCAAATGTTTGCTACCCGCAATGTCCCGAGCTTCCCGGAGGTAACAAGACGTGCTCAACACAGTCTAATGCAAAGAATTAAAAAATCAACCAACCCCATCATCCAAGCTATCCATGAATCCTGCCATATATCCTCTAAGCTATGGACTTCTTGGTGAAAACGTCTGTCTGTAGCTCCACTTAACTTCGACAGTGCAGTATTATTTCTAATCAGTTGTATATATTTATATCCTGAGTATATGAACTGTCATTGTATTAATAATATTTGTCATATGGACTATAGTCTGCCAATAAACCTTTTCATTTTCATATATATATATGTATATATATATATATATATATATATATATATGTATGTGTATGTGTATATGTATATATATATATATATGTGCGTATATGTATATGTATATATGTGTTATATATATATATATATATATATATATATAATATATATATATATATATATATATATATATATAGGTGTATATTAGGGTTATGACATTTTTATAACCTCATTTTCCTGTATCATAAATCGATGAACGTTTGCCCCCTGACAATGAAAATAACAGTTTTTTCGATATATTTTGAAAAAACTTCACCCCAAAATAAAAAATTAAAAATTAATAAAATAATAAATATTGGTTGCTCCTTGGTATAGCTATTGCAGATGGGTCTCTGTTCCAGTGATTTTCCAGAGTATTTAGTGCTTTTCGGTATTGTTGGAAGATATTGGACAATTTATGATAATCATCAGGTAACCAATCTAGACTGGTGCAATGCAGATGTCTCGAACATACTAATATACTATATTTGCTTTCGGGGTGACTTTTTTTTTTTAATTCTGAAGAATTAGGCCCTTTTTTATTGTTTTCAAGCAAAAGTTCATCGATTGATGATACAGGAAACAATATTTATGAAAAAAAATTAAAAAGTCATAACCCTAGTGTATATATATATATATATATATATATATATATATATATATATATGTGTGTGTGTGTGTATGTATATGTATAATATATGTGTATATGTATATATATATGTATATATGCGCATATGTATATGTGTATATGTATATATATATGTATATACATATGTGTATATATATATATATATATATATATATATATATATATATATATATATGATACACACAGACCGTGCATGGAACAAGAAACTCTTCTGGAATAATTAAATCCACTATAGTCCGAATAAGTAATGGTAAATGACAAATACCATAGTTTTTCTTTTTCATGTTGCTAGCCCGACGTGGGCAACGGGTCACTCGCAAAAAGGTCCCATAAATATAGCTCCCCTCACCAGCTATCTGCAAAGCAGACAGGATCTAGCTTTGGGACATGGATCTAGGGTTTAAAGCAGCCTAGCCCTGCTACATATAGAACCTCAATATAAGCAAAAGACTCGCTGTCTTCACGTCAGATTGAATACAGCAAAGAAAAAGGGGTAACTATTATATTTTAGCTAAAAACCAAAGCTTAAACCTCAACTGGCAGAACTGAGCGTCCACTTTTCAAGGCACATAATATGTCCGTTTCAAGATGGGAATGAACTCAGAATGATCCCCTGAGTTTTTAATGATACACACAGACCGTGGTATTTGTCATTTACCATTACTTATTCGGACTATAGTGGATTTAATTATCCCAGAAGAGTTCCTTGTTCCATGCACGGTCTGTGTGTATCATAAAAAACTCAGGGGACCATTCTGAGTTTATTCCCATCTTGAAACGGACATGTTATGTGCCTTGAAAAGTGGACGCTCAGTTCTGCCAGTTGAGATTTAAGTTTTGGTTTTTGGCTAAAATATAATAGTTACCCTTTTTTCTTCGAAGTGTTCAATCTGACGTGAAGACAGGGAGTCTTTTGCTTATATTGAGGTTCTAAATAGAGCAGGGTTAGACTGCTTTAAACTCTAGATCCATGTCCGAAAGCTGGATCCTGTCTGCTTTGCAGATAGCTGGTGAGGGAAGCTATATTTATGGGACCTCTT
>JAJOZX010001075.1:282500-287500 GCA_023014485.1 Bathynomus jamesi | reverse complement strand
TATATATATATATATGTGTGTATATGTGAACAACGTGTTTTATCGAGTGTCCAGTGTTATCAATTGAATAAGTGGTTTTCGTTGAAGTGTTTTAAAAAAAATAGTGTTCGGTGCATTCTTAACTAAATTACTTCGTGCTACTAATCATTCATTAACGAATATATTTCATTTATTGACGTTATTCAGTACTATATTATTTGATCAAACCAAGGCTACTGCACGTGGCTTGCCTTGTTTGTTTTTCAAATCTATCAGAAAACGTGAGTCATAAGGTTCATTTTTCCTTCCTTCGAGAGGTCAGGTAGAGTGTGGTCACACACCGTGTGAAAAAAAAAAAAGTCGGGTCGAATCGCGGACAGATAAGTATTATAAATACTCTCTTTTACAGATCTTTTGTCGGTAGCTTAATTCTATATTCATTTAGTATAAATTTGTGTTACAAGAACCTGTTTCTGCGTTTCAAGAACGCGGTAGACCTACGTTGTAATTTATTAATTTCCAAACGCTCGTTTTTTGTTTTTTTGTTTTTTTTTGTTGTTTAACTAATTAAAAGCATGGCACCCCCGTCAAGTACTTGCAGTCGCTGTGAAGGGAAATTTGCCGCTTACGCGTTTACAATGGCTAATAATAATGAACAGTTAGTTTGCAGGTGGTGCTCAAGCATGGAAGTGCTGAGGAACGAGTTAGAACGTGAGAGGAGGCCAGGTGAGGCTTGAAGAAAGCGTGATGCTCCTGACGGCAAAATTAGAATCCCTTGAGACTCCAGTTACGACCCCTCCTGCCTCAGTTTCTACTAATAATATAAATAGTATTAATAGCCCTCTCTCTTCCTAGTTCCCAACCCTTCGTTCGAGTGCGTAATGGAGCCCCATTGAGAAAACCTAAGACATGTCTACCAGTAATAACAAACAATAAGTTTTCTGTTTTAGGTTTCGATGATGCTGATGAACCGGAAATACGACTCGTTGGCGATTCCATTGTTCGAGGGCAGCTCGAGGAATTCTGTGGGAGAAACCCTCGTCGTAGGCGCCGTTACTGCTACCCTGGTGCAAGGGTGGAGGATATAACTAATAGTGTTGACCAATTTACAGACGGTACCTCCGAGGACACAACGTATGTTATTCATGTCGGTACTAATAACGTTTTAAATTCTAGATCGGAAGAACTGCTGGCTAGGTACAGGGACTTACTAGAGCGATTAAAGGAAAAACTAATAAGATTGTTTTAACAGGTATACTTCCTCGAATTATCCACGTAACGATTTCTACAGCAAGGCGACCTATATTAACAATAACCTAAAGTCTCTTTGCCAACAGGAAGGAGTGCATTTTGCGAATTTTTGGAACAGTTTCTACGGCAGGAGGGACTTGTTCCTCGGAGATGGACTTCATCTTAATGACGTTGGAGCTGCGCGTTTAGGAAGACTATTTCATAATACTGTCTCTTCTTTTCAGGCTGCCGTAACTCGAACGGTCCCAGCGTAAATTCCACAAATTTCCCTGCGCTCGCGAAGGTGTCGCAATTACAAACAATTTGAAGGTTCTATCCTTAAATGCTCGTAGCCTACGAAATAAAAGAAACGAATTTTTTTCTTTAATTGCTTGTAAAGACTATGATATAATTGCGATAAATGAATCGTGGCTTAGCACTGAAACTCGTGACTTTGTAGGGGAGTATCAAATTAAAGGTTATAGACTTTTTGTTAAAAACAGAATAGGTAGGCGAGGAGGCGGTGTTATGTTGTATATCAAAGATAATATTGCGAACGTTATAGAAGTAAAGCACACAATTCCAGAACCGATAGATTCGACTATAGCAGAACTTAAATTGAACGATTTCAAACTTTTGTTGCGGTTATATATAGGCCCCCTAATCAAACAGCTGATACGGACGAAGCGTTATATCGTGAACTAAAGAGAATAATCGGTAGTGAGCAGGCTTTAGTTATGGGTGACTTTAATTGCGCCAACGTGAATTACGATACAATGCAGGGAGACGCGGAAGGTAATCGTTTAGTTAATTTTCTCGAGGATAGCTTTCTTATTCAAAAGGTTGGGGAACCTACGAGGTTGGACAGTATTTTAGATTTAGTAATAACTACGGATGATAGGCTAATTACTGATCTTCAAGTAATAGAACCGTTAAGCAATAGCGATCACAATATGGTAGAGTTTGTCCTCTCAGTAAGTCACTCGAAACCACTAACTCGACTAAAATTCCTAACTTCCAGCACGCAGACTTTAGTAAATTTCGAAATAAATTGTCACACGTCAATTGGGAAAACGTAATGGGGAACTCCAACGCAAAACTAATGTGGGAATCGTTCGAAACAGTATTTAGGACTATAAATGAGGAATGTGTACCGTACAAAATTAAGCGTGCGAAAGTAAACAACAAGCCCTTGTGGTTTACTTCTAGAGTAGGAGACATTATAAAGAGTAGAGATAGGGCTTATAGGCTACATAAGTGCGATAAAGACAATTTGTGGTTACGAAACAACTACATATCTCTAAGGCGTGAAGCGAAAAGTGTAATAAAAAAGTCCAAGCGCGAATTTGAAATCTCCATAGCTCGTGACGGTAAAGAAAACCCCAAGCGATTCTTTCAATACGTCAATAATAGAAATCCAGTAAAAAGTGTCTTGGGGCCTTTGAAAAATGTAAACGGAGATCTAGTTTCTGAAAACAAGGAAATGGCTACCTTGCTAAACGAATTTTTTACGTCAGTTTTTACTATAGAAGATGTAACGAATATCCCTACGGTCATAGACATAATACCTTTTGATAATGGTAATATTTTGGATAATATGTGGTTAGTGAAGGGGAGGTAATGCGCTATATTGATAAAATGAAAACGCGTAAATCACCGGGGCCGGATTCCATATATCCCATACAACTAAAAGAATTAAAAGATAGCATTGTTGTGCCGCTAACAAAGATTTTTAATGCGTCTATTTCTGAGGGGTGCGTACCAGATAATTTCAAGTTAGCAAACGTAACACCTATCTTTAAGAAAGGCGATAAAGGTGCGGCGGGAAATTATAGGCCAATCAGTTTAACGTCTGTTGTAGGTAAGCTACTGGAATCAATAATTAGGGATCGTATAGTCGAACACTTAGAATTGCATAAACTAGTTAGAAATACGCAGCACGGTTTTAGGCGAAACAAATCTTGCTTAACTAATCTTTTAGAATTTTTCCAAAGCGTGGTTGACGTTTACGATAGACATCGGGCGGTTGATGTAGTGTATTTAGATTTTCAAAAAGCGTTTGACACCGTGCCGCACAAAAGACTCATTGAAAAAACTAAGGCTCATGGAATCAGGGGTGTAGTAATAAATTGGCTAGAAGAGTGGTTGCGAGGTAGGAAACAGAGGGTGGTCGTTGATGGAGCGGAGTCGTGTTGGGCTAATGTAGCGAGTGGCGTTCCTCAGGGTTCTGTATTGGGCCCCTTGCTTTTTCTTATATATATTAACGATTTAGATGTCGGCCTAGTCAGTACAGTTTCAAAGTTTGCGGATGACACGAAGCTGGGTGGTAGGGCGATTAATGACGAAGATAGAGGTAAAATCTAGGAAGATCTGAATAAAATCGTTGATTGGTCAGTCACATGGCAAATGAGATTTAACGTTGATAAGTGCAAAATTTTGCATATAGGTTCGCGTAACGGTAATTTTGCGTATAGTATGTCAGGGAAAGATTTAACAAGCGTAGAGCAGGAAAAAGATTTAGGAGTTATAGTCACTGGTGATTTAAAAGTAGCGAAACAAAGTACAGCAGCGGTCAATAAGGCGAAGAAAGTGTTAGGTTTTATATCTCGAAATTTTTAGTACAAATCACGCGATATTATAGTTCCTCTTTATAAATCATTAGTTAGACCCCATTTGGAGTACGCGGTCCAATTTTGGAATCCGCATATGCGCAAAGATATAGACAAAATCGAAAGAGTTCAAAGACGAGCAACTAAGATGATTCCGTCGCTTAGGTCAAAGTCGTACGAGGATAGGCTTAAAGAGTTAAAATTGACAACACTCGAGACTAGGAGGTTGAGGGGTGATCTAATCCAGGTTTTGAAAATTATGAATGGGTTCGATAACGTAGATAGAGATAGCTTTTTCGAAATATCTCAATATAATATGACTAGAAATAACAGATGTAAGTTGACAAGTTGAAGGTTCGAGACAGCAGTTGTGAAAAACTTTTTTACACATAGAATAGTAAATAGCTGGAATAGTTTGCCGGTAGAAGTAATTAGTAGCACGTCTATAAACATGTTTAAAAATCGATTCGACGCATATGTTGATAGATTGGGTATAGTTTAAGGAAGTAAAATTAAGGCTTTGTGGTGATAGATCCCACAGCTCAACACAAGTGTTGTGGGATATAGGGAGGCAGCATCTTGGGTTAGGGGATACTCTCTGTCCTTACACACCACATTTAAAGGGATTCCTCTGCCGAGCGGTGCCCCCCCATAGTACTGTGAGGTATTGAAAAACTCATGATCTTCAGTTGCCCCACAAACACCTTTAAATGGGAGACCCAAAATGGGTGCACACACATTTCTACATTACTGTACAGTCTTTACAGACACACCTACACTTTTCCTCCTAAGTATATATATTATAATGTATATGGTTGTAAATTTTGACTTGGTCCGCAATCGATATGGACCGTGACTTATTTTTGGTTGGCAAGGTACTAGTATTGATGGATACCGTAATGAAATTGACTAGATTCTTTGGATCTGATATATTTGCATGTCGGTTATAAACAGATATAGAGTGTAACATATTTGTGGACAGTAGTCTATTACGACTTGATCCTCTGGATCCAGAGATTCTATCTTTAGTTTTAAATCGATAATTAATTAGTTTTAAATCGATAAATAATTAGTTTTAAATTTATAATTATTTAGTTTTGTAAAAATTGGTCGTTGCCAATGTACAGGCAGTTGTTACATAAATTTCTTATGTTCTTGTGGTTCGGAACCCACGGAAAATTG
>JAJOZX010001075.1:0-280000 GCA_023014485.1 Bathynomus jamesi | reverse complement strand
TAGTCGCTAAAAATAAGATTTAAAAGAAAGTGATCATCCGTTTCAATCCTTTCGATAAATTTTTGACAAGTGTCAAGTCTTGCAGTCGGTTGCAGTTGGTTGAAAAACCTGTATCTTGTAGGACCTGAATTTTAAATTTTTTTTTATGATTTTATACACATAAAGGTATCGAATTTTTAACTCGGCTGTTGCTCTCCCAACTGACACTTTAGGGCTTCTTTGGAATGCTTTGAAAACAGCATTAACTCTTTCTGTAGGATTTCTTGTTCTACCTGGAGATTTCCCTTTTTAATACTCCTTTCTGTAGTGAAGTTCTTCATCCACACTAGCGTGAGATTTCTGCGTGGTGCTGACTTGTTTAATTCACGCCTAAATCGTCTCTGGACTATAAATGATTGATCCATATTCGTGAACCCTTCTTACGAGCTTAGCCTTCTCTTGAACAGACGCCATTACAACGAAGTGAAAAATATATGATAAAAACAGATGCACAATCTTGTTTGAAACTATCGCATTCCCGCCATTGTTTAATTTTTTATAAAAATATTTTTAAAAAAATAGAAATTACAACAATACTAAATTTACAGTACATTACTTGTTTTTCCAGATATATCAATTCAATAAATAGTTATTACTATTTCTTCTTGCACTATTCATTTAAATAAACCGTGTATATATATATATATATATATATATATATATATATATATATATATATATATATAACACCTCATCTTACCTTACCTTATGAACCTTATGTTGTTTCGTTCGTTGGTCTCTCTTCACACGGAAGTCAAGCTGGTGGCCCCGCCTCTAGGTCTAGCTCATCTGGTACCGTCCTGAGCCAGGCATCTAGTCTTCTCTTGAAGACTTCAACTTTGGCCCCCGCTACGTTTCTGAGGTCCTTTGGAAGCTGGTTGAAAAGTCTTGGCCCCCTGACAACCAAGCTATTTTCCTTCAGTGTTGAAGAGGTCCCTTGTCGGGCCTTTAATTTGGGAACACTACACATTCTGCCTCTCCTATTTTCCAGTGTTGTTTGAATGGTAATTGGGTTTAGTTTTAGGTTTCTTGCCAGTTTTCCGATCATTTTCCATATGTAGATTATGGTGTACCTCTCTCTTCTTCTTTCCCAGTAGTTGAGTTCTTTGCAGCCATCAATCTTGGCTGTGAAACGTCTTTGCGTTTCTTCTAGTTTATTAGTTTCTTCCTTTTTATATCGGGACGTCAAAACTGAGCAGTATTCAAGTTTTGGTATAATCAGTGTTATTAGCAGGGGAATCATTACTGTCCTGTCCCTTCTCTTGAATGTTCTTAGTACCTATCCCGCGACTCTTTTCGCTTTATTTATCGCTATTTACTCCCAGATCGATCGCTTTCGTGCTTCTCTGAATTTCCTGTCTATCTGGAGCATAATATGCAGTCTGTTTAAGTTCCTCTTTTCTACCATATCTCAAGAGCTGAAATTTCTCGGTGTTAAATGTTATGTTGTTGTCTTCTGACCATTTGTATATTTTGTTCGTGTCCCGCTGCAAGGCCTCCACTTCATTTATATCGCTGATTTTTCTACTGATCTTTGTATCGAATGCAAAGGATGTTACTATACTGTTGCTGTTTACTCCGCTGTCTATGTCTGTTAGCATGATAATGAAAAGGAGTTGGGCCCGTAGTGTCCCTTGTGGTACTGAGCTGCGTACTTCCGATTCTGATAATGTTATACCTTGAATTTTGACAACCTGTAGACGTTCTCTGAGGAAGTTGTAGATCCATTTTCCCACTTTGCCTGTTATTCCCATATATTTCATTTTATGTGCTATTATACCATGATCACATTTGTCGAAAGCTTTAGCAAAATCTGTGTATATGACATCGTAGTTGTCATTGCCTTCCAGTGCATCTAGGATATTGTTGTAGTGTTCTATTAGTTGTGATAGACATGATCTACCTGATCGGAATCCATACTGATTTTCGTTGAACCTTTCCCGTGTCTCCAGGAAATCATAAATTTTCTCTCTAACTATTCTCTCAAATTCTTTGGTGAGGTGGCACGTCAGTGACACTGGTCTATAGTTCTTTGATTGAGATCTGTCCCCTCCTTTATATATAGGGACAATGTTTGCTCTTTTCAAGATGCTCGGTATTTCCCCAGTGTCTAGAGATCTCCATATCCAGTATAAAGGTGTAGCTATTTCATTTTTACAGTTTTTAATGAATAATGCGTTCCAATTGTCCGGACCTGCAGCTGAATGTGGTTTCATTTGTCCTATAGCTCTCGCTACATCTTCTTGGGTAAAATCAAAGTCTGTTATATACTCTCCTTACAATTCCTCTATAAAGACTGCATCTATATTAGGTATCGCTTTGTCACTTTTTGGGGTACTGAAAACTGATTCATATTGGGCTCTCAATGTTTCAGATATTTCCTTTGGATCGTCGGTTAGTTCATTATTTCTCGTCCTTAAGGGTCCAATAGCAGCGCTTGTTTTCCTTTTTGCATAGCTACAGAAGTATTTTGGATTTTCTTTCATTGCCTCTATCGCCTTTTCCTCTTTCCTCTCTGTATGGTCCTTAATCAGGGCTTGTATTTCCCTATCGATAACCTCCATTTTTTCTTGTATTACTTTCCTGTCATTATCTCCTCAGTTGCCTAACTTCGCCTCCACTCTCTTTCTTTTGCGGAATAGTCTTCTCTTTTGCCTCTCTAGCCAGCTCCTCTTTCCTTTTGGCTGTGATTTCGGAGCATATTTTTCTAAATTTCTCAGCGTTTTTTCTTCCAAGGCTGTTAGCATTTCATCAGTTGTTTTATTCTCGAAAACTCTTCTCCACTCTATTTGGGCCATGTGCGATCTGAATGCTTCCCAATTTATAGTCTTGGAGTCAGTGGCGGATCTACTATGAAACTAATGAAGCTTAAGCTTCAGAGCCCCTAATCCAGGAGGGGCCCTGAAGCAACTTTTTTTTTAATGAGTGAATTTTTCAACAAAATCGATGGAGTTTTTTTAAGTGTTTGTTATTAAAATAAGGCTATTTTAGTGATAGAATCATAAGCCAATGGGTTGAAGTACTTAATATTGACCTTAGAATATGCTCTAATACCCATTTCATATGGCCTCAAAATGCCCCTGTAATTGGTCAAATTTCAAAATTTTCTCGGGGGCAGCAAGGCCCTTTGAACCTTGTTGGATGTTGCCCTATTGTTGCTGGTTGCGAAGGGGCCCCCATAACAGTTCAAGCTTCAGGGTCCCAAAAATGTAGGTCCGCCACTGCTTGGAGTTCAAGTTAAAGGCTCCAAATTTGTTTCTTTCCTCAATATGTGTATTGTCTTTTAATGTTGTCGTCATATTTGTTGATATCTCGATTAAGTTGTGGGCTGAGATAATGGTTGGGGTTATTTTTATATCAGCAATCAAGTTCGTGTTATTCGTGAATACCAGATCCAGGCAGTTATTTTTTCTGGTATTTTCTGTTATCTCCTGTGTCAGCATAAACTAATTTGTGAGAGCCATCAACATTTTTGCTTATATAATATTATTTATATAATATGCTCTACATGGTTGCCATTGTTTTGAAAACACATTTCAATACGTGTTCCCCACTGTTGATGAACACGCATTAGCACAGTTGACGTTATGCTTGTAATGGCGTTGGTGATACGTTCCTTTAGATGATTTATGTCTCGTATCTTTTCCTGATACACCATGGCCTTCAAGTGCCCCCAAAGATAGAAATCAAGGGGGGTGAGATCTGGGGATTTGGGAGGCCACTCCACAGGACCACGCCGACCAATCCAAGCATCCGGAAACTGCTGATCCAAATACCGACGCACGTATTTAAATTTTCCTATGTATGGAAACTTACGGCCCACCCTGTACTCTATATCTATATATATATATATCTATATATATATATATATATATATATATATATATATATATAGAGAGAGAGAGAGAGAGAGAGAGAGAGAGAGAGCCTATAGATTTCCTATAGGTATCCTATATATATCCTATAGATTTCTATTTTCATTGAAATGCATTCATAAAATATTTGCTATAATAGAGTTGCATCTGAATTATAATGAGAATCAATCTCACTTCTGCGCTTATTAGTTTCTCCCCCTTGATCGACCGAGAAAACCGTGCGTCACACACCATCAGATTCTCAATCCTATTTCAAAGCAAGAGCATCGACTTTAATTTTATAGTTATATATAAAGGGGTTCACTCGGGGATATACACACAAATTATGTTACATCTTCTCCCCTCTCCCTTCATACTTTTTATAGTGTGAAGGTTGGGTAAGGGAAGGGTAGTAGTGAAATAAACAAATAAAAATGTCATTACCAATTACCAGGTTTAATATTAATACATTTGAAAATGCATCCGATATACCGTAATACGAAATGTATTTAAAAAACTCAAAATTTGCTATATATTTTTTGAACTTTATTTAAAATCTTTTGTTCAGTGTTAAATACTTGCATTTGAACGCAAATCTGATATATATATATATATATATATATATGTAGAATATGATGCACGAACACGCACGATTTTTAATGGTGATAGAATCGTCTCTACCAGGGTACGAACCTACCACCTCTTGGTAGAAGGTGAGAGCGAGCGGTAGCCACTGCACTCCGATGGGATAAAAGTTAACACAACCTGCCATATATTTAAACTTAAATCAAAGAAAGGCATGACGCTTTCGCGTCCAGAGGCATTTTACGTGTTAACCCTCCCGCATCAGATATTTGAATGAAATGCTGGTCATTACTCGAGTGCGGGAGGGGTAACACGTAAAATGCCTCTGGGCGCGAGAGCGTTATGCCTTTCTTCTGTTAAGTTTATATGTATGACAGGTTGTGTTAACTTTTATCCCGTCGCAGTGTAGTGGGTATCACCCTCACCTTCAACTGAAGGGGTGAGAGGGTTGAAGCCTGGTAGGGACATATATATATATATATATATATATATATATATGATGAATAAAACCACGAAGGAAAGGAAACACAAAATGGTGCTCAAGCGCTTTCGTCTAATGACATCCTCAGGAACACTGAAGTACATAAAAAGGTTAAGCCTATATATAGGTTACAGAAAGAAAAAAAGAAAAAATAAATAACATACATACACACACATATATATATATATATATATATACATACATATCTATACTGTATATACAAATACATACATACATACATACATACATACATATACAATAAACAGAGAAGTAAAAATAAAAAATTAAAAAATTAAAAAATTAAAAATAAAACCTTAAAGGATTACCAGTGAGGCGTACAGATTTGTAAGGAAAAATATCGATTTTTAGCACAAGATCAAATGGATTATAAAAATACAAATTTATACTGGAACTCTGCCCGGGTTTTAACACACTGCTGCCTATGGTCAGGTTTCGATATATATAAAAAAATAAAATGCAAATTAAAAGTTAATAAAGTAGAAGACAAGTTTACCAAAGATTTAATGTTTTACCCTTCTTATCTAAATCTGTTTTAAAGGAATTCAAAATAACAGGATCGAGTTGAAAAAGACCTTTGCTTATGTTGAAGTTATTTGAAAGTTGGATAATGGCAGACTCAAGAATATTTCTATTAACAATGTTGCTTGAATGGAATAAAACTGAAGCATTATTCCAATCAATACAGTGGGCTAACTCTGACAAATGGACAAAAAGGGCACTGGACAACTGTCCTGTTCTAACGGAATATTGATGCTGTTTTATACGTGTGTGCAAATCCTTTCCCGTCTGACCTATGTAAAAGGAATCACATTGTTTACAACCAATTTTATAGATAATGCCTGAATTATTGGTAGGGCTATTTTTTACTATGATATTTTTCACAATATTGTTATATGAAAATACTACATTAATATCCAAAAGTTTAAGTACATTAGCAATGCCTAAAAAGCCCGGGAAAAATGGAAGTACTAAAATATTTTTTGACAAAGTACGAGTGTTAATATTGACACGATAGAAAGTTCGTTTTGCCTTGTTGAGACAAGATTCCATAAACGCAGATGGATAACACAAATCACTTCCAATACCGTTGATTTTTTCCAATTCGGCATCGATGCATTCCGGACTGGCGATCCTAAGGGCGCGGAGAAACATTGATGAAAATATGGCCTTCTTAGTGGGGGTATCATGTCCCGAGTAAAAGTGTACGTAGGACAAATTGTTTGTCGTTTTCCGATAGATACTAAACTTAAAACCTGGGCTTTCCCTATGTACACGCACATCCAAAAATGGGATTGAATTGTCTTGCTCAACTTCTAAAGTAAACTTAATGGAGGGGACTTGATCATTTAACTGAAGGAGGAAGCTATCCAGGTCACGATTCATGGGCCAGATACACAAAATTTCGTCGACGTACCGCAACCAAGGGATGCCAACCCCCAGGATTCTCGGAATATAGGTAATTTCGAAAAACTCCATATAAATATTGGAGCGGAGGGGCGATAAGGGGTTGCCCATAGCCATCCCAAAAACTTGTTCATAATACTCGTTATTGAAAGTGAATTTACAGTCTTTGATGCAAAGCTTAATGAGTTCCAAAACAATGTGTGAAGGTAGTGGCAGGTCATACTTATGTAATTCTTGGGAGAGAAAGTCAAGCATATCGTCAATCGGCACTTTTGTAAACAATGAACAAACATCAAAACTGATCAATTTATCGTTAGTTTCAGTACGTGCATTATTCAATTTTTCAGTAAGATCCATGGAATTTTTTACATGTGAATCAGAGATAGTTCCGAGAATGGGGGACAAGACTTTGACAAGCCATTTGGAGAGTTTATAAGTAATAGAGCCCACCGAGCTAATAATAGGGCGCATAGGGTTACCAGGTTTGTGGGTTTTAATAAGACCGTAAAGGTAGGGCAGAGTATTTTCATATAACAATATTGTGAAAAATATCATAGTAAAAAATAGCCCTACCAATAATTCAGGCATTATCTATAAAATTGGTTGTAAACAATGTGATTCCTTTTACATAGGTCAGACGGGAAAGGATTTGCACACACGTATAAAACAGCATCAATATTCCGTTAGAACAGGACAGTTGTCCAGTGCCCTTTTTGTCCATTTGTCAGAGTTAGCCCACTGTATTGATTGGAATAATGCTTCAGTTTTATTCCATTCAAGCAACATTGTTAATAGAAATATTCTTGAGTCTGCCATTATCCAACTTTCAAATAACTTCAACATAAGCAAAGGTCTTTTTCAACTCGATCCTGTTATTTTGAATTCCTTTAAAACAGATTTAGATAAGAAGGGTAAAACATTAAATCTTTGGTAAACTTGTCTTCTACTTTATTAACTTTTAATTTGTATTTTATTTTTTTATATATATCGAAACCTGACCATAGGCAGCAGTGTGTTAAAACCCGGGCAGAGTTCCAGTATAAATTTGTATTTTTATAATCCATTTGATCTTGTGCTAAAAATCGATATTTTTCCTTACAAATCTGTACGCCTCACTGGTAATCCTTTAAGGTTTTAATTTTTAATTTTTTATTTTTACTTCTCTGTTTATTGTATATATATGTATGTATGTATGTATGTGTATGTATTTGTATATATAGATATGTATGTATATATATATATATATATATATATATGTGTGTGTGTGTGTGTATGTATATTATTTATTTTTTCTTTTTTTCTTTCTGTAACCTATATATAGGCTTAACCTTTTTATGTACTTCAGTGTTCCTGAGGATGTCATTAGACGAAAGCGCTTGAGCACCATTTTGTGTTTCCTTTCCTTCGTGGTTTTATTCATCATAAATATTTTTCACGTGTTACTTTCGTGAAATAATTTATATATATATATATATATTTATATATATAACTGTATATATATATATATATATGTATGTGTGTGTGTGTGTGTGTGTGTGGAAAGTAATTCATCTTTGCTAGATGTATTCTTATGAGAATATTGTAGAGAAAGGAAACTGAAACAAATGAAAGCAGCAATCTTTCATTTTAATCAGTATAACTTCTTCACGGCAACTGCAGAACTTATAGTAATTTATAACGGAACGTTCGCGCTTCTATTTCTTTCATTTTCTCACGTGTATAATATTACACTGGTATGCATCAATTTTGCTGTCAAGGGTTTTGTAAGTGATTCTTATAGAGTTTTTCCTGCTGATTTCGAATCTGCAATCCGTTTTTCTCAATCAGCTCAGGTTATCCGGCTATGGCCTCATAAGTAAAATAGAATTTTTCGTGATTTTGTCAAAGCGGAATTGGAACAGTAACATCTATCATCACTTGTTTCACTTGTATAATATCTTTTTTTACTTTTCAGGCATATAGATAAAATATTTCATAATGAATAGAGCGTGTAAAAATGATCCCAATAGATTCTGCTACATATGTGGGACAGTTACCATGCCAAATAACCAGTCCCAAATCACTAAATTTGTGAAGACAATGTATAGAGCATACTTTGGAATTAAGCTAGGGGACCAGGACAAAAATTTCGCCCCTCATATGTGCTGCAAGACGTGCATTGAAAATTTGAGAAGATGGAGCAAAGGCAGAGTGAAATCTTTGCCTTTTGGAATTCCCATGATTTGGAGAGAAGGAAAGGATCACGTGACAGATTGCTATTTCTGCATGACAAACCTCCAAGGTCGGCTTATAAATTTATTTTTCTTAAATATTTTGAAATCCTCGTATGAAACTTGACATAATATTCACCATAATGTAATATTCACCATATATAGCATAATATTCACCATAATGGTAGTCATACATTTACATATACATATTGTTATAGAAAATACATTTACACATACATATTGTTATACAAGTTACATTTACATATACAATGATTGTATATTTTCTTTCTTTTTCATTCATATTGTCCCCGAAGGGACAATATGAATGAAAAAGAAAGAAAATATACAGACTCCATCGACCTATTTCATATCTTACAGACCGCAGCCTTCCCTCACGAGCCGCCACTGTCTGAATGCTTCTTCTATTTTATATGCAAGTTTTATATCCATGTTTCTGTGTTTCTATTTTCAGGAGTTAACAAGAAGAATAAACACATTGTTGTATACCCTGACATTCCTTCTGCTATGATACCTGTACCCCATGGTCCTGGAATTCCAATACCTGACCCACCTCAAACCCTGGACTTCGATGATTCTGATGATGAATCAATGACCAATGCCAATGACCAGTCCCAGTCGTATATACCTCAAAATACCGCTTCAAATGAGCCGAGGCCTCTCAACCAGGCCAAACTTAATGATCTTACCAGGGATTTAGGACTTTCTAAATTAGCTGCCGAGATCTTGGGCTCACGACTTCAAGAGGACAACTTGCTGGCTCCGGGAACAACATTCTCCTGGTATAGGAAACGAGAGGAAGAATTCCGCAAGTTTTTTGCAGTGCACGAAAATACCTCTTCCTTAGTGTACTGCTGCAATGTTGAGGGGCTAATCGAATCCTTGGGCCTGCCATATAACGCATCAGAATGGAGGCTATTTATAGACTCGTCTAAACGAAGTTTGAAAGCAGTACTTCTCAACATTGGGAATAGGGTTGCATCAGTCCCTGTAGCACATTCCGTACAACTTACTGAGAGCTACGATAACATGAAAATTTTACTGGATGCTCTCGTATACGACCAACATAACTGGAGGATCTGTGGAGATTTGAAGGTAATACTAATATCATAAGTAAACTATTGCTATTGACTATGTTGTTTTTCCAAAGGTTATTTGAGAGCGTATAAGAACACTTAACTTCCCCACAGAAGTGATACAGTCCAATGCATAGATTTTTTATCAGATAGAACAAATTCTCTAAATTCTTTAAATATTTTCATTTTTTTTCAGATTGTGGCATTTGTATTGGGAATGCAAGGGGGATACACGAAATACCCATGTTTCCTCTGCAAATGGGATAGCCGAGCGGATGAGAAGCACTATGCACAGCGTGAATGGGCATCCAGAAAGAATTTTGAACCTGGGTCGCATAATGTCGTTTCAGTGCCCCTTGTACCACCAACAAATTTTGCTCCCACCACTTCATATTAAGCTGGGCTTGATGAAAAATTTCATCAAATCAATGAATAAGGAGGGTTCAGCATTCCGATATCTCGAGAGTAAATTTCCTCATATATCTGATGCTAAACTAAATGCTGGGGTTTTTGATGGCCCTCAAATTCGAACTTTGATCAAGGATACTCAGTTCGAAAACGCAATGACTCCAACTGAGAAGAATGCCTGACAGGCATTCAAATCAGTTGTCACTGATTTTCTTGGCAAGCGTAGAAGTCCAGAATACGAGTCCGTTGTCGAAAACTTGATGGAAGCTTTCAAAGCTCATGGGTCGCGCATGTCCATAAAAATGCACTTTTTGTGGTCCCACTTGGACTATTTTCCTGAAAATTGCTGGGATTATAGTGAGGAACAGGGTGAACGATTTTACCAAGATATCAAAATAATGGAAGAGAGGTACCAGGGAAACTGGGATATCAATATGCTGATTGAGGAAAACCAATGTCATTTTCGAATTCAGCATGGTCGAATTATATAATATGAGTTGAAAAAACCCTCACAGCAGACAAAAAAATTTCATATGCTACCAGTGTTATCATTAAAATTCATCAAGGAAAGATTAATTATTTATTCTCTCTCTTCTCTCTCTCTCTCTCTCTCTCTCTCTCTCTCTCTCTCTCTCTATATATATATATATATATATATATATATATATATATATATATATATATATTCTAACAAGAAAAGACAGAACTCCGAAAATATATGCACCACAACATTACACACATCACCCTTCTTCTCAACACCACCCACCAATAACACTTTCATAAATGCGAAAAAGGCTCTGAAAACTGTATCGAGAATATTGAAATAGCAATGTTCTCCTACAACATATACAGAGCAAATAGAGTGGGTAGACGAGGGAGAGGGTGTTGTATGTACGTGAAAAACACACACACATGTGAGCTGAAGGTAAGAAAATCAACCAGCAGAGTCGAAATTATTATTTTAGAAGTAAAAGAACTTAACCTAACCATTATAGACGTCTACAGGCCACCAAACACCACAAAAAGTGAATTCCAATTTGCCACAAATGAAATAAAAAAAATTTGAAAAATACTTGAAACTCCAGCAACAAATATTCTAATTTGCGAAGATTTTAATTTCCCATTCATAACATGGAAGAAAAATGACGAATCATATATGTCGAGAAGTTTCATGGCAACATTACAAAAGATGATGGAACCCAAGCAATAATGCTATTAGATATGATGAAACATTACGCCCTTACTCAGGAAATCTGTGAAGCCACTGGCAAAGATAACATTTTGGATTTAATTTTGACAAATAACAATGTATAATGGAGACTGAAACCAAATCTATATTATTGAAGCATGTTCGAAAGAGATAAAAGAAAACGTAGTGAGCTCGAAAGAAAAATCAGGATACTATTTAGACAACGGAAGCAAATCGTAAAACATATTCACAGATGCAGAATTGATACAAAGAGTCTCAAACTATAGAGGAAACTAGGCAAAACAGAAAAGGACCTAAAGCAAACTTCCATACATAAGACAAACGAGGAGGGAAACAAGGTAGCAGAAAACATAAAAAATAACCCATAATACTTTTACACGTTTAAGAAAAGAAAAGTGCAGTGTAAAGGGAATATTGGTCCGTTGATAGACGGGGAAGCCAAACACACAAATGACCCCAAAATAAATTAGCGAACTGCTTAAGGAACAATTTAACCCTGTGTTTAGCACCCCTAAGTCCGAGATGATAGTAAAATCCCAGACGAAGTTTTCGACGTTGATACAAATCAGTCAAGAACAAATTCCAGCACAAACCTATTAAGAGACTGAGTTCTCGGAAGGAGATGTAATTAAGGCTCTAACACAGATGCAAGACAATTCGCCACCAGTGCCAGAAACATGGAGTACCATGTTTCTGAAGAAATGTAAAGAGAGTATTGCCAAACCGCTATACTTACTATGGAGGAAATCACTCGACATAGGACAAATTCCACCTCCATTAAAGAACGCGAACATTGCCCCCTTATTTAAAAGTGGTAACAAAAATATGCCCAAGAATTATCAGCCAGTAGCTCTCACCTCCCACCTTATAAAGTGCTTTGACCGTATAATTAGAGGCAAAACTACCTACTACCAAGAAAAGAACTTATACGACCCAAATCAACATGGCTTCAAGACTGGAAGATCATGCCTATCACAGCTATTAGACCACCAGGAGAAAATATTGGAGACACCGTGTCGAGGACAAAACATAGATGTAATACAGTATATACGGACTTTGCTTATAGCCTTCGATAAATGTGACCATGGAATTATAGTACACAAACTTAAGAATACAGGAATTACTGAAAAGCTAGGAAGATGGATATTTAATTTCTTGGTGTAAAGAACACAAAGAGTGGTGGTAAATGGAGTCAAATCGGAAATCTCGGAAGTAGAGAGCTCTGTCCCACAAGGGACAGTATTAGCTCCCTTGCTTTTCATAATAATGAATGCAGATATTGATGCAGATATCAATGACGGTATTGTATTATGCTTCGCAGATGACACAAAGATATGTAAGGAAATAGTGAACGAAGGTGACATAGAAAAATTACAAAACAACACCCAAACATTATTCCAGTGGGCAAAAGAAAACAATATGAAGTTCAACGAAGAAAACTTCCAAAAATTTCAACTTCTAAAGATATGGTAATAACAAGGAGCTTCAGAATAAGGGTACAAAACTCTGCAAGCGAGACAGATAACACAAAAACCACAAGTAAGGGGTCTTGGAGTAATAATGTCGTCGGATGCAGAATTCACAGAGCACGATAACATCAGAATTACAACAGCTAGAAAAATAATGGGAATCATCTGAAGAAGCTTCCGCAGCAGAAAAGCAAACATCATACTCAAATTATGGAAGTGTCTAGTCCTACCAATAATTGAGTATTGCTCAGTACTCGCAAGCCCATACAGAAAACGAGACATTGCGAACATTGAAGCTATACTAAGGACTTTTACGTCTAAGATAGAGGAAACGAAAGATGACGACTACTGGTCTCAACTACAAAATCTGAAACTCTACCCTCTGGAAAGAAGACGCGAATGGTACACAATAATATATGATACATATGGAAAATACTTGAGGGCTTTGTCCCTAACCTTAGAAATGGAATAGAAACAAACTGGAATGAGAGAAGAGACAGATTTTATACTGTCCCAGCTACGGTGGGGCAGGGGTCCATGAAAACGAAGATGGAAAACGCCCTCAGAATACGAGGCCCAAAGCTTTTTAATGCCCTACCAAAAGAAGTGAGGAGCCTCCAGCACACCGATTTGAATAACTTCAAGAACCAACTGGACCGATTCCTGTGCAGAGTCCTTGACCAGCCATGCGTGGCTGGCTACGAGGGCAGGAAAAGGTCAGACAGTAATTCCCTCTTTCACTAAATCCCTCAAATGAGGAGGGATGTTGCAGAGTGGTTGAGCAGGTCGATCCTGAACCATCGTTCAAACTCCCATAAAGTAACATTAAGTAAGTAGGTATATATATATATATATATATATATGGGAATGAACTCAGAATGATCCCCTGAGTTTTTTATGATACACACAGACAGTGCATGGAACAAGGAACTCTTCTGGGATAATTAAATCCACTATAGTCCGAATAAGTAATGGTAAATGACAAATACCATAGTTTTTCTTTTTCATGATGCTAGCCCGACGTGGGCAACAGGTCACTCGCAAAGAGGTCCCATAAATATAGCTTCCCTGACCAGCTATCTGCAAAGCAGACAGGATCCAGCTTTGGGACATGGATCTAGGGTTTAAAGCAGCCTAGCCCCGCTACATTTAGAACCTCAATATAAGCAAAAGACTCGCTGCCTTCACGTCAGATTGAATACATCAAAGAAAAAGGGGTAACTATTATATTTTTAGCCAAAAACCAAAACTTAAACCTCAATTGGCAGAATTGAGCGTCCACTTTTCAAGGCACATAACATGTCCGTTTGAAGATGGGAATGAACTCAGAATGGTCCCCCGAGTTTTTTATGATACACACAGACAGTGCATGGAACAAGGAACTTATTCGGACTATAGTGGATTTAATTATCCCAGAAGAGTTCCTTGTTCCATGCACTGTCTGTGTGTATCATAATATATATATATATATATATATATATATATAAGAACGACGCTTGTATAGGAGAATATTCCGCGCAAGATGAGAGCGAAAGAACGAAACAAATGAAAAAATGAGGTAACCACCCGGGAATCGAACCCGGGATCTTCCGATTGCAAGTCAGATATGATAACCATTACACCACGGGCCTCACTCAATCAAATGTCGTAATTCCTCGACATACGCGCAGAAACCAATGCCCCAAGGGGGCACCTCCCGCATGCCGTACATTATATACATTTAAACTGCAAACACGCAGTATAATTAACGTAAAGAACGACGCTTGTATATGAGAATATTCCGCGCAAGATGAGAGCGAGAGAACGAAACAAATGAAAAAATGAGGTAACCACCCGGGAATCGAACCCGGGATCTTCCGATTGCCGGTCAGATATGATAACCATTACACCACGGGCCTCACTCAATCAAATGCCGTAATTCCTCTACATACGCGCAGAAACCAATGCCCCAATGGGGCACCTCCCGCATGCCTACATTATATACATTTAAACTGCAAACACGCAGTATAATTAACGTAAAGAACGACGCTTGTATAGGAGAATATTCCGCGCAAGATGAGAGCGAGAGAACGAAACAAATGAAAAAATGAGGTAACCACCCGGGAATCGAACCCGGGATCTTCCGATTGCCGGTCAGATATGATAACCATTATACCACGGGCCTCACTCAATCAAATGCCGTAATTCCTCTACATACGCGCAGAAACCAATGCCCCAAGGGGGCACCTCCCTCATGCCATACATTATATACATTTAAACTGCAGTTAATTACTGCAAACACGCAATTACTGCAAACACGCAGTAATTGCAAACACGCAATTACTGCAAACACGCAGTTAATTACGTTAATTATACTGCGTGTTTGCAGTTTAAATGTATATAATGTACGGCATGCGGGAGGTGCCCCCTTGGGGCATTGGTTTCTGCGCGTATGTAGAGGAATTACGGCATTTGATTGAGTGAGGCCCGTGGTGTAATGGTTATCATATCTGACCGACAATCGGAAGATCCCGGGTTCGATTCCCGGGTGGTTACCTCATTTTTTAATTTGTTTCGTTCTCTCGATCTCATCTTGCGCGGGATATTCTCCTTTGTAAGCGTCGTTCTTTACGTTAATTGTACTGCGTGTTTGCAGTTTAAATGTATATAGTGTACGGCATGTGGGAGGTGCCCCCTTGGGGCATTGGTTTCTGCGCGTATGTAGAGGAATTACGGCATTTGATTGAGCGAGGCCCGTGGTGTAATGGTTATCGTATCTGACCGGCAATCGGAAGATCCCGGGTTTGATTCCCGGGTGGTTACCTCATTTTTTCATTTGTTTCGTTCTCTCGCTCTCATCTTGCGCGGAATATTCTACTATATAAGCGTCGTTCTTTACGATATTATAATATATATATATATATATATATATGTTAAACACAAACCGTGCATGGAACAAGGAACTCTTCTGGGAAAATTAAATCCACTATAGTCCGAATAAGTAATGGTAAATGACAAATACCATAGTTTTTTCTTTTTCATGATTTTAGCCCGACGTGGGCAACGGGTCTCTCGCAAAGAGATCCCATAAATATAGCTTCCCTCACCAGCTATCTGCAAAGCAGACAGGATCCAGCTTTGGGACATGGATCTAGGGTTTAAAGCAAGCCTAGATCCGTACATTCAGAACCTCTATATAAGTAAAAGACTCGTTGCATTCACGTCGTGTTGAATAAATCAAAGAAAAAGTGGGTAACTATTGTATTTTTAGCCAAAAAAAACAAAACTTAAACCTCAACCGGGACATTGAGCGTCCACTTTTCAAGGCACGAAACACGTCCGTTTAGTATACACAAACTCAGAATGGTTCCCTGAGAACATTATATGTTAAACACAAACCGTGCATGGAACAAGGAACTCTTCTGGGAAAATTAAATCCACTATAGTCCGAATAAGTAATGGTAAATGACAAATACCATAGTCGGGCTAAAATCATGAAAAAGAAAAAACTATGGTATTTGTCATTTACCATTACTTATTCGGACTATAGTGGATTTAATTTTCCCAGAAGAGTTCCTTGTTCCATGCACGGTTTGTGTTTAACATATAATGTTCTCAGGGAACCATTCTGAGTTTGTGTATACTAAACGGACGTGTTTCGTGCCTTGAAAAGTGGACGCTCAATGTCCCGGTTGAGGTTTAAGTTTTGTTTTTTTTGGCTAAAAATACAATAGTTACCCACTTTTTCTTTGATTTATTCAACACGACGTGAATGCAACGAGTCTTTTACTTATATAGAGGTTCTGAATGTACGGATCTAGGCTTGCTTTAAACCCTAGATCCATGTCCCAAAGCTGGATCCTGTCTGCTTTGCAGATAGCTGGTGAGGGAAGCTATATTTATGGGATCTCTTTGCGAGAGACCCGTTGCCCACGTCGGGCTAAAATCATGAAAAAGAAAAAACTATGGTATTTGTCATTTACCATTACTTATTCGGACTATAGTGGATTTAATTTTCCCAGAAGAGTTCCTTGTTCCATGCACGGTTTGTGTTTAACATATAATGTTCTCAGGGAACCATTCTGAGTTTGTGTATATATATATATATATACATACAGTATATATATATATATATATATATATATACCATGTATGGGTGTATTCCGAGGGGAACTTAGTTCTATAAGAAAAAGTAGAAGCAATGAATGCCAAACGTTTTGGTATAGCTTTCCGTCATAATATGTAAGGTTGTAACATATATTCTGCTCGATTTTTTATTTCATTCAGAACAAAAATTAAAGGACTTATAAGGACAAATTTGCTCGAATTTTTAGTTTATTCACAACAAAAATTGAATGACATAATGACAAATTAATCATCATTATAATTCCCTTCTTTTTCTATAACCTCCTCCCACCTGTAGAGAAGTTTTTTATGCTACGTTCGAAGAAATCCCTTGGTTTCGAGTTAAAAAAGCGATCACTTCGTTTTCGATAGCTTCCCTGGATTGCAACTTTTGTCCATCTAGGTCAGTGGTTCTCAACCTTTTCTATACCAACGCCCCTTTACCAATTATTAGACCTCTCAACGCCCCCCACCAGGAAAATTCAATTCTTAAGTCTTGGAATGTTGAATACGGTCATGCAAATCTTCCCTGGAAATGAAACAACAGCTTAACATAACATTAAAGAATTTTATTCAAACAAACAAAAACGCAGTAACGTAAAATAAAAACAATGTGCCACACAAAAATAATACAAAAATACTAGTGAGAGCCTTGCGCTTGGTGTTTTCCAGCCAATATCTTCACTGAAGGTTGGATAGAAGTCAGGTTCAACCTCAGTGCACCTGAGGCTGTTATATTAAGCCTGTTACGATATTTGGACTGCATGTAATGGACATGGCTGAAACCCTGTTCCACTAAATATGAGGTAGGGAATGCCAAGAGAAGAAGACGAGTTCTTTTCCAAAGAACTGGATAACGTTGCCAATGTGTTGCCCACATACCACGCCAGCCAGAGGTGCGGAAGGTTACCTGGACCTCATCGTCATTTTGTACATCAACAAGCTCCTCCTGGATCTCAACTTCAAATTTCGTAACATCTGATTTGAAGGGCTGTACCACCCAGTCAGGGACGTCAAGCTTTTGAAGATCGCTGAATCGGATTTCCATGTCAGCCTTCATCATCTTTAAGTGGTCGATGTAACGGAGTAGATGTTCATCAGTCAGTTTCTCGGACACCTGTGAATAAATTCAATAAAAGCACATTAAAAAACAAGTAGTTTTTAAATAAAAATTTCTGAAATTTATTAAAAAGTAAGTATTTAGTAAAATCAATTACCTTCATCAATTTGGGAAAATGAGCCAGCTGACGCCGTCCAATGCCTTCCTGGTATATGTTCAGCTTGGCGATGAAGCTGCAAATTACAGATTTGCAGTGAATCAGCGTCACTTCATTTCCTTGTAATTTAATGCTGATCTCATTCATTTTTTCAAAGATGTCTGCCAGGTAGAAAATATCGCATTGACTTAACAACACTTGTTCCTTGAGCGTTGCATCAGTATCCTCAAAAAACTCTAAAACTGTGCTGAACAACTCACACAAACGGGAAAGACAATTGCCTTTCGAGAGCCAGCGCACCTCGGTGTGAAGTAGCAGACGCTCAAAAATTTCATCATTGTCCCCACAGAGTTGTCTGAACACTCGGTCATTCAGTGCATTGGCCTTTATCTTGTTGATGGCCTTAACTGCCACACTCAGTGACTCGTGGAGAGGAGGGCTGATTTTTTTCGCCACTAGATTATGACGGTGCAGCACGCAATGGACTGTCAAAATGTGTGGAGCCCACTTTTTCAATAGAGTAGTGAAACCACGGTACCGTCCAACCATGGATGGAGCCCCATCGGTGGCACATGCAATGATGTTGGCAGCTGGAATAGAATTGCAACTCAAGTATTCTTCAACTGCATTAAATATGGTCTGCCCTTTAGTGTCGGTTTCCAAATACTTGGAGAACAAAAACTCTTCGGAAATTTCACCAGATGACAGATAACGAACATAGGTCATCAGCAAAACGTTATTATCTGAGACAGTTGTCTCGTCAGCCTGAAGAGTGAACGGATTTTCTCGCAGAATGGCACACAACTGCTCCTCACTATCCAATGCCATTTCATTGATTCTCCTTGACACAGTGTCATGTCTGAGGGGGATGGATTTTAGAACCTGCGATGGGTCACATTCCATAACAGTGCAAATAGCTTCTTTAATAGCAGGAAGAATCAGCTTTTCTCCAACTGTGAATGGCATTCCACATTTGGCAATAAGGAGAGAGATATTATATGAGGCAACTAAGCCCTTCTCAGTTTGGTTTACGTTCTTTTTGAATATGCTACTGATTGTGCTTCTGGCATGTCTTTCTTTGAGGTCTTTAAAGAATGCAAGGTCTTTGTCAGTTTTATCAGGATGGATTTTAATTATGTGCTCCTTCAGGCGTGAGGGTTTCATGGCCTCGTTAGAGAATACTTGCTCACACACTAAACACATAGGAAGCCGTTGATTCGTAGGAGAAGGTACGAAGCCATAGCTGAGATATTCAACATTATACTGACGACACTTTTTCTTGCCTTGTGACATCGCGAAAACTGTAAAAACATTCAGAAATTTTATTTTTAGTTAAGTTAGCCGTTAGCGTAAGAAATGTTTTTATTTGTATGCATAAAATAAGTTTTATGGTAAACTAGCCTAAATTATACTTCTGCGAGCTGAATATTTTGCTATATCTTTAACAAAATGGAATCATGTTTGCTGTATTAATGTATTTAAATGTTTTTCCTAGCAAGGATGTTATTAACAACTATACTAGACTATATACTAGACAACTATACTAGACAACTATTTAAATGTCAGTTGACTAATAGAAGACAGCTTTAGTAAAATTACAAAAACACTTACCGAAAAAATGGCGTCTACTCACTTCAATAATTCACAATAAATAACATAATTACTCAAGAGCCATCTATGGAGAGAATGTTCAACTTGACATAGTGACAATTCTCCCAGTAGATGGCGCTTGAGAAATTACATCAGCTGAGTGGATTCATATTTTTCGGTAAGTGCTTTTGCAATTTTGCTAAATTAAAAGGTTCTAGTAACCTTGTTTCAGCCACTTAATTTCATTCAAACATTCAAATTTAATGTAGATTCCAGAACTGTGTAGATGAAATTCATTGAAACACATGAACGCCCCCCATTAGCTGACTAACGCCCCCTTTTCAACTAACCAGCTTCTAACGCCCCCCGACACCCAGTGAACGCCCCCTGGGGGGCGGTACCGCCCCCGTTGAGAACCACTGATCTAGGTGGTGTTGCAGACTTCTGAATAAATGGTAGTCTGAAGGTCCGATGTCCGGAGAATAAGGTTGATGAGGCATTTTTTCCCAGCCAAATGCCTCCAATTGGGCAGTGGTGATTCGAGCAGTGTGAGGGCGCGCGTTATCCTGGTGGAATAGAACACCTCTGCGATTAATTAATGCAGGACGTTTTTCTTGTAATGCCATCTTCAGTCGTTGGAGTTGTTGGCAGTAGACTTCAGCTGTGATTGTTTGGTTATCTGGCAGAAGCTCAAAATGAATAATTTCTTGCATATCCCACCAAACGCAGAGCAAAATTTTCTTTGGATAGGGTTCATTCCTTGGCTGAGGTTCAGGCTTTGTTTCACGGCTAAGCCACTGATGTCGACACTTAATATTGTTATAGAGGACCCATTTTTCATCCCCCAGTGACGATCCAATTCAAAAACGGTGCCTGCAGTTGCGCCGAGAATGCAGTGATGTGCAAATATCGATTCGGTGTTGAAGATTCGCTTGTGATAAATCATGCGGAACCCATTTTCCAACCGTCACTACTTTTCCTAACAGCTTCAAATGACGATGAATGGTCATATGGCTAACGCCGAGTTGCAGGCGAAGTTCTCTTACAGTTACCGTTGGGTTTTCCTCCACTGTTGCTTTCAGTAACTCTTCATCTAACTCATTTGGTCGTCCTGTTCGTTGATAACACTGGCCTGCGTTTCAAATCTTTTTTTCAAAGGTCAGAGGTTTTTCAACTGATTTAGGATCAGTTTCGCACGCTGAATTCAGAAATGTAATCCATTCTTCTCAATCAGGTCAGGTTTTTTAGATATGCTGGCCGACTACTGCTGGTGCCTGAAGAGGGATGTGGTGTCTGCCCGGCACAAGCGGAAGTCCCTGAAGAGGCCATTCATCCCTGATTAGCCTATTATAGTGTGCTGTACCCTTCTTGAGATCTATAAGAACAGCCTGTAAAGCCTGTATGTATATACCAGTCGACATATGCTACTACATGTATCGCTCACCTACCAATAAAACGGGAAATGAGAATTTCTAGAAAGTGTTTATATTTCGAAAAGTTGACCTGATTGAGAAAAATGGATGCGATTTTCGGAATCAGCGTGAGAAACTGACCTAAGAACAACAAACATATCCTTGACCTTTAAAATCACGCAGACCAGTGTAATTTTTCAGACTGAAGTCTATTTCTGAATTTCTCAAACCATCTCCTACACATCCATTCGCTCACAACATCATTTCGATAAACTCTTTGAATGTTTCTTGCGGATTCACTAGCGTTAGATCCTTTATGGAACTCATACAGCATCACATGTCGAATATCCTCTTTCGTGGGCTTCATTTTTTTTTCAATTACTGTAATATCGTAGGGGTGGCGTTGTAACTGTATGAAAAACACCAGAGAAAATATTCATTAGCCTAAGTCTACACTAGCTTCAGTCATTCTGTATCATTCTGTATCGTGATAAAACCTGTGCGAACCTGTCGCCGCGTATATTTTGCAACATTTCTAAAACTATTTCACATTATCTTGAGGTTATTCTATTATCTATCGTCCGTTTTCTAATCGAGCAGAATTTATGTTACAACCTGATATTATGCATTATAAATGAAATTAAATGAAATTAAAACCAGTGATGTATCGATTCAAAAATTTAGCCGATGCCGATGCCAATGCCGATACCGATTCTTTGCCTATATTTTAAAAAATCAATTCCCTTCATAAATTTTACTAATCTAATGTGAAAACTTTAAATTTTCACATTTTTACATCTCATATTTCTTTAAATGCTTTTCCTAACTCCCTCCACAATATACAGCATCAGAATTTGCTCATATACCGTAGCTAAAATTATGTGAAAAAGTTTTATTAGTCACTGAAATGACAGTATAACTTTATTTTAGTTTCATAAATTGACTACCAATATTTAAAGTAATTGTTTTTCCTTATGTTGAAGGTATTTTCTTTCTTCAACAATGTAAACAAAATTTTTCATTAAAATTTCAAGGCCCTGGTGCCCTATTTGAATAAAAAATGGATATACAAATTTGGCCGATGTCGATTCCCCAAAAATGGCTGATTCTCCTGACGCCGATTAATCGGTACACCACTAATTAAAACAGTTACAGATCATCATTAAAATAGGTAGAAATTAAATTCAAATAAGGTAAATACGCGGTTTTTAGGGTATCAGCTTTTTTGCATTCTAAATTTGTCACAAGGAAGCTTATTGGCTGAAAGTTGATGACGTCATGAACTTTCTGCAATCAGTTTCCATGTAATAAATTTCGACTCGATATATATATATGGCTTTACTAACTGAACCTAGCGTGCGCCTAACTTGGCACAAGCACGCCTAATTTGGACACAAGATTAATTTCGCTTTACGAACATAACTTAACTCCTATTAGTGGACCAGACAAAAATTGAAAAGTCCTCTAGAAAAAATTTAACGGCATATTTTGTTAATAGCAGGCACCCAACTTAGATAAGTAGTATTGAGGATGTCAGACAAGATGTGGGTGGATGCCACTCTCAGTTTTGGATTTGTAGGTCCCATACAAAGTTACAAAAGTCAAATTCTGAAAAATTTCGAATTTTTGCATTTCAGTGGTGGATCTATGTAATAACGTGTTTAAAGGTGTATCATTAGCACATAAAGCATATTTTTGTGATTTTATGGATAATAATTGAATGTTACTATGACTCTGGATGTGCGCATGTGCCTACTGCTCCCATAGTACAAGTAATAGCATACTTTCACATGTTGAATATTTTCAATGCACTGGCTGGCCAAACATTGGTTTGGTATATGCAATTAAAAGAGTGCAGATAGTGCCAGCTGGTAAAATAATAATAATACTGCTAAAGGATAGGTATGTTTCGAATTGTTTCAATATATCTGTGGCTACTACGTACTGCCATTCCCACTTGTCTTTGCAGATAGGGAGCTCATCAGCAATGGACCCTGTAGCTGTCATCAAGCGCAAGAGGAAGCGTCAGGATGTCAGTGAGGATTGTTGCTTCTTCTGCCAAAGCAGCGCTGGTGACCTTCGTACAGCATCAGCAGAAGGAAAAGCAAGAACTATGACTGTGGGCGATGAGAGAAAGAACCTGGGAGCTACCTACTATCTTGATGTTTTACAAAGACTGGAAAGTCATTCCAAGGATGATTTCAATTCATTGGAACTCAAGTGGCATAAATCATGCTACTCTTTATTCACCTCTGAAGCCAAACTCAAGAGGCTGCGAAGTCAGCAGCAGACCATGGGTGCATCGGCGACCACAAAAAGTGCAGGCTCTCGGGCTCTTCCCCCAAAGCGTAGACGTTCAACACCAGTGATTGACTGGACCCTCTGCATGTTTTGCCAAAAGAAGACCACAAAGAAGCTGCACAGGGTGGAGACAATGGAGAAGTCAGATGACTTAATCCAGCGTGCCAAACACGACCCTGTCATGAGCATACCGTTGTCAGCGGTGAGTAGTGTGATTGCAGTTGAAGGCTGCTATCATCTAGCATGCTTGGTGACATTTGAGAGACGTATTAGGAAACAAGCGGTGTCAGAGGAGCAGCAAGGGCCTGAAAATGAGTGCATGACGAAGTTGTGCAAAGACTTGACAGTAGGCCTGTCTCGTGGTCACGTATACGACATGGGAGACGTCTGGGACAGATACGAGAGTATGTGTAATGACACCGGCATTATCGTGAAATACTCCAGGAGAACAACGTTCTACGAAGATGTTCAAAGGCTGCTTGGATCAAACGCCAGATATGTACGCCCATTGTCAAGGGGCCCGCTGCTGATTTACCCTGGAGAGAGCTCAGATTTCATCATCTCCAAAGCACTGGCTAAGTCTTGTGAACAAGGTCCTGTCACCTCTGAGTCAGAGTCTACTGAAGATGAAGATGCTGATGTCCGCATGTGTGCCACTAGCAACATATTCCAAGATATGGTACACGTGGCTTTGAAGGTTCGACGACAAGATCTTCTTGAAACTCCTGGACACTCCAAGACATGGCAAGGTCTTGATCAGGAACATTTTGATCGTGTCATACCCGAGAGTCTGTACCTTTTTCTAAGATTGCTCTTTGGGGAATGGATGCTGTGGATGAGGGAAGTGAAGCAGTGTGTGTGTAGCATTGCCCAGGACATAGTCTATGTAGTCTCCAACCGACGAAAGTTGACACCAAAGCATGTGGGCTTGGGTCTTACTCTGCACCAAGCCACCCGCTCAGAAGCACTCCTAGATCTGTTCCACGCGGCAAATCACACTATTGGTATCGACACTGTAAGAAGGATAGACACCACCATCGCTCAGAACATCCTGGAGAGGTATGCTGGGAATGGATGTGTCTACATCCCTGATACCATCGTCAAAGAGAGAATGATTCACTGCTCTTGTGACAACATAGATGTCTTGGAGTCAACCTTGGACAGGAAGAACACCTTCCACAGCACTCAACTGATGGTATGGCAGAGAGGCCCCCCTCCACAGCAGATTCATGGCCAGAAGGGTGGCAAGCACAAGAGATCGGGATCTATCAAACCTGATGACCTACAGGAATTCCAAAGGCTGGACCAGGCTACCCTCCCATCTGGCAAGAGGCCATCTCATCCTGGCTACGACACTGACATAGACGACTTGTCACATGAACCTGAGAGGGACCGGGCACGTGCCAAGGACCTGGCCTGGGTGGTGTCACGCATCCATGATGAAGCGATGTCCGTTCCAAGCTGGGGAGCATTCAATCAATCTGTCAGCACTGCGGATCCACCAGTAACGACCGCCGGGATGTTGCCAATCCTGCAGGCACCAGCAGATGACAATGACACCATGACCACCGTCATCAATCGCTTCATGGCCATTTCTGAGTATGTCAGCCAGAAGTACACCATCAACACTGCTGATCAGCCTATGTACAGCAGGGGTAAGGAACTAGTCTGAGCAAACTCGAAATTTGCCAACGTGGTCTTGCTCATGGGAGGCTCCATATCTGCTTCAACTTTCTGAAAGCCATTGGTCAACATATGGAAAGTGTGGGGACTTGATGACTTATGGACAGAGGTAGGTGTGTACGTGGCTAACACCACTGAGACAATGCTGGACGGTAAGGCCTACTACCGAACTGTGAGAGGTCACCAGCTGACGTATGAGGAACTGTGACGCATCAAGTGGCAGATGTTGGAGTCATGGCTGGCTGCAACTGGCAACGGAGATGAGAACGTCAAACAGCTTGCCCTCAATGTTGCTTCGCTTTTCAAAGACAGAGCTGACATAGATGAGATGCGCGATGCTGTTGGCAACTTCTCAGACGTTTTGGCAGATGAGAAATTCCAGAGTCTCATGGAGGAATTCAATGACCAGCACTCTGAAAATCCCAACTTCATGCTGTGGTCATCCTACATGGAAATGGTAGAGATCCCACTGGCCTTCATCATAGCTCAGAGAGATGGCATGTGGAGTCTCCACATACAGTAGAAGCCTCTGCTGCAATGCTGCCTTGGCCAGCTATCTATGACCACACAAACTATGCACGTTGGGGGCCGGTCTACTTTGCTGATATGAGAGGTCTTGAGAAGTCAGCACCAGAAGTTCATGCAGAGTTCTGTAATGGGAACTTTGTCGTCAAGAGGACGGCGAAACGCTTCAACCAAGTTCCAGCTGATCAGGCAACCGAATGGATAAATCGTACATGCAAGATGCTGCACAATGGTATCATCAGCATCACAAAGAATGACCAAGCAAGAGACAGGTTCTGCATCACATGGTCAGAGCGATCACGCATCTCTCAAGACACAAGATGCCTCTTCAATCTTCAAGATGATGATGGGGAAGCTACCTTCACTCGGGTTGACAGTCTGCCTTATCGCACTGGGCGTGACGTTCATGATGTCATGAAGCTAGTTCAGCAGTTGAAGCAGTTTGACGTCTTCAGAGTTCATGTGAGTGAAGCAGGAGATACAGATGCCGCCACTAACATCCCACTTGTTTCACTGGCAAACAAAGACACTGCACCCACAGATGCTATGGAGAACCGGCTGACAGCTCAGGATCGAGGGAAGCAGCATGTAATCGGTTTCATGAAGGAGAGACTGATTGAACAGATAGTAGGCTTCCCTGAAACGATGAAGAAACCTTTGCTGATGTGTACAAAGCTACAGTTTCCACAAAGCAGAACATGCAGAAGACCATCAAAGCTGACAGAAAGCTACTACAGCGGCTCCTGAATGCCGCGACCGCAGGTCTCATGGTGAAGATGGTCAACGTCTTGAAGCATGAACCGTCCCCAGTCCCATTTAGTCTGGCGAAGGCAGGAGGAGAGATGAATTCGACATCGAAGTCTGAGCTGATGAACATCCTGATGGCTCAGTAGACCATAAGCTCAGAGGTTCCATCCTCTGATCTGAAGATCTGTGTGATGATAGATGGCCATGCACTCATCCAAGCTCTTGGCAAGCCTGGCGGCTGTCGGACATTCGACGACTATGCTGAAGTGTTTCTCAAGACCGTGACGAGTTATTTCAATGAACACAAAACAAGAGTTGATGTCATCTTTGATCGGTACGCAGGGGAAAGATCGATCAAAGCAGTTACCAGAACAATGCGTGCAAGCAAGAAGAAACCGATTCGGAAAGTCATTGATAGCCCACAAGTTCCACGGCCTGAAGTGTGTAAAAACTTCATGGCCCTAAATACAAACAAGGCTGACCTAGCCTTGGTTCTGTCTAACGTCATCACTGAGAAGGGCAGAGATCTTCAAGAAAGATGTCAGCTGGTGACAGGGGGTGGCTTCTCTGAAGCCACTGAAGTACGGTCAACCAGGCGACATGACGTTCCACTGTATAGCAACCATGAAGAGGCGGACACCAGGCTCATCCTGAATACTGAATACTACTACGAATACTGATAGTGTGCAGAGATACTGATGTAATGGTGCTGCTGATTCACTTCGTTTGTACCAAGGTCGCTGAAGTGTGGATGCTGTGCGGAACGGCCAAGAACCGAAAATGCTACCCCGTGCACGATGTATTCAAGAATTTGTCGCCCCCAGTCAGGGACAACCTGGTCAGCTTCCACGATTTGACCAGGTGTGACACAGTCTCGTCCTTTAGTGGTCATGGAAAAAAGAAGTGTTGGAAGGTGTTCAGTGACTACCCACTCCTGCTGCACGCCATTGGTCGAGATGGGGATATCGCAGATGTTGAGAAGTTTGTGTTGTGTGTCATTTGTATGGCACCCCGGAACAACACACAGTTGATGACGCCAGAGTTCACCTTTTTGGGAAGGCCAAGAAGACTGGAAATGCTCCCACTGACAAAGGATCCCTTGAAGCTCCACGCCAAGCGGGCAAACTATCAGGCCAAAATATGGCTCCAGGCTGACAATGAGCACGTAGATGTTGAAGATCCGGTGGACACTTCAGCATGGAAGTTGGAAGATGGGAGCCTCCTACCAGTGTGAAGAGGACTTCCTCCAATCCTGAAGACTGCCTGGAGCTTGTTGCTTGTGGTTGCAAGAAAAAGTACAAGACAGCTAGATGCAACTGCTTCAGGAAAAGGATGAAGTGTACGACAGCTTGTGGTTGTGACGACAGCGGTTGCTGTAACGCAGCTGGACAGTAGATCTATGTCTCTCTTCCGGGCTGAAATCGAGAGAAGCTGGAATGTGCTGTAAGGAACTAATAACTCTGTTCTTAAGTGATTGCAATCCACACAATTCTGACTGCCAGTGCAGCATTTCGGTGCTCTTCATCAAAAAACGTGAACTTGTAGATGTTACTAGTGTGTAAACTGTATAGTTATGGGGCTATATTTACTGCTTTGTGATTTAGTTGTGATAATTCTGTTACTGTGAGTATTTAATTCATGCCATCAAACTTATTAGGCAATAATCATGTTAAAATAAATTGTTTTGACAAACAGACTTGCTCAATGTTTTTTTCGCCAATTAAAATAAAAATCACAAATTTTTAGCACAATTTCGGTCGTGATTAACTTGAATTTGACCTTGAGTTTGTAATTCGGATGGAATAAGCGTGTCATCATACTTCTTTATCACTAAGTGTGGTAAAATGAAACATTTGGTCAAACCAGTTGGCTCAGAATATTTTTTTTTAAATTAAAATTAGAAAATATAATTTTTTGCACAGTTCGACCTCGAAAATGACCTTCATAGCTAAAAGCAAGAGTGGCATCCCCCTGCATTTTATTCCTCACCCACAAGTACATTGATTTAGCATGGGTGCCAGCTATTAACAAAAAACGCCGTTCAAAGTTGATTTTTCAGTTTTGGCTGATCCACTGTATGATGGATAGAGCTGTCACACAGTCTCTGATCGTATTCGTGTGAGCAGTTGTTTCAGTGTCCTTAAAGGTAATAGAATGGTTTACTGTCAAATGTTTGAACCCTTCCTTACCTAAATCCCGGTACGATTTCCAGCAGTCCGAAATTGTGCACTAGTGACTAATAAAACTTTATTGGAACCTATATGAGACTTATCAAGCCATGTGTTTGTTGAGCGAAATAATTTAAATGTACTGTACTGTACATATAGACATAAATTTTCCACTCTTTCCCATATAAATTACACCCCACATCACATTTGGTAGAAATTACAGTCATTCACCATATTTTAAATTGTAAATAAGCTAACACTTCACCTTCAGTTCAATTTCTCAATATAGAGAAGTACATCATTCTCTCTCCGCTACTTAGTAAAATCTAAAATTGTACATTTGTATTTGCATGACGTATTACGGATGACTTAAAGAAAACGATTTGCCAAGATTGGCTTTTAAAGAATAAAGATTCGCCATGATTGGCCAAGAGTTCATGATAACATCATCAACTTTCAACCATTCAGGATTCTTGTAACAAATTTGGACTTTGTCAAAAACCTGGTGGCATCCGAAACTGAATATTAGCCTAAAAGAAATACACATGAAACTAAAAGAAAAATCGGATAATAAATTGAAGTCAAAACTAAAATTATAAACAAATAATATACACAAATTAAGAGAGAAATTAAAAATAATAAACAGAGCGACAAAGTAAAAAGTGGGCTGGGTGAAAGTATGGTACTTACATAGGTTACAGTAACATTGAATTAAGCTGAACGGCAAAGATGGACGTGAAAGGTGTCAATGAGTTTATAATTATTTCTGAAGTTAGAGTTAATGCGAAAGATAAATAGTAATCATTTAAGCAAGGTTTATGTGGAAAGATTTTTATATGTACAGATTGGTTGGCTGGGAATTATGGAGAACTTCTATTATTTTAAAATGGGGGGAATTTGATGGTTGGTTGGTTGAGCGGCAGTGTTCGAATACGGCTGATTTTCATAGTTTGTTAGTGGGTAGTGAGGTGTGGCTGGCTGTGCCTCGATCTTCATCTGTTCTGACACTGAATTAGTGGTACCTAGATACTACCAGTATCACTCGCACTAAAGCGACTGCAGTTAAAAGAACAAACAATGGACATGAGGATGGATGGTGGAAGATATTTGTTGGTGGGTGAAATAGGTTTTTAGACTGTGGTGATTTGTGAAAATGATATGGGGATTGATTTTGGGGAGGGGGAGGGGTAAGGAGACGGAGAAGGTATGATTGTACTTTTTGGCTGAGGTATCCATAATAAAAGAAGTTAAAATATTGTACGTTTTTCGGAACGGATGGTATGTTAAGAATAGGCTAGTAAATCATATTTATAAAGGTTTTTACAAGACGAAGAAAAATGTATTCAGGATATCAGTTATTGACAAAAAGTCTTGGAGGAAAATGATTTCATGATGAAAGGATGAATAGGAACAGCTTAGTTGGTAAATATGGTAGATGAGGATTTTAATGCTGTTGATTTTATGCAGCAGAGACCTTTCGCTGAAATAGCTAGTGCATAGACAGGTATAAGTGGGTTTACGGAGGTATTGAAATGGTTATGTTCTTTAGTTATTCTGATGTCGAGAAAGGGGAGTGTCCTTCGTTTCATTTTCTTTTGTGAAACTTTTATCTCCTACCTTCTTTTATGAAAAACTTGATTGAATAGAGGTTTCACAACTAGCGAATTATTTAAATTTTTATCACTCCCATGATCCATGTCTCGCAGTCTCAGTGTTCACCTTGGAACTCAAAAAGTTTTATCTGTCATGCTGGTGCTGAATCCAAAAATACATGGCGTTGATCCTTCAGAAGCTTAATGTTGGTGGGGCTTATTTGAATATGTTGAATCATGGATATCCCTGTAAAACATAGTTTTCGTTGTCGTCACTGTGATGTTTGAATAATATACTTTTCATTTACTAGTTGTACAATAAAACTTGTATAAAATACTGCTAAACGTAAAAAATAAAAAAAATTAAAACATTATTGACATCTGTTAAAAAATATTTAACTGAAAGAATAATTATAAATAAATCGTGACATTTTTAATTTTAATAATTTTACCTAAGATATAAATATTAAACACAATACATAAATAGTATTTAAAAAATTATCATAAAATATAAAAGAAAACTGAAGTAATATGTTAACAAATAAAATATTTTTAATAAGTTTATCTGTACACCTATGTAATAACCCTGCTCAGCTGAGCTCTTCCCTCTACTGTACAGTAGGAGTTGTGTATCCTAAAACATACGTAGCGTTGTCATTGCAGTTAAATGCACATATTCACGATTTGCGAGGGTGCCCTCTCAGGGCATTGGTTTCTGTCCTATGTAGGAGAATTTCGATTTATGATTGATCGAGGTCCGTGGTGTAATGGTAGCGCATCCAACCGGCAATTGGAAGGCCTTGGGTTCGATTCCCGGGCGGTTCGCCTCATTTTTCATTTATTCGTTATTTCTCTTCCCCGTGTGCAGAGACGCTCCTTATTTACGTCGTTTCTATTCATATATATATATATGATCAAAAAATAATAATAGCATCACGAACGGGAAATATATTATGAAAAATATACAAAACGTTGTATTATCAATATATTAGTAAAGGAAAAATATTACAGTTATATTAAATAATTAAATATATTGAAAATAATAATATACGAAACGTATAATGAAATGCATATTAGTACAGGAAATATATATATATATATATATATATATATATATATATATATATATATTTGTTCCGTTTTCTCTCTCTCGTCTTGCGCGGAATATCTCCTATACAAGCGTCGTTCTTTACGATATATATATATATATAGACAATTAAATAAATAAATATACATCCTTTATGTTCTACGGGCTATATTAAATAATGAAAAATAATAATACACGAAACGTATAACCAATTGCATATTAGTGTGTATATATATATACAGTATATACAATTAAATATACATCCTTTATGTTCTACGGTGCAAAACGCTAAACTCACGTAATAGAGTCTACATCCATATCGATATTACTTTGTACCACGTGGTAAAACCGTCCCAGCAACACCACCGTGTAACTGATACGGATGCCTATACTTGACATAAATGGCTTTCATATCATTCAATACTATTTTTGTGCCTACTTTACATCGGGTTGGCAAGTTATCTTTAAACACGGCTAGAATACAATAAAAAGCACGCACAAAGAGGTCATCGTTAACCACATCATCATTAAATACAAGTTTATAAAAAAGCCTTTCCAATCGAGGGTTTTTTCTTACCGTCCCGAGCTTTTCAATCGTGAACTGAACTCATCTTCACAATGCACAGTGGCAGTTGAAATAATCTTCTAAGTCGTAACGACAGCTGCTCATTATATAGAGGTAAATTCTTCAGGGTGAACGGTGTAGGTGAGCTCAGCCCTGTACCGCTCAAGTCCTTTGTACCAAACTTCATGATATGTCAAAGAGTCTAAACCTTTTAAATAAGCATCCAGCTCTAGACCATTCTCGCCTTGTTCAGTCCTACATTCGGTAAACCCGTCGAGCAGAGCGGTGTATGCGTAGTCAAGAACCGTGTCAAAATAAAGCATATCCGTAACACACGCGTCTAATATAGGCTTCAGCTTGCGGAATCCGACGATTTCAAACATTCTGCTGAGGATGAAACAGTTTCGCGTAGGGACAAGAACGTTATTATGAGATGCGTTCTTACACATCAGTCGTATATCAATGCATGGCTGGTCGTTATTTATACACAACGTGCAAACAACGGCATATGAGGGGGTGTCACTAATCTGCTCTCTTTTTTTACCTACACCTGCAGGTATTTTATAACTTTCCTCTCCCCACTTCTCAACTATCACGAAGACTCTACTCATCTCCTCACACTTAAATAAATAACATTACGTTTGCTTGCTTGCCTGCAAATCGTTTCATGTACATAGTTAATGGTGCGGTTTCACGCCTGAACACGCGCAATGACTTCGTCACGGAGACATCGTACGAGGCGTTGAGAATGCTTCTCAAAGGAAGTTCTATCGTATTCGCACGTCCACTCGGTTCAAGCTCTGAGATGACTATGAGCCACAGGTGGACGGATCGGCTCGACGGGCGGAGTGAGTCACGCTGATGAAACGTGTACGGGCTTGTTCAAACTCGTGTGTTTCGTGAGGTACACGGGTCGGCAAATCGCTGGGGGGAGCGCGTCACACTGCTAAAGCGTGTACAGGCTTGTTCGAACACTTATGCTCTTGGACAAACAGAATTTTCCACTACATGAAACAATGTCGACTTTAATGTTTTATCACTCACCAGACGTTAATTTCCACAAACTAAACATCGACACAATCCGGCGCACTGCTTGAGAGAAACATATGTCCATATTTGTCCTTTTTATTTAACAAGCGATACTCGTCTCTAAAGTCTGTTAAAAACTTACACAGCCCATTAGCCACAACCTCACTACGAACCTCGTCATGATATATATTAATATAGTGGTAAAAATACTTAAGATTCTCCATGATGACAATATTTACATTCTCAACCGTAGGTTATGAGTAGTAGGTATGATGTAACATGACATAATATCGCTTGTCCTACCACTCATCAACAAGACTCACTATCCATAACCATTGCTTATCTTCTGAACGTGTTTGATGCGTGCATCGGCTGTTGTGAAGCTGGCTACAGGTACGTTTGTAACCCGTGAGGTATCTGTGGCCAATTCGGTATTGTTGTACTTTATTATGTAAGTATTACCTACATTCACAATCTCCATGACCTCTTTATCCGGAGCGTTGGCATAATCCCAGACTTCACTATAACTTTGTGCCAAATGAACGTTCCTTTTGCCAGTATTCTGTACAAATTTTCCCCAAAGACTGTTTAGACACAACTTTGCACTAAAGCGCTTGCCAGGGTTCTTTACAATTTTGGAACGGCCAAGCTGTATACCTTCACGGTAACGATGAATATAAGCCGTTTTTTCATCTTCGGTATCAACCCCTTCGGATATCCTGACGCCGCTACCTTATCCTTCAAAAAAGCGTTTATATATGGTATGAAAAGGTTGGGTACCTTCTGAAACCTCCACACCTCATGTATCTTCATTATTCTATGCCCATGGCGAACGGCTAGGGACAGCTCAGGGCTTGTACATACACCTCTGATCTTACGCTGGTGTGGTGTATGGTCACAATCACCATTGTTCTCTTCTGCGCACTTCACGCAAAGGGGAAACATAAGCTTGTGATCTATAACGACGGGTAAGATCGGCATCCATAAATCGCGAGGCGGGAGCACGTCTACGAAAGAGAGTCCAAAGTAGTGCTCATTCAAGTTGGCTGAAAACTTCTCGATGGTTGGTACGGTGGGACCCACCATTTTTTCAGGTGCACCTACGGGGTACGGATTGTTCTTCATCACGTAGGGGTATAAAGAACAGAAGTCGTAGTAATGGTGTTTCACACCCTCCTTAGGTGGAAATTATAGCTTGAAGGGATTTGTACGCCCTCCGAACAAGCTGTCACCGCATTTAAGAGGATCCAGCACCATTGAACGTTTGTTCTTGTTTATTTCTTCACGGTACTCTCCATCTGCCTCCATCCGTGCATCATACTCATGCTCCCACAAGACTTTGTGAGTGAAATGGGAGCCTACAAGTTGATCGCGGGTGCGGGTCCACGCAAGATAGTCGGCAGGAGATCTACCGTGGATATCTCCTACAATTCCACACTCAGGAGGGGAATCCGTGCCACCAGCAACCGTTAAAGGAGTACACAGTCTTCTCACAAGTGGCACGGTTTTCACTTAGACCATCAACCCAAAAAACACGACCATTAACCTTAATGGGTACTCACTCGTGTTGCAGGCATGCCTTATGCATATACCTGTCTGCTGCTGTAGGTGTATGAGCCAGCAAATAGCCTTGTACCCACAACTGCGGGGGTTGTTTCTGTGGATAATGGCTAAGGTGTCTTTAGGCATGAAGTTATTCTTGAACACAGTAAAACATATTGAGGCGATGGTGGTTGCGATTTGCAACGGATCGCATTTCAAACGACATATACACATCCTTCTAAAGGCCTGGAAACATACTCTAAGCACCGCACATCATTCACGCATTAACGCTCACATTCATCAGCTATATTATAAGGATTACATTCATTAAAACTGTTGTAGTAGCGGTCAAAATCTTCACGTTCATCTATACTCATACATTCATAGTTAAAGTAATGTTTGGGTGGAGGTAGTCCTACATAATTTAAAGTTTCGCTAGTGACGAATGTGTAAGGGAACTATCCTTTTGAAACTTCAGTGGCTACGCCCATCACCTTGGGTAGCTTTGCTAATTTACAAGGTGTGAATAATAAAGTGTCTTTAAACTGTATATTAGGGTGGCCCACTTTTCAATTTTTTTTAAAAGTATAGGTTATCGTAGTTTTTCCCATTATTTGGCACTATACTAGCACATTGGTACCATTTTTACAAAAATTGATCAATATTTAGGGGTCTCGCATCGACCTTGAAATTACGAGTTTTTTTTAAAAATGTGTACTTTTTAACTTTTTACTAAATCAAGATAAATCATTAAGTAGAGATCCTTTCTGAATCCTCTTGATGAGAGAAGTCGTTTGGTGTGCCTTCCAATGTCATACGACCAACGGTTTAAAAGTTGTGCCTGTATACAGGTAATACCAATGTGCTAGTATAGTGCCAAATAATGGGGAAAACCACGATCACCTATACTTTTCAAAAAAATCAGCAAATAGCAGACAAATAAAGAAGAAAGAAACAATAACTTAAACAATCACTTTTGCATTGTATTGACCACTATCACACGTCACTGGCTGCAACGTTGTCCCTCTGTGCTATGTCATCGTGGCGAGTGATGACTTCTTGAAGTCGCCGAGCTCTTTCCGGTTCTTTTCCACCACTTGCAGAAGATCCTGCAGCTGTGCCTCGTCCTTTGTGACCGTGTTCGCATAGTCTTGTATCAGTTGGACTCCTCTTTCAGCGACGTCATTGGTGACCTGGAGATTAGAGATCACATCCTTCAGACGACAAAAGTCCTCGTTCTCGTCCCACTTATCAGTTGGCAGGGTGAGCCACGAAGACCCATACATCTTCAGACCTGCAAATAAGAACCAGGAGGACTCGTCGATCAGGTCGGGGAGTAGCGTCATCTCGTCGACTGAGACGTTCTCGTATGTGAAGTCTTTGGGTACAGGGAGGTGGGACAGATTGACAGGCACACTTGGCTCTTTCGGCAGGGGGAACGCTAGTTCTGTCTCCGACTCTCCTGACATGCCAGTATCATCATTCTCCATGGCCTCATCTCCGGTTTCGTATGCACACTTTGAGGTTTGCGGCCACACTGTCCGAAAACTTCTGCCGTTTTCCTCGGGCGTCAGTTTCTCGTTTTCTGCTCTTTTGGAGTAAGTGCCACTCTTTCCACAATGCCTCTAGCTTCCGTTCGCAGTTGAGCTTTGTGATTGTTTTAATGCGGGCCATGTTCCAAAACTTTAAGACGTTGTTTACGGTTTCTTTGAATGCGTCTTTCCTGTTAGCAGTGTACTGGATAACACTGAAGAAGTATTGCAAAACCTGCCGTGTTGTTGGCAATTTGCTACAACTGATGGAGGACGACGGTTGGCCAACTAAAAAAATTTCCGAGGCCGATCTTAGAGAATGTAGCGATGTTATTTTCGCATTTCCTTTTGATGACTCTCTATTTGTAGCTTCAAGAGTTCTTCCAGTTATGGTTGCCATCGATTTGTCCATGACAAAGGATGAGGAACTCAGACAGAATTTCAAAATGTTATGATCTGCAAAAAAAGAAATAGGTTAGGTACCTGGCACAGGCATAGTACATCATTTTCTAATTACCTATATACATTATACATTCCGCCCGGGTATGGTGACTCATTTTTGAAAAGTATAGGTGATCGTGGTTTTTTCCCATTATTTGGCACTATACTAGCACATTGGTATTACCTGTATACAGGCACAACCTTTAAACCGTTAGTCGTATGATATTGGCAGGCACACAAAACGACTTCTCTCATTAAGAGGATTCAGAAAACATCCCTACTTAATGATTTATCTTGATTCAGTAAAAAGTTAAAAAGTACGCATTTTTTTTTAAAAACTAGTAATTTCAAGGTCGATGCGAGACCCCTAAATATTGATCAATTTTTGTAAAAATGGTACCAATGTGCTAGTATAGTGCCAAATAATGGGAAAAACCACGATCACCTATACTTTTAAAAAAAAATTGAAAAGTGGGCCACCCTACTGTACATTACCTCTTATTTGCATCTGTATTAGTTTGTTGCCTCTTTTCAAGGGATCACCTGTAAATATCTCAGATGACTCGTGCTCAAGCAACTCCTTATAAATGAACTGAGTTCAAATTTCGCCCAGTTATGGGCAAGAATATACAGTCATTTTTTTGAACTTGTCCGCTAACTTGACAATATAGGACATAAAGAGTTTCACAGGGCTATCGTGGGCATTCGTTTTAAAAACGTTTGTCCGTTTTCCACATTTGTGACACTCATCACACTCGATCTCCATACACTCATCACAGAGAGTCTGGCTCACTAGTAGATGTGGAATAACTTCTTTGGTTTCAGTGTTCGTGTATGTTTCTATATCGTAGTACACAGTTATACAAGGGCGGTTGTTAGGCTTAGCGTCTTTCATATAACATACATGCTCTACTCCAACCGCCTTATATTCCTCATGGCATGTAGAACAGTGTATTTCATCACATTTATGCGTGAATTTTCCCCAATTATCCATCATGTGAAACACCACATTCACAGACTCTCATTTTTCTGCACGTGCCAATTGATTTATGGAGCTCCAAACAGTTGTTATTGAAAAATGTGCGTCTACACACATCACAATCTCTCTTCTCAGCTTCAACTACACGGCTTTCACATTTGGAGCTTTTACACTGCTCACATACCATGTGGCAATCTTTAAAATGTTTCACTATATCATCCGCAAACTCGATACACCCCTTACACAAATCACGATGTCCATATTTTCGATTTTTATCATAACTCGCGTAAAGGCCCCTTATATTACGGACAGTCCTAAAATCTTAAAATAAGTCCTAAAATAAGTAGGGGTCTTGTACGATCTCTCACACAGCTTTTAAAGTCCTACGACGATCATCCAGTCCAAATACAACTATACGAACATTCATTTCCTGTTCTACCCTTCTCAGCTCTTCAGGACCCATATCACAATCAAACTCAAGTTTACAGTCCACAGCTAGTTTACGGGCACGCGCCACTACCGTAGGCATCCAAATTTTTTGGGTCCGTGTATTTAGTACAGTAAACATACGAGCTAAGACTACTACTATAAAGCCGCAGCCACGATCGACGTTTATATGCCGTCTATAAATAGCCTGAGAATTGAAGTTAAGAGTATAAGGTGTGGCACTATGACCAGCAACACGGAATACACGGTCAATATTTACCGTGAAGTTGTCCATATTGAAGGCTATACTACTTTGAGAGGCCTGCATTATACGGCTAATATATACTCTATAAGTCTATATCTTCAGCTGCCAAACGTCTGAACGGTATTACTACCCAAAAATCATCTACATCTCCGTCATCTGACCCGAATCCAAAGGACAGCCTCGTCCTGACTTCACGTTCGTCGCGGTTCTGAAGGGCAAACTGTACAATACGTTCAACTATGCGCCGTAGTCCGTGTTCAACACCATTGCTATACATGGATCTAGGGTCAACCCTTACTATATACCGATTTCTAGTCAAGGCAGGGGTGGGGGTAGCGGTGCGCACCAACTCGAATGTTATGCCATCCTCAACAGAACGGGAAGCCGCTGTGGAGGGTGTACTCGGAATTGAATAAGGGGGTATATTTGAGGAAGGTACTATTGTGGGGTTGTGTCGTAAGACGTAGAAGGTTGGGGCTCTATTACTGGTGGTCTAACAACCGGCAATCCTGGCGCGCTTTATACCTGACGTGTGAGGCTCATCATGCCTCCGCTTTGAACTGGCGCGTGCTACAGGTATCGCTGGTGAGGATTGTCAGCGGGGGATTCTGTAGCTGCACGGTCAACGGGTCGTCTGTGATATCGATGATGGGGTGCTGTACATCGTCGTCATTCACGGTTCTGTGGAAGAAGAAACAAAATATAAGGGCAGCACTCAAATTTTATATTTTGTAAATGGCCCACTTAGGGTGTGACGTGTTAGAAATGGATTCTGTAGAAAAATTCAGGTTCACGAGCCCATCCACATGTATTATATCTGGCCTACAGGATGTGGTAAAACTGTGTTTATGCTTAAAATCATTAAAGAAAAGGGAGAGATGTTCTCAAAATTTGTGCATAAAGTTATATGGTGCTACGACGTATCAATGAGTGTTCAACGAGTACCAACATGAAATCTTGTTCCACAAGGGTGTCTATGACGTTACTTCGTTAAAAGGAAATAAACAGTCATTTTAATTGACGATCTCATGTTGAAGATGGATAAAACGTTTGCCGAGACATTTACAGTATTCTCCCACCATCTTAACATAAGCGTGTTCTTCATCAATCAGAATCTATTTTTCAAAAATAGATACATGCGCGATGTGTCGCTAAATACACAATATCTAGTCTTATTCGCGCACGTAGAGATGTACAAATTGGGGTATTAGCCAATCAAATGTTCCCGAATCAGCGTAAGGAGTTTTTGGAGGTTTATAAAGAGGCCACAAACCAGCGTTATGGATATTTGCTTTGTGACCTTCACCCGCGAAACACGTTTAGGGTGCTTCTAAGAACGAATATATTCCAAGCGAGCCTGAAACGGTGTATATTCCAGAATGACAAATAGGCTAAAGAATATACGAATTAATAAAAATCTATCAACGATTGCCCCGGCACTGCAACAGATGTTTGTTAAAAATATCGACTCTGACTTTTTAAAATGCATCTGTGAAATGTCTTATAAAATGTAATGTGCCAATGAAACCCTCTCAGAAGACGCTTACGTCGTTACAAGAACATAATACGAGCGCTCGCTCATAAAAGTCAAACTGTGGGTAAGAAAAAGCGCATTATTGTACAAAGAGGAGGATCATTCCTACCCATCTTATTTTCAGTTTTGGGTCCTTTACTGACTAGATTAATATAATGAAGAAGGTGGGTGATTCCGCACGAGGTGTATGCTTCATTGCAAAGTTCAAAGACTCCAGACACGGCTCTAGAACCCCGTAAAAGTAGGCTTAAAAGAATGGAAAGCGAGTTGCTAGCCCTATTAAACAGTGAAAAGTCACCTGATGAGAAAAGGATCTTGTACCAAGAGGCTTTGCAGAAATTTCTTCATGAGTACGAAGATTATAAGATCCGACAGAGCTCCCCGTGGTTATTAGGCACAGCGCGAGTAGTGCTGAGCATGGCGACACAGGACCTGGCCCCGACGTTAGAGATGACCAACAAAGCAACGGAACACAACACATCGAACATGTGCTAAAAAACAGCCTCCCACATACATTGAGGAATAAAGGTTTCTTTATAATCTATTGAGTGAGGACCCATCATACAGTGGACCGATACAGGCGAGGTCATTGTTGAAGGAACAAGGGTACAAGGATCCAATATCGTTGATATTGTTCATGATCTGGTGAGAAAGTGGGACAGACCCTCGCCAACAGGCTGGAAGCATATTAAAGCAAGACTACAACAAATAAATGTCCCCAAAACATTGATAGGTAATCTGAATAGGTTAAAAGACTTGGATCAAGTCTCGCATGTGTCACAACTGAGTACGCCATCGCCCCCAGCAGCAGCAGCGTATCTGAAGAGGAGAAAGAAGAGAACAAACGGCCAGCCTTATCCACGTGTCTCTAAAATACGCAAATGGCTAACATATTAAGTAAACGCTATTATGACATTTCTAACCCCGCCTCCTATGGTGGCGTTAATAGACTGTACAGAGGTGTTTACGGTGTAAGGAAAAAAGATGAGAGATTTTTGCGGGAACAGGATGCTTATACACTTCATAAACCGGTGAGAAAAAGGTTTAAAACGGCCAAGACAACAGCTGCTTCGATTGACTCTATTTGGCAGGCGGATTTAACAGACATGCAAAGATATTCAGTGTATAACGATGGTTACCGCTACATCCTATTCATAATAGATGTATTCTCTAGATATCTGTGGCTAATTCCCCTGAAAAATAAATCGCCTGAAACAGTTGCTAAAGCGACCAAAACGTTGATGTTGAAAGAAAACAGGATTCTTGGCTATTTTTATACGGATATGGGGAAAGAATTTGTAGGATGCGTTTTCCAGAACATGCTGACAGAGTTCAATATTAGCTATTACACTACCAATTCTATACATAAGGTGTCTTTAGCTGAAAGAGTTCAACGTACCATAAAGGAACGCATGCACCGTTATTTTACACATAAAAACACATACAGATTTCTAGACATTCTGGAATCATTGGCCTCATCCTACAACCGCTCACATCCTCGCACGATTGGGGCAACACCTAACGAGGTTTTAGAGAGAGATACGCGCACAGAGGTGAGAAGAGATGGAACACCACCACCACCACACTGCGCGTTTCAAAATCAATGATTATGTAAGGCTGTCACGTTCGAGAAATAAATTCGCGAAGGGATTTGAGCAAGGATAGACATGAGATTTTTAAAGTTAGGGCTATGAGACCTAAAGGTGAGATAATGATGTATTACGTTGAAGATTTGAATTGGGAAGAAATCGCAGGAGGCTTTTACCGCGAGGAGTTACAGAAAGTGGCATTTAATTTAGGAAAAAATGTGTTTAAAATTGAGAAAATTATAGGAAGCAAAGGTTCAGGAAAGAGAAAAATGTACCTGGTGAAATGGCTAGGGTACCCAGAAAGCTTCAACACCTATATAAAAGCTGATGTAATAATGAAGCTTAAATTGTATGCAACATGGCTCCTAACCATTTCTACGTCACACTCCCGTCCTCCTCATCCCTGTCTGTACACCCTAACAACACCCTCGCCAACTTTGTGACAGAACTCCACGGGCCCATTGAATTGGAGCGTGATTAATATGAGGTGGTTATGTGAACTCCAGTTAGCCACCTAATTTTTAACTCTTGAAAATGAGCAAATCATATTTCTGATCATTAGAAGATTCGATGAGTGCGAAAAATTAGGCATAACCTTAGACAATACTATGCGTTCAGTCGTGTTCGGTGAGGAACGGTACTATAGGACAAATGTATCGCTAGGAATCGGGCATTATGATACAGCCATGGACATTGTGACGGGTTTAAACAAGAGTCTTGAAAGGTCGCACCTGACATACGATTTACTTTTTGAAGTCGTAAACATAGACATAGACATGCCTGCATGCACATTGAAGTTAAAGTCAACGCTTAGTGGAAATATTAAAGATAAAGAGCTGTTCACAATTGTGGCTGAGGGCCGATAGAGCGCAGCTCTCCAAAGAGATACCTTTCACAGGCACAGCATGACTTGTCCAGCTTAATGTATCAAATGAAGATGGAGAAATTGGGTGAAAGCTCTCCGCTCCCAGACATGTGCTATATTTACAAAAATATCGTAGAGCACCAATTTGTTGGGGATACCCAGGCGCGCCTGCTGCGCATTGCACACATCCCCAACCACAGAGGGAAAAGTTTGAGCATTACATATGACAAGCCCCATTATGTGAATGTTGCGACTAATCTATTAACCAACATCTCGATATATGTAAGAACGATTGAGGGAAAATTTTTCCCATTCGGTGATGGGAGCTTAACAGTGAAACTACACTTTCGTCTTTTATAATGACTCGAAGACCATTCACACTCTACCGAGGGGTGAGGTACCAGCTTGGGAGTGGACTTGGATCCATTTTTTCATCCATACTACGCACCGATATTCCACTGTTGAAGAGGGGTGCCAGGTACCTAGGGCGGAAGGTGTTACAAACAGGTTTTAACGCGGAAAAAGACATAATGGGTGGAACTAAGCCTAAAGAAGCTCTAGAAAAACATTTAAAACGTACACGGAATGAAATCATCAAAGATGCAGAGAAAAATGCGTGGTGGCGGAAAGATATCTGCCAGGAAGAAGGGGTTACCATTACGTGGCGCTAAACGAAAAAGGAAATAAAAAAAGAAGTGCTCTAAGCGTATGAAACCTATGGCTGATCATTTTTTTAGCTAATCATTTTTTTAGCTGATATAAGCTGAGGACACTACTCTCACGAATCATAGGTTGACTAATACTTGTTGAGAGAGGTGGCACTATTTCTGACTCGTCATGGCGCGTTTCATCCATCCGTGTAGTTCACAATGCTGTAAATCGGAACTGTTCCTCTTTGATATCCCCCCCACTCAGGTTTCTATTGAGCATAGCGACTTTATTACAATTAACCCTTTAAACACAATTAGTTCACCCAGTGCCCCTATAGAATTCCTGATACCCAGCTCAGGCCCTTACTTTTTTGACCCGAGCTGCATGCACATGTACGCTAAACTGCGTATAGCCCATTCTGATGGAACGGACTGTAATGATAGTTACTCTGTCTACCCTGAAACCAATTTTTTACACTCCATATTCAGTCAGTGTGAAGTGTATTTAAATCAGGTTAACATCTCAGCAGGAACGGGCTACTACCACCTACGAGCCTCTCTGGAAAATATCCTCAATTTTTCAAAATAAGCCAAGGACCCCTTTTTACCAGCCGAGGGGTATTACCACACTAAAGATGAAGATGGGATAAAGGATAAATTTAAAAATTCTAAAAAAAAGATATATGAATGTTTTGGACGCTTACATACAGACTTCACATTCCAGGAAAAGTTGCTTATGAACGGGGTGGATATGAAGTTGAAGCTTACCCGCACGATTCCTGAGATCTGCATAAATCTGGGTCTGATCAAGAAGGCGCGAAACCCGTTCTGATTCACATCATGGAGACATATTTGCGTATACGCAGAGTGAAATTAAGTTCCCCGAAACAAATAGAAATTGAGAAAGACTTAATACACGCCACAGTAAAATACCCAATTGACAGGGTACAGATCAAATTATACACGGTCCCCGCCGGGTTGGCCTCGAAGCAGCTAGAAAACGTGGCCCTTGGAGTCCTACCTAAAGGGATATTAATTGAAATGCAGGACCACGCCTCAACGAATGGAAAATATAAAAAGAGTGGCTTTAAATTCGAGAATTTCGGCCTTGAAAATATGACTCTATACGTAAATGGCATCGCTTTGGGAGGGACCAACCATGATTACGGACTACTCATCACATGCTGTGTTCCCGCTCACGCGCGAGAGCATGTAGTAGTCTGGCTCATAATACAGGCGCCTGTGACGAACTTGGTTTTGGTGTAATGCAGAAAGAATTTGTCGAAGAATTTAACATTTATTAATTTGATATTATGCCTGACTTGTCTGCTGGCGCAAATAAGCATTTAAGTCCACAGCACAGTGGGAATATCTCAGTCAGGTTGGAATTTGCCAAGCCTATAGACGCGCCTATAAGTGTACTCGTGTACCTCGAATCACAGGCACTAATAGAAGTTGATCGTTTCAGGAACGTGGTCACAGACTTGACTTTTAAAATGGACGCGAATACACTCCATTGAGTAATGAAAAGTGACCGTTTCACACGCTCAAAATTTATCGGTGTGTTTGCGAAGAATGAAATATTGAAGCTGCCAAGTACGAGAAACTGGTATGGGATTATCGTTAACACCGACATTGTGGGGGGTGAGGGGATTCATTTGTTTGCAATTTATTTTAAAAATAGGGAAAGAATGTACTATTTTGATTCACTCGGATTTCAGCCCTGGAATGATTCGGTAAATGTGCAGTTTATCGCGCAATTACATGTGCCTGAGATTGTTTGGAACCCATATCGTTTTCAAGGCTATTATAGTGAAACGTGCGGGTTGTATTGCATTTCATTTCTCAAGCACATGTCACGTGGGAAGGGATTTATAATTTTTTTTAAATTATTCGATTTGTGCGACACAGAGATGAATGATAAAAGTGTATGCAGACAGATAAAACAAAAGGTTCCCATATGTTAGCACCCGCTGTAATGTGTAAAGGTGTGTATCTCTATTGTGTAAAGTTGTATATACATTTGTAACTGTAAAATGTAGCCATTAAGACTTATTTAACGGACACTGGCTCCGCTTTGTACATGTTTTCTGCCATTTAATAAATGAAAATACAGTGTTTTGTTCTTAACCTCAAAAATACTTGCATTAGTTCCTCGATAATCTGACACTCGCTTGATCGGATGTGAGCCAATACCTCGACTTCTGTATTCAGGTCACGGGGTTGGCTGTGCGGAGAAGCATCCATATCATTTATTCCCCTTTCATCAAAAGTAGCTATAACACGGCTGAGTTCCGCATCGGACCTATAAGGTTAAGTAAAAATAAAGAGCTACAATAACAGAAATGCCACGAATTTAAATGCAAATAATTCTTAAAAGTTTTGGTAATTTAAAAATTCTACAGCGGTGCTGAATTATCGAGAAAAATGTTATTAAATCTCCACCATATATATATATATATATATATATATATATATACCGAAATAACCACGATTGAAACAGACAGTAATTAAAAACATGATGGGATTAATTTTACGTTAGAGTAACAAGAAATTGTAACCATAAGTAGATATCCTGATAGTTTTCAAAAGTAAGATTAGTTGGGTGTGCTATGCTCCATCTGCCTGCAACGGGTCTCGAACCCTCAGCCAAATCTTAATAGTTTTTAATATTTCTAAAATCGTGCCTGTACAAGAAATGTACAAATAAAAACACACCATATATATATATATATATATATATATATATATATACCAAAATAACCCGAAGGAAACAGAATTAAAAATATTTTTGAAAAACGCGTTTATTGCGGTACGCTATATTGTTATAAACGAGAAAGAATCCTGGGGTCAATTTTTCTTTGTAGGAAAACACAGAATAAAGCTAGGTTAGACACTCATAAGTTACTTACATTTCAACAGCGTCTTCATTGAACTGATCCGGCATTTCGTCACAATTTTCCATAACACTCTGGGTAGAAAAAAGTTCATCCCGATCTATAGCGCTGAAAATTAGTCGCGTTGCTTGAGCGTAAAAGTCTTTATCTTCAATCAATTCCGGAGAAATGTACAACGATGACTGACTCATGGTGTATAAAGCATTAAGCGAAAAACATACGAACTGAGGTTCTGAGATGAAATTCTCCCTTTATAATGGGCTTGTGACGAACCCACAAAACACAATCGTTAGCTTCCTATTGGCTAGCGTTGAATTTTGGGCGGGGCTTGAGGCGTAGGCCTGCATAGCGGACAAACAGAGGTCCTGGGATCCGCCCACAGGGCTGCGGTTGGTTGCCCAATAAAATCTGGGGCGTGTCAGATGTCACCATTCGTGGAGAGACGAGAAACGCAGTGTTTTTCGATTTTGTATTCGACCGAGAGACAGAGAGTTGAGGTTGGAATGTCAAACGTTTTATGGCAGTAGCAGTTTGCCTGTACATTCTCGTTTGTTGGGAAAGGAAGGGATTTCGTAATGTTGGAAGATATATTAGATACAATTCGCGTATGCTTGAGAGACTGAAATAAATTGACCCGCATCTGTGTAGTATAATTTAAAATGCGTACCTTATCTCGAATCTTGGAATCAGAGAACTGCCAATAAAGAAATAAACAACATGTATATATATAATATATTAGAAAAGTTCAGATGGAAGTGAGAGGGTGTTTATGGCCCGTAATTAAATTTTTCTTTTTTATAGAAACAGATGTTTCAAATTTTATTTTTAAATGTGAACGAAGATATATATATATATATATATATATATATATATATATATATGAGAGAGAGAAACGTGGAAAGATGTTTACACGATTTTTAGATGAGCTTTTTTTCGGATTTGTACATATATGGGTTCGCCTTTGTTTTCCGTCCGAATTGTTCATTCTGGTGAAGCTTTACACTCCACCTTAGACCTAATTTTAAACGGGTAAGTGTATATATATATATATATATATATATATATATATATGAGAGAGGGAGAGAAATAAAGAGATAAACATGATCGAGTGTTGCAATAACGGAATCCTGCCCCTACGCACCGTGGAATGATGTTTACACTCCACCTACCTACGGTTTAACACGGATCATTAGGGCACCCTGGCTAGCAACCGCGGAAGGACGCGCCGGGTCTCGAGCCCGACGCAACGTAATGGGCGTATAGACGGGTGTGTACGTGCCGTGTACACTGTGCCAACTGGCTGATGATGCCTGGAATCACTGGCTGATTAAGCCAACTGTCTGAATAGGGGCCATATAAGGCAACGGCCGCTCGGCTGAAGTCTTAATATACGCTTGGCTCCTGTCAAGCGAACACCTCTCCTCTCCTCTCTTCTCTCTTAGGTTAGGTATACCCCTTTGGGGGGTGAGGGCGTCCCACCTTATCTCCAAAGAGGTCTCCCTCAGCGGGGTTCATTGCAACTTGGGGGATAACTTCGCCTCCAAGTTGCATAACCCCCTGTTGCTCATTCCCCCCTCCTCCATTTATGGGGTGCCTTGCAACAAAGGGGGAAGGGGGTTGGCACTATTGGGTGCCTTGCAACAAATGGGGGGTGGGGGTGGTACTATGGTCGCCTTGCAACAAATGGGGGTGGGGGTTTGGCACTCTTGCAACATTTTCAATTGCATTCTACCATTTTGCTGTCATGCTACTGAGGAGCCTACACATGAACGATCGATTCGTTGCAGGGCTGTTAAGATGGATGGTTGAGTGCGAGTTTAGATATTTTGGTAGCCGGCTGGGTGGATGGGTTTGCTGATGGCTATATGACTAGTCGGGAGTATGTTTAAGTATAGAGCTGACGAATTACATGGTTAGTTTTGCTGACACCCTGCCTAGGCAAACTGTTTCGTCTTCGTCTTTCATCTGGTACTTTTCCCTCCTGTTGGAAGTTCGCTTTCATTCAGTCCATCCCAAAGAAAAGTAACCGCTCTCAACCCTCCAACTATCGTCCAATTGCTTTGATTTCTTGCCTTTCTAAAGTTTTTGTATCTATCTTCAATAGGAAGATTCTTAAACACCTCTCTTCTCACAATCTTCTTTCAGATCGTCAGTATGGATTCCGCAAGGGACGCTCTACTGACGATCTTCTTGCATATATCTCTGATCTTGGTCATCCTCCTTTCGGGATTTCGGTGAAATCTTTGCTATTGCGCTAAACATATCAAAAGCTTCCGATAGAGTCTGACACAAATGTTTAATTTCGAAAGTGCACTCCTTCAGTTTCTATCCTTCTATCTGTGCCTTCATCTCTGATTTCCTTTCTGACTGATCTATAGCTGCGATTGTAGATAGTCACTGTTCTTTTAAAGCTATTAATAGTGGTGTTCCTCAGGGGTCTGTCCTGTCACCCAATCATTTCCTTTTTTTTATCAATGATCTATTTAGTCGCACTTCCTGTCCTATCCACTCCTATGCCGACCGATGATTCCACCCTCTACTTTTCTACCCGCTTCACAAAGCGTCCCTCTCAACAGTCACACCATGCTTTGCATGAGACGGCTATGGTGCACCTGACCTCTAATCTTTCTACTATCTTTGATTGGGACAGAGAAAACCTTGTTGCTTTCAATGCCTCAAAAACTCAGTTTCGTCATCTGTCTACTCATCACAATCTTCCACACGACTATCCTCTTATCTTCAACAATATACAACTGAACCATAAAAAATGCAAAATTTCACTTTTTTACGTGGCGGTCGAAATGTGACAATAAAACAGCATTCCCTGTAAAAATTGTGATTTAGTATATGTAGGAGAAACTGGAAGAAATATTGAAACTCGTATTAAAGAACATAAATACGATACGCCTTCAGATGTTGTAACACTAATAATGCAATTTTTTTATCACGCCAGCCAAAATAATTATGCCATAGATTGGGAATCAAGTGAGTTACTTTATAAATGTAATTATTATATCGAAAGAGAAATAATAGAATCTGGAACACGAAAATAATTTTAATTTGTGCGAAGGTACTTATAAGCTGGACTCTTTAATGTGATTCCTGGTCAAAAAATCCCTTCCGGTGTCGGGTGAACGGGACCTAACCTAGGTGTGAATTTCTTAATGGTCTCTGCCCATCTAGAATGTTCTTTACCTTTCCTGGATTGTTTTCTTACTCACTTTTGTTCATTCGTTTTTCTGTATCCACTCGAAGATGATGCCAATGGGCATCGAAGCTGTTGTGGAAATAAACTCCGTCTATTAGTGTGGGTTTTATTGTCAGAATACAACTCAACCCTTCTTTTTCTCTTAACATTATTGGTATTTTCTTTTCTCGTGATCTTTCCTGGATAGATCACATATACGCTCTTTCTAAAACAGCTTCTAAGAGGTTAGGTGTGCTGTACCGCCTCCACAATTTCTTCACTCCGACCCAATTGCTGTTTCTGTACAGGGGTCTTGTCCGCCCCTGTATGGAATACGTTTCTCATGTGTGAGGTGGCTCAACCCACACAGCTCTACTTGACCGGATAGAATCAAAGGCTTTTTTCATATTGTCAATCAGGTGACTACTCTGTTTGTTTTCTCTAAAAATAGCATAAACTACGCCGTGTGACTTATCAAACGTCTCGATAAGACAAAGGTAATTATCATACTTGTGATGATCTGAACTCTGAACTTGTCCCATGACCGGCGTCACGACCAAGGTTCGTTATAGTTGTTTTGACAAATAAAACCATCGTGAGATATATCAAACTGGAGGGGTCTGTCATTGTCTCCGTAATTTCTTCACTAAAGTTCCTGCATACGTTCCAAGCTGCAACCTTTCTCTTCCCGAAGGGTGACGACACGTTATCAAATCCTATCCTGTGAAAGCGTGGAAGAATGGGAGCGCACGATCTATATCTGCATCCAAACCTTCGACCAAATCATTGAGAGTTGAGTCAGGGTTTTGCTCCTCTGGAGTACGAGCTATATTTCAACGACCGAAGAAATGTTGGCCACTTGTCCGCACAAAACAACCACAGTAATATGACCGCAAAATGAGAGAGTGCAATGCAATGTTGCAAATGTCGGTCAATGTTGCAAAGGGGAGGGTGAATGTTGCAAGAGGCTATGCAACAAAGGGGAGGAGTCTTGCAACAAGTCAGTGCTACAAAGGGGGTAGGGGGTTATGCACCAAGGGGGAGGGGTTTTCCCCCAGCCTGCATTGAAAGGGGGAGAAGCTGGGATGTCTTCACCCCCTCAAAGGGAAACACTAACCTAAGCCTTAACCTAAGAAGGAGAGAGGGTTGTTCGCCTGACTCCAGCCAGACGCATAATGAGAGTTCATCCGAGCGCCCGCTGTCTTCTAAGGTGTAAATCCGCCAGTTGGCTTAGAAGTCTTAATCTGGCTTAGAAGGCGTAAATGGCTTGTTCAGGTGTACATTATTAGGGTTGAGTTGCCAGATTGCGTTATTTATTTAATTAAAGCATATACAGTGTATTCTTGACAGTTGGCTTAGAAATCTGCCAGTTGGCATAATCCTCCAGTTGCTTAACCCGCCATTTGACTTAGAAGACCTAGAAGGCAGGTGTATGTATATATATTAATTAACTTTTCAGCTGCCAGATTGCGCTATTCAGATATTCTTGACAGTTGCCTTAGAAATCCGTCAGTCGGTTTAGAAGGCGTAACCAGCCATTTGGTGTACATATAATTAAATAATAATATCGTTTATATATACACAACCAAACGAATTAAATAAAACACCATTACATCATTCTGTTTATTTAGACAAATTATTGGAATCAATTTCACGAAATATATAAAAAATAAATATACAATCCTATACAAACGATGGAATATATATGATAAAAAAGTAAAATAAAAAATAGTAATAGTATAAGAAACACGAAAGAGGAATATATATATAATCAAAAAAATAAAATAAATAATATAAGAAATACAAAACGATGGAGTATAACCACTAATATAACAGTACAAGAGAAATATAATGTATATACATACACAATTATATTAAATAATTAAATATATTGAAAATAAATATACATCAAAATACATACTTTATGTTCTACTGCGCTTAACTAAAACACTAAACTCGCTCGTAATCGAGTCTATAGTCACATCATATTGCTTTGCACTACGCAGTAAATGCGATTTATCATTATTTCACCGCACAATTTTATAGGGATACCTATACTCGATGTAAATGGCCTTCATATCGTTCAATGCTATTTTTGTGCCCATTTTACATTCGGTTGGCAAGTTATCTTTAAACACGGCTAGAATACATTCAAAAGCACGCACAAAGAGGGTATCGTTAGCCACATCATAATTATTAAATACAAGTTTATAAACACTCCTTTCCAATCGATGGTTTATCCTTACAGATCCGAGCTTTTCAATCGTGAACTAATCTTCACAATGCATAGTGGCAGTTGAAATAATCTTCTAAGTCATAACGACAGCTGCTCATTATATAGAGGTACAATTCTTCAGTGTGAACGGTGTAGGTGAGCACAGCCCTGTACCGCTCAAGTCCTTTGTACCAAAGTTCATGATATTTCAAAGAGTCTAAACCTTTTAAATACGCATCCAGCCAGTGGCGACTCGTGGGTTTTGGCCGCCCTGTGCGGTAGCCAAATTGGCCGCCCCCTTCCTTAAACGTAACATACCTTCCACTAAAGCAAACACACGTATATAAAGGATTTACATTTTATTGATTGAGGAACAATGTAATAATGATGAAAATTGAAACCGTGATGATAGACAACAAAAAAAAAATTTAATAATTCAATTTAAAACATAGAAAACAATATGGTATTTCGTACCATACCGTACCGTAATGCCAGCCTTGGCCAAAATTGACCGCCCCCGAAAGTGGCGCCCTGTGCGGTCCGCACACCCCGCACACCCCACCCTACGCCACTGCATCCAGCTCTAGACCATTCTCGCCTTGTTCAGTCCTACTGTACATTCGGTAAACCCGTCGAGCAGAGCGGTGTATGCGTATTCAAGAACTGTATCAAAATAAAGCATATCCGTAACACACGCGTCTAATATAGGCTTCAGCTTGCGGAATCCGACGATTTCAAACATTCTTTCGAAGATGAAACGGTTTCGCGTTGGGACAAGAACGTTATTATCAGAAGCATTCTTCCACATCAGTCGTATATCAATGCATGGCTGATCGTTATTTATACACAACGTACAAACAATGGCATATGAGGGGGTATCCTTATCTGCTCTCTCTTGTACCTACACCTGCAGGAATTTTATAACGATCCTTACTCCACTTCTCAATTACCATGAAGACTCTATTCATCTCCTCAACACTTAAATAAACAACATTCCGTTTACTACAGTTAGTTTTTCTACAAGTCGTTTCCAGTACATAGTTAATGGCACCGGTTTCACGCCTGAACACGCGCAATGACTTCGTTACGGACACATCGTACATGGCATTGAGAATGCTGCTCAAAGGAAGTTCCATCGTATTCGAGGAATGAACGTCCACTCGGTTCAAGCTCTGGGATGACTATGAGCCACAAGCGAGCGGATCGGCTCGACAGGAGGAGTGAGTTCCACCATAAGCTGGCGAATCGTGTACGGCATTGTTCCAATGTGAATACTTGTAACCCATTATACTAGGTAGGTGTTTTGAGAAATTTTCTGGTACATGAAGCAATACCGGTTTTAATGTTTTATCACTCCCTAGAATGCGCACCAAACATTTTCGTTCATTTTCACGAAATAAACACATTTTATTCATACTCCGGCGCACTATTTGAGAGGAACATATGACCATATTTTTCCTTTTTGCTTAGCAGACAATACTCGTCTCTAAATTCAGTTAAAAACTCACACAGGCCTTTAGCCACAACCTCCCTACAAACCTCGTCATGATATACAGTATATTAATGTACTGGTAAATATACTTAAGCTTCTCCATGATGACAAGATTTACATTCTCAGCCGCAGAGTACGAGTACTCGGTATGATGCAACATAATATAATATCGCTTGTCTCACCACTCATCAACAAGACTCACTAACCATAACCGTTGCTTCTCTTCTGCACGTGTTGTTTCTTCCACTTCACGGTATATGTAACCTTTTATAAAGTTTAGTCCTACAACATACTTCAATACATCGCTTGTACCACGAAATCCCGCAATGCTCTCGCCAGAATACCCGTAGAGTACTTGTTTCTTTTGTTCCTCAAGCTTCGCACGGTTCAGTGTAGCCTTAAAAGTATCAAAGGAGGGTAGAATAGGGAGCCATTCAGTATCCACCATATCTTCACACTTTGCCGAATACCACTTCATAAACGTCGAACACGCAATATTAAAGGTAGCCATTACTATTTTTTATCTCCGTTGGGAAATGCACGTCTGAGACGCAGGGCTTGCAGCGGTCAACTGAATACTCAGGGAAGAGATATAACCTAGTAGTAGCAGGATTCACGTGACCGATCATACAGGGGGCGGAGCTTAGGACTTTTTCCTGTACACACACACACACACACACCTACACACAAAGGAGAAAGTGAAATGCTAATTGAAACACGATTTATTTAATAAACGAAATATTGAAGGTATATATATACACATACATGTAATAAATAAAATAAACATATCGTTGACATATATATATATATATATATATATATATATATATATATATATATATATATATATATATATATATATAACAACCATGGATTATGGTATCCAAAGGTTACGGTATCATAGGTACCAGGCAACTGGTAACGTTTCCTATAGGTGTTACGGCACAACTTCGTACCCCTAAGTTCCTTCACGCACCCCAGCTTCTGCGCCCGAAAATTGTGGGTCCCTACAGTTAGTTGGGATAGCTGGTCGCCTTCATCATCATCCAAGCACACTAGATCCTTCAACGAATCAAATTTAACGGCCCGCCGATTCGCCTGGTTGAGCGTGATACCCTTAGCCTTCACGATATATTTCATATTCTTGCCCACCCTCACCCGTACCCCATACGTTTCTGGTCCTGTTGAGACAAACGAGTCGGCATATGCGATGTCTCCATACTCATCCTTGATCTCATCAGTCAACTCCCCCAGGAATTCACCAATAGGTGGCATGTATTCATCCTCCCTCGCTGTGAATACCACACTATCTGTATCGGCGTATAAAACCCTCCGAACAAGAGAAGGCAATAGGCCCCAAAGTTTGATGCGTGCTTAGGCCGTTGTGAAACTGGCTACAGGTATGTTTGTAACCCGTGAGGTATCTGGGCCAATTCGGTATTATTGTACTTTATAATGTAAGTATTACTTACATTCACAATCTCCATAACCTCTTTATTGGGAGCGTTGGCAGAGTCCCAGACTTCACTATAATTTCTTGCCAAATGAAAGTTCCCTTTGCCAGTATTCTATGCAATTTTTCCCCAAAGACTATTTAGACACAACTTTGCAGAAAAGCGGCTGCCTGGGTTCTTTACAATTTGGGAACGGTGAAGCTGTTAACCTTCACGGTCACGGTAACGTTGAATATAAGACGACTTTTCATCTTCGGTATCAATTCCTCGCGGATACCCTGATGCTTCTACCTTATCCTTCCAAAAAATGTTTATATATGGCATAAAAAGGTTGGGTAGCTTCTGAAACCTTCATACCTCGTGTATCTTTAATATTCTGTAGCCATGGCGAACGGCTATGTCCAGCTCAGGCCTTGTATATATATCTCTGATCTTACGCTGGTTGGTTGTATGATTACAATCTCCATTGTTTTCCTCTGCGCTCTTCACGCACAGGGGAAACATGAGTTTCTGATCTATAACGACGGGTAAGATCGGCATCCATAAATCGCGTGGGGGGGGCACATGTACGAAAAAAAGGCCGAAATAGTACCCGTTCAAATTTGTGGAGAGCACCGCGATGGTGGGCAGGTCAGGTCGCACCAGTTTTTCAGGTGCACCTACGGGGTACGGATTGTTCTTCATCACGTAGGGATTTAAAGAACACAAGTCGTAATAATGGAGTTTCACACCCTCCGTAGACGGAAATTATAGCTTGAAGGGATTTGTACGCCCTCCGAACAAGCTATCACTGCATTTGAGAGGATCCAACACCATTGAACGCTTGATCGTGTTTATTTTTTCACGGTACTGTCCATCTGTTTCCATCCATGCATCATACTCATGCTCCCACAAGACCTTGTGAATGAACTGGGCACCTATAAGTTGATCGCCGGCGCGGGTCCATGCAAGACCGTCGGCAGGAGATCTACCGTGGATATCTCCTACTATTCCACACTCAGGACGGGGGAATCCGTGCCACCAGCAACCGTTAAAGAAGTACACAGTCTTCTCACGAGTGGCACTGTTTTCGCTTAGCCCATCAACCCAAACAACACGACCATTAACCTTAATGGGTGCTTCCCCCCTGTTTCGGGGATGCTTTATGTATACACCAGTCTGCTGTTGTATGTGTATGAGCCAGTAAATAGCCTTGTGCCCATAACTGCGGGGATTGTTTCTGTGAATGACGGCTAAGGTGCCTTTAGCATGAAATTGTTCTTAAACACCGTAAAGCACAATGAGGCGATCGTGGTTGCGACTTGCAACGGATCGCATTTGAAACGGTCTAATTACATCCTTCTAAAGTCCTGGAAACATACTCTAAGCACGCGCACATCATACACGCAATAACGCTCACATTCATCAGCTATATTATAAGGATTACATTCATTAAAACTGTTGTAGTAGCGGTCAAAATCTTCACGTTCATCTATACTCATACATTCATAGTTAAAGAAATGTTTGGGTGGAGGTAGTCCTACGTAATTTAAAGTTTCGCTAGTGAGGAATGTGTAAAGGAAATATCTGTTTGAAACTTCGGCGACTACGCCCATAACCTTGGGTAGCTTTGCTAATTTACAAGGTGTGAATAATAAAGTGTCTTTAAACTGTACATTACTTCTTATCTGCATCTGTATAAGTTTGTTTCCTCTTTTCAAGGGATCACCTGTAAATATCTCAGATGACTCGTGCTCAAGCAACTCCTTGTAAAGGAACTGTGTCTCAAATTTTGTCTAGTTATGGGCAAGAATTATAGTTTTTTTTTTTTTAATTTGTCCGCTAACTTGACAATATTGGACACAGAGAGTTTCACAGGGCTATTGTGGGCATTCGTTTTTAAAACGTTTGTCCGTTTACCACATTTGTGACACTCATCACACTCGATCTCCATACACTCATCATAGATAGTCTGGCTTACAAGTAAATGTGGAATAACCTCTTTGGTTTCAGCAACCGTGTATGTTTCTATATCGTAGTGCACAGTTATACAAAGTCTATTTATAGGCTTAGCGTCTTTCATATAACATACATGCTTCACTCCATCCGCCTTATATTTTTCATGGCATGTAGAACATTGAATTTCATCGCACTTATGTACAAACATACCCCAATTATTCATCATATGAAACATGCCACATTCACAGATTCTCATTTTTCTGCAAGTTCCAATTGATTTATGGAGCTCAAAGCATTTATTATTGAAAAATGCACATCTACACACATTACATTCCCTCTTCTCAGCTTCAAATACACGACTTTCACATTTGAGGCTTTTACACTGCTCACATACCATGTAGCGCTCCTTACAATGTTTCGCTATATCATCCGCAAACTCGAAACATCCCTTACACAAATCATGATTCCTTCCATATTTTCGACTTTTATCATAACTAGCGTAGAGAGTCCTTATATTGCGGATGGGGAGACACGTAGACCCTGACAGTCCTAAAATGAGTAGAGGTCTCGCGCGATCTTTCACATAGCTTTTAAAAATATACACAGTCCTACGGAGACTATCCATTCCAAATACAACTGTAGAAACATTCATTTCCTGTTCTACACTTCTCAGCTCTTCAGGACCCTTATTACAGTCAAACTCTGGTTTACAGTCTGCAGCTAGTTTACGACACGATCCACTACCGTAGGCAACCAAGTTTTTTTGGGTCCCTGTACTTAGTACAGTAAACATAAGTGTTAAAACTACTACTATAAAACCAACCACGATCGACATTTATATGCCGCCTGTAAATAGCTTGAGAATTGAAGTTAAGAGTAAAAAGGGTATTTAGTACAGTAAACATACGAGCTAAGACTACTACTATAAAATCGCAACCACGATCGAAGTTTATATGCTGCCTGTAAATAGCCTGAGAATTGAAGTTAAGAGTATAAAGTGTGGCACAATGGCCCGCAACACGGAATACACAGTCAATATTTACCGTGAAGTTGTCCATATTGAAGGCTATACTACTTTGAGAGGCCTGCATTATACGGCCTAATATATACTCTATATCTACAGCTGCCAAGGGTCTGAATGGTACTACTACCCAAAAATCATCTGCATCTCTGTCATCTGACCCGAACCCGAAGGACAGCCGCGTTTTGACTTCACGTTCGTCGCGGTTCTGAAGGGCAAACTCCACAATACGTTCAACTATCCGTCGAAGTCCGTGTTCAATACAATTGCTATACATGGATCTAGGATCAACCCTGACTATATACCGACTTCTAGTCAAGGCTAGGGTGGGGGTAGCGGTGTGCACCAACTCGTATGTTATGCCATCCTCTACAGAACGAGAAGCTGCTGCTGCTGTGGAGGATGTACCCAGAATTGAACAGGAATAAGGGAGTATATTTGAGAAAGGTACTATTGTGGGGGTTGTGCCGTAAGACGTAGAGGGTTGGGGCTCTATTACTGGTGGTCTAACAACCGGCCCAATCCTGGCACGCTTTATACCTGACGTGGAGGGCTATTCATCATGCCTCCGCTTTGAATTGTCGCGTGCTACAGGTATCGCTGGTGTGGACTCGGCAGTGGTGATGGAGTCTGTGATCACAATTACACTGTCGTCGAGGTCATCTGTAATATCGATGATGGGCTGCTGTACCTCATCGTCATTCATGGTTCTGTGGGAGTAGAGAAAAACAAGACTGCAGAATATAAGGATCATCACTTAAAAATTTATTATATTTAGTAAATGACCCACTTAGGAGTGTGACGTGTTAGAAATGGATTCTGTAGAAAAATTCAGGTTTACGAACCCATCCACATGTATTATATCTGGCCCTACAGGATGTGGTAAATCTGTGTTTATGCTTAAAATCATTAAAGAAAAGGGAGATGTTCTCAAAATTTGTGCATAAAGTAAAATGATGCTATTCGACTATAAATCACTGTTCAACGAGTACCAAGATGATATTTTGTTCCACAAAGGTGTATATGACGTTAATTCGTTAAAGGAAAATGAACACACAGACATTGTAATTGACGATCTCATGTTGGAGATGGATAAAACGTTTGCCGAGACAGTTACAGTATTCTCCCACCACCTTAACATAAGCGTGTTCTTCATCAATCAGAATCCATTTTTCAGAAATAGATACATGCGCGATGTGTCGTTAAATACACAATATCTAGTCTTATTCGCGCAACGTAGAGATGTATCACAAATTGGGGTATTAGCCAATCAAATGTTTCCGACTGAGCCTAAGGAGTTTTTGAAGTTTTTTAAAGAAGCTTCAAGCCAGCGTTACGGATATTTGCTTTGCGACCTTCATCCGCGAAACACGTTTAGGGTGCTTCTAAGAACGAAAATATTTCCAAACGAGCCTGAAACATTGTATATTCCAGAATTACAAGTAGGCTAAAGAAATACCATGAATTAATAAAAATCTATCATCGACTGCCCGGGCAATGCAACAGATGTTTACTAAAAATATCGACTCCAACTTTTTAAAATGCATCTGTGAAATCTGTCTTAACGTGATAAATTGCAATGTATCAATGAAAACCCCTCAGAAGGTTCCCCTACGCCATTACATGAACATAATACGTACACTCGCTCGTAAAAGTCAGACTGTGGGGAAGAAAAAACGAATTATTGTACAAAGAGGAGGGTAATTCTTCCCATCTTATTTTCAGTTTTGTGTCTTTTACTGACTAGATTAATATAATGAAGAAAGTGGTAGTGATTCCACACGAGGTGTATGCTTCACTGCAAAGTTCAAAGAATCCAGACACGGTTCTAAAACCCCGTAAAAGCAGGCTTAAAAGAATGGAAAGCGAATTGTTAGCCCTATTAAACAGTGAAAAAACACTTGTTGAGAAAATAATCTTATACCAAGAAGCTCTGCAGAAACTTCTTCACGAGTACGAAAATTATAAGAATCCGACAAAGATCCCAGTGATTATTAGGCACAGCACGGACACCGATGGGCATGGTGACATAGGACCTGTGTCCAACGATACAACTGACCAGCAAAGATTAACGGGTCGGCCACACAACATACCGAGCATGTATTGAAAAGCACCCTTTAAGTCTTTATAAGTCTTTATAATCTATTGAATGAGGATCCCAACATACAGTGGACCGATACAGGTGAGGTCATTGTGGAAGGAGCAAAGGTACAAGGATCGAATATCGTAGACATCGTCCATGATCTGGTGAGAAAGTGGGATAGGCCCTCACCGTCATGATGGAAGCATATTAAAGTAAGACTACAACAGATAAATATCTCGAAAGCAATGATAGGAAATCTGAACAGGTTAAATGACTTGGAACATGCATCGCACGTGCCACAATTGAAAACCCCATCACCCTCGGCGGTAACACCTCTGAAGAGGAGAAAGAAGAGGTTAAACAACGGTCAACCCTACCCACGTGCCTTTAAAATACGCAAATGGCTAACATATTAAGAAGATGTTATGATGACATTTCTGGCCCAGCCTCCTACGGAGGCGAAGATAGACTATACAGAAGTGTTTATAATGATGGAGTAGGGAGAAAAGATGTTGAGAGGTTTTTGCGGGAGCAGGACGCTTATACACTTCATAAGCCTGTGAGAAAAAGGTTTAAAACACCCAAGACCACAGCGGCATTGATTGACTCTATTTGGCAAGAGGAGTTAACAGCCATGGGAAGATATTCAGTGTATAACGATGGTTACCGCTACATCCTATTCATAATAGATGTATTCTCTAGATATCTGTGGCTAATTCATCTGGAAAATAAATCGCATGAAACAGTTGCTAAAGCCACCAAAACGTTGATGTTGAAAGAAAACAGGGTTCCTGGCTATTTTTGTTCGGATATCGGGAAAGAAATATAGGCCGAGCTTTTCAGAACATGCTGACAGAGTTTAATATCAGCTACCACACTACCAATTCTGCAGTATACATAAGGTTTCTTTAGCTGAAAGCGTTCAACGTACCATAAAGGAACGAATGCACCGCTATTTTACACATAAAATCACACAGATATATTGACATTCTGGAATAATTGGCCTCATCATACAACCGCTCACACCATCGCACGATTGGGACAACACCTAATAAGATTTTAGAAAGAGGTATGCGCACAGAGCCCGATGTGAGAAGAGATGGAACACCACCATCACACTCTGCGCGTTTCAAAATCAATTATTATGTAAGGCTGTCGCGTTCGGGAAATAAATTCGCCAAGGGATTTGAGCAAGGCTGGACTCATGAGATTTTTAAAGTTAGGGCTATGAGACCTAAAGGCGAGATAATGTATTACGTTGAAGATTTGAATGGGGAAGAAATCGCAGGAGGCTTTTACCGAGAGGAGTTACAGAACGTGACATTTAATTTAGGAAAAAATGTGTTTAAAATTGAAAAAATTTTAGGAAGCAAACGTTCAGAAAGAGAAAAATGTATCTGGTGAAATGGCAGGGGTACCCAGAAAGCTTCAACACCTATATAAAAGTTGATGCAATAATGAAGCTTAAATAGTATGCAACATGGCACCTAACCATTTCTACGTCACACTCCCGTCCTCTTCTTCTCTCTCTGTACGCCCTAACAACACCCTGGCCAACTTTGTAACAGAACTCCATGGACTCATTGAATTGGGTCGTGATTCATATGAGGTGAGGATATGCGAAATTCAGCTGGACACTCTTTTTGAATATTGATTATAAAGATCCCGTTTTTACGATTCTTAGAGACCTTGATGAGTGTGAAAAAGACGGGGTAACTCGGGATGAAACTATACGTATCGCCCGGACTGTGGATGCACGGTACTAGAGTAGAGTAGTAACACTAGGTCCGGGCCGTTATGGTGTGGCTGAGGATGTTGTGAGACTTAAACGTAAGTTTAAAACTCAAATCTTACGGCTGATTTAGTATACGAAATCGTAAACAAAGAAAACCCTGCACATACTCTAATCTTAAAATCAAAGGCTAACAGAAATATTAGACAAAGGGCTGTTCAAAATCATAACCGAGGGGCGATATCGATAAGCCTTCCAAAGAGATACTTTTCACGAGGTACAACATGACTTGTCCGACCTAATGTATCAGATGAAATTGGAGAAATTGGTTGCTGGCTATACACCCCCAGACATGTGCTACATTTACAGCAATATAGTAGAGCACGAGTTTGTTGGGGATACCCAGGCACGCATGCTACTCATTGCTCACATTTCCAGCCATAGAGGGAAGAGCTTGAGTATTACATATGACAGGCCCCATTATGTGAATATCGCGACTAATCTAATAACCAATATCTCAATATATATAAGAACGAGTGAGAGAAAAAAATTTCCAATTCGGGTGATGGGAGCTTGAGAGTGAAACTGCACTTTCGACGCACTGACTTATAATGGACAGAAAGCCTTTCAGTCTATCGAGGTGTGAGATACCAGCGTGGTAGTGGACTTGGATCCATTTTTTAACCATGCTACGTACGGTTGTCCCCTTCCTGAAGAGGGGTACCAGATACCTCGGGAGGAAAGCGCTACAATCAGGTATTAACACGGCAGAAGACATATTGCCTCGCGCTAAACCTAAAGATGCTCTAAAAAAACACTTAAAGCTTACACGGGACGAAATCGTTAAAGATACAGAGAAAAATGAGTGGTGGTGAGAAAAAGAAGAGGGCTGTCCGGAAGAAGGGATTACCACCACGTGATAGTAAACGTAAAAGGATATAAAAAAGAAGTGCCCTATGCAAATGAAACGCATGATTGACCATTTTTTTTACTGATATAAGCTAAGGACATTGATCTCATGAATCATAGTTTGTTTACTACTTGTAGAATGAGGAGGCACTATTTCTAACTCGTCATGGCACGCTTCATCCATCCATGTAGTTCACAATGTTGTTCCTCTTTGACATGCCCCCAACTCAAGTTTCTATTGAGCACAGTGACTTTATTACGATTAACCCTTTAAACACAATTAGTTCCCCGAGTGCTCCAATAGAATTCGTGATACCCAGCTCAGGCCCTTACTTTTTTAACCCAAGCTGTGTGCACATGTACGGTAACCTACGTATAGCCCATTCTAATGGAACGGACTGCGATGACAAATATGCTGTATACCCTGAAACAAACTTTCTGCACTCCATATTCAATCAGTTTGACGTATATTTAAATCAGGTCAACATATCGGCAGGAACGGGGTACTATCACCTGCCTACGAGCCTATCTGGAAAATGTGCTGAACTTTTCCAAAGAATCGAAGAATACCTTTTTAACTTCCGAGGGCTATTATCAAGCTAAAGACGAAAGTAGTATAAAGGACAAATTTAAAAATTCTAAAAGGAAGTTATATGAGTGTTTTGGACGCCTGCATACAGACTTCACATTCCAGGAGAAGTTGCTTGTGAGTGGGGTGGATATGAAAATAAAGTTCACCCGCACGAATCCTGAGATCTGCTTAAATTTGGATGCTGATCAAGAAGAGGGAGCAAAACCCGCTGTGATTCACATTATGGAAACATACCTCCGCGTACGGCGAGTGAAATTATGTTCGCCTAAACAAATCGAAATTGTGAAAAATTTACTACATGCCACAGTAAAATACCCAATTAACAGAGTACAGATCAAACTATACACGGTGTCCGCATGGTTGGCATCGAAACAGATAATAAACATCGCCCTGGGAAATCTACCGAAAAGGATATTAATTGGAATGCAGGAACACAATTCGTGAATGGAAAATATAAAAAGAATGCCTTTAAATTCGAGAATTTCGGCCTTAAAAATATAACTCTATACGTCAATGGTGTTGCGTTGGGGGGAACATTGGATACGATTATTCATCAGACGCTGTTTCCGCTTTGCGCGAGAGCATATAGTAATCTGGCCCATATTGCAGGTGATTGTGACGAGCTCGTGATTGGGGTAACGCAGAAAGAATTCATCGATCAATTTAACCTTTATCCGTATGACATCACACCTCACTTATCTGCTAGTATAAATACACACTTTAGTCCACAACAAAGTGGAAACATCTCAGTCAGATTGGAATTCGCCAAGCCGATAGACGTGCTTGTTAGTGTACTAGTATACCTCGAGTCACAAGACCTAATAGAAGTAGACAGATTTAGTGGCATTGTCACTGACGCAAAATGGACGCAAATATACTTCAGAGAGTAATGAATAGTGAACGAATCACACGTTCCAAATTTATCGGTGTATTTGCGAAGAATGAAACATTGAAATTGCCAACTACGAGAGAGTGCGGTAGTCTTATTGTGAACACAGATGTTGTTGGTAGTGAAGGGATTCACTGACTTGCAATCTATTTTAAAAATTGGGACCGCATGTACTATTTTCATTCACTCGGTACTCAACCCTGGGAGTGACCCCGTTATTTTAAAATTTCTCGAGCAGATGCATATCCCCGAAGTTGTATGGAATCTCTTCAGGCTACAAGGATATTTTAGTAATACTTGTGGGATGTACTGCCTTTCATTTCTCAGGAATATGTCACGTGGTAATGAATTTATAATTTTTAAAATTATTCGACCCGTGTCACACTCAACGAAATGACGAAATGGTATACAGACAGATAAAAAGCCGTTTTCCGATTGTGCGCACTCGTTGTATAGTATGATGTTTTGTTCGTATATATAATATATATATATATATATATATATATATAATATATATATAAATGCATCCAGTAATATTAGTTTGTGTATTCTGTAGCTTATTGAAGTTGGTTATTATACTAAAAATATGATTTCTTTCATTTTATAAATTGATGAAAATACATTGCGTCTTTTTACATGAAAAAAGCTCGAAACATAAGAAAAAGAAAAAACTTACATTATTTCGTTAATGATGTGACAATCGCTGGGTTGATTGCACGGTAAATCTTCTACCTCCGTTTTCAGGTCCCCGACATGCGTTTCTTCAGAACGAAAAGATTGTATAACACGAGTCAAATCCTCATCGGACCTTACAGGAGAAACAATAATAAATTAGTTCAAACTGAATCTTTTCTAATAAAAACCCAATTGCTTAAAACATATGCAGAGTATTACAATGTGAAGATATCTTCGAACCGCTCAGAGAAGTTCCATTATAGTGGAAGAATTTTAGGATAAATATATTGAATCGACCTATCAAATTAGCAGGAAGTCGAAACTTGGTACACTTGTAAACTTAACCCTACTGATGAATATATTAAAAGTCCCAACAAATCGAAGTTGTGCTCCAGCCGCCATCATGGAAAATGGCGGCCGAATTTCGGTTTTTTGGAAATAACTTCAGACCCGTAAAAGATACGAAAATGTACCAAGAGAGCAAAATCATTCTACATAAAAAGGGAAACATTTTCTGTTCCTAACTTTGTTTTGTACGATGAAAAATAAAAAAGTTACGCAAAATACAAAATTCCTTTATTCTATGAATCAGTGCAGACATGACGTTAAAACTTGGTTAATGGGTAGAAATTCGAATATTTTGTTGCAATTTATTATTTCAGAACCATGACAGTTTGTTTTTTATAGGTAGTTTGGTAAAAAAGTAAAGCACAACAGAAAGAGCTAGAGAAAAATACTGTAATGTAATTTTTTTGATGATGGGTAGGAGCTAAGTTATCGGTTTGGAGTAACATTATTTAAAAGTTATTTTATTCCTTCATTAGACATCTAAGTACTGAAAATGGAAATAATTATGAATGCTATTCTCAATACATACATTACTAATATATTTTATGTAAAATATAACGTGCATTTTTCCTTATCTTGTATACTGAAGAAAAATGTAACATGGAAGAATTTTCATGTATTGATGATGACCATGATTTTCAGACAGGTTTTATGGATTGAACATAAAATAACATCTTATTGAATGGTCACAGTAATCCTTAGACACTTGGGAACATCACTATAGCTAACTATAATCGTCTGTTGTTACCTAAAATGAAAATGTAGTAATCTAAGTCTAGGAGTGCAACGCAGTAATACAGTATATAGCTTTAACACTAAGGCACTGTGTGACATCTCTAATGTTGAATAAAGTCATCTAACATGAGCTAGGAAATAAAATGTAATTGTGTCTCCCTGTTTTAAGTATAATTTTCTAATTACTACGCAAAAATAAGCTAGATTTACATTTATTGCATTATGTGTAGTGTCATATTGCAACACACTCAGTTATCAGTTGTCTAGTAGCGTTTCAACATAAGAGTTCTCGCAGGATCCTTCACATCCTCCACACATCGCTGAGCACAGCAAACCAAACTGTATGCACTTGCATCTCTTGGTGCATCCTAGCTTGCAGTTACATGAAATGAGGTTAAGAAGTTGTGATGGAGCGGCTTCCTTGGTAGTAGGGACAGGCCTCAGTGATTTCCCTGTCATGGACCATCCCCACTCTGTTGGCTCCAGGCAGTTTCCTAACCATTCTTGGACCTGCAAGTACACTCTGTATGAGTGTTGCTCTGCTGCTGCACTGGTCGGAGGTAGGGATGCTAGTTGAAAAGATGTATCTAACTTCTTTTTTGCTACTATGCGATTATACATGAAGTATCTTAGCTCATCCAAGGACTTTGATTTTGATCCGTACATTTTTAAGAGGAACTTTTCCCCAGCAGCTTTGATATCTTCTTTACTGGCATCCTTTTGGTTAAATATTTTCATTTCTTCTCTCATTTCTGTATGGTTCTGTAGAAGTTGGAGACCTCTAACTTTTCCTTTTTTATACAAAGCTGATGTGGTATCGCATCCAGTCATGGCGTGAGCAGATAGCAAAACTTCACAAGCCTTCCCCATGTTTTTTTTCTCACTTTGGATGCTGAAAATACGGGGTGTGCTGTTTGATTTCCCTGGTTTGAGAAACCAAATTTCAAAGTCTTCATGGGCTAGAGCAGTTAGAAGCACTAGAAGATCCGTATCCTGGCCAACAACTACTGTTTGATTTTTGTGTTTAGCTTGATCTAGAGCAGCCTTAACAATAACAGTATCTGCATCACTCTCCGCCTGAACAACAGAATAACCTTTGATCTTCATACTAGACACAAGAGATGAAATCAGGGCCCGTTTGTTGTTTCTGTTAGCAAGAAAATCTGATTGTGGTATAGTGGTTGGTGTATTCTCATTAAATATGATATCTCTAGAGGTTCTTTTTGCTGCTCGTCGCTCTTGCTCGGCTGTCTTAGTGGTTTCTCTGTCAGGATAACCATCAAACACCACTGTACAGTTTTTACCGTAATTGCTCTCTACAGAGGTTGTATACAAGTCAAACAGCTGACCAAATGTAGCGGGTTTTGGCCAAACAACGCAATGAAGAAGGTTTCCTCCATCTAAAATGTAGTGAGGATTGGCTGGTAAAGCTAACATCTCGTTGTGCGACTGAAAAGCATTGATCAGAGAAGACTTTGTGCCTTTTCTTAACAATGTTGAGTCAAATAATGATGGAGGCACACTTGCCAGCTCATACTGAAAGTACCCTTTAACTTCTGTTTTGCTTATGTCCAAACATATCATTCTGTGGAAGAGTTCTTGTGGGGAATGCAGGATTACAGTTTTTTCTTTCATCTTTATTGTGCAAGATGACAGGTTAGACAAAGGAACTACTTTCTTCTTCCTTTGCAGTCGAATATCAGAGAAGCTATGACTTGAGAGTGCTTTCATCGTTTCTGTACCAATCTCTAGTGCCCTATCACATGTTATTGATGAAGCTGCTATCAACCCATTTGAGAGGTTTACCAACTGTCCTGATAATTGACCAAATGGGTTATGTTCTTTTAGCCAGCGTCCATTACCTGAAAAGAAAAGAAAAATATTAGTTCGTCTGTCATTCACTTTGAACTATTACTTCGGTATATTAACTCATAACCTCCGATTGAGTGAATAAATGTTACAGATGAATCCGTAGATAAAATCATAATTAAGAGTATTTATTTGAAGTAGAATATAGGAAATTAGGGACAGAGTTGCCCATATCTGCTAGAAACAAGAAAATGTATTGGTATAAATATTTAGAAAACCAGGTAGTCACAATTTATATTTCTACTAGCTCGTTCCTGTGAAATATTTTTTCACAAAATCACCCATACAAAGTAAGAGAGGTTTCTGAAAATAGGCAGTCATAACAAAACATTCGCTTTTTTTACCTACAAACCCAGTTTGAACGTCGTGTCCGCATTGATTCATAGAATGAAAAAGTTTTGGTTTTGCATAACCTTTTTATTTTGCATCGTACAAAACAAAGTTAGGAACAGAAAATGTTTGTCTTTTTATGTAGAATGATATTGCTCTCTCGGTAAATTTTCGTATCTTTTACGGTTCTAAAATTATTTCCAAAAAACCGAAATTCGGCCGCCATTTTCCAAGATGGCGGCTGGAGCACAACTTGGATTTGTTGGGACTTTTAATATATTCATCAGTAGGGTTCAGTTTACAAGTGTACCAAGTTTCGACTTCCTGCTAATTTGTTAGGTCGATTTTCCTAAAATTCCTCTACTATTAAGAGAAAATGCCGAGTAACATTTCATTTATTATGGAATTTATAAAATTATTTAAAATTTGCAAAGGATTGCTATAAAAAAAATTCAACGAATCAAAACAGGACTTTAGCATAATATTAGTTGCAAACTAATCTATAATTGCGGATACCTACTATTTAAATGAAGCATTTTGTAAAAATAAACAATGAACAATTCCTATACCATCATTATATGGATTCATTGTCTTCATACAGTACTTATGTTTGTATGGTTTTTATGTTTGAATGTTCATTTTTACATAAGAAACCAAAATCACCTAAGCAAGTTTTGGGTATAATTTCGATTTGTACTTCTTTATTCATTACTGTATTTCTCTAATTCATCTTTTCTAATAATGACTTATACTGTACGTATGACATAATGTAAATAACTATGACGTCATAAAGTAACTTAATTCTCTTCACGTTTTCCATACCTTGAACACTGAATCACGTGTTTAGTATTTGGACATCTTCCGTATTCAATGTATGGTAAATTCTTTAATAAAAAAAATCTTCATTCTCTATACGTCATTATTTATTTGTGGTGTTATGTAGTATAAATATTATCATTCAATCATATGCGCCCATAAGTCCATATCTTATCTTGACCATTATCCTATATCAGTTTTATTAAATATTCATTATTTCTCGTGTCAGTCTGTGAAATGCAAAACTTTATGCATTCGTTCGAAATCATCCAAATACGTTCTCGTGTATTCTTTTTTTAATTTTGTTTTACTTTTTATTTTTAATTATTTCGCCTCCCGCAATGAACTCGAAAATGCTGAGGCAAGTGATCGAATTCCGCTAATCAGCATAAATCGAACATCTGAAAACGAAAAATCTCCTCTCGCTCTAATTTCAATTTATAATACATTATATGCGTTATGTTAAATCATGTGTGTCATGTATGTATAAATTATCTCGTATGTGCCCATATACTTTGTGTTGCACTAATAACCACATATAAATATAAAAACACTGTAAGAATTGTAAGTGACTAATGTACTTAATAATGTAATTGATGTAATGTAATTTAATAAAATTGTAATTAAATGTAATAATTTAATATAATGTAATGTACTTTAATAACGATAATTAACGATAATAAGCGAATGTGAATTAATTGGTAATTGTAATAATTGTAATCGTAATTGTAATGAACCAAAATTACAACGTACTCAATGATGTACTTAGATTGTACTTATATACTACTACGAAATTATATCGCCTTCAGAAATGTATACTCGGCGAAAATACGATTAGTTTTTATTTTGTTTTTTAATTTTTATTTGGAATCTTTCACCTGATCATGTGTATAAAAGGGGGGAACTTAACCTTCAACTGCATTCCCCCAACATTTAGACTTATATGATACATGTAATTGTAAAATTAACTTCACTTCATTACTGCACTCTTCTTTGGTCACTGCTATGAGACTCCCTTGTTAGCAGCCTCGCTGCGAGGAGGGGGCAGAGGCCCCTTGCCTCCTTAATTTTTTTAGATTCCGGCCTGAGCCATGATCGAAAGAGGTCGAACCTCTACCCCTGTAAATTCACAGCACTACCTGTACATTTTTAGAAGTAAATTACAGTGAGAGAAACTTTTTATTTTTCCCCTTCGAGTTTGGCTCTCTTCAGAAGAACTTAGTAAAATAAAGTAGAGAAAATAGTTCCCGATAAGTTATAAAAAGAAAATCGGCGAACCTTCAGAGAAAGTACCACCGTATTATAAAAAGAGAAAAAAGAAATGAGAAAAAAATTAGAATGTTATAGAAGAAAACTATCGCGAGAAATATCCGTTGCTGCCTACCAACCAGAACCCCCGTCGATTCGAACCGACTCAAGGCCATAAAAGGAGGGGTTAACAATTTTAAATATGATGAGATAAATTACTACAACCTTCCATATATATATATATATATATATATATATATACACACAGGGTGACCCATAAGTCCGGATTCATAGGAAAAATAATAAAAAAGACAAAACAAAAGCTTTTATTTACAGAACGTGCTCAATATGTTCACCATTGTTTTCAATACACAAATTCAGACTTGATACCCAGTCAGCAAGCACACGGTGAATGATGTCAGGAGTAATGGTGTTACATGCCCCAATAATGCGCTGCCGCAAGTGTTCAACACTCCTAATTTTCTCTGTGTATACCAGCGCTTTCAAGTGGCGCCAGAGATAAAAATCTAGTGGCGTGAGATCCGGGCTTCTAGCTGGCCATGCCACAGGCCTTCGACGTCATATCCAATGACCAGGGAATTGTTGCTACAGGTATTCCCTTACTTGGGTGCTGTAATGTGCAGGAGCGCCATCTTGCTGGAACCATGTTGGGAAATTTCCTTCTTCGTTCAAGACACTGGGAAATGCTTCTTCCTCGAGCATACGTAGGCAGGTGCCTCCAGTGATATGTTCATCGAAAAAGAGGGGGCCTATGATGCGATCCTTCCAAATGCCACACAATACCATCACCCGAGATGCACCTTGTTCCTTTGAAGAGGTATACTAGTGAGGGTTGTTTTGAGACCAGTAGCGGGTGTTCTGTCGATTTATCTCACCATTTCCATAAAAAACAGCCTCGTCATTGAACAGAATGGTGGACGGGAAACTGGCATCCCGAGCATATTGTTCCGTAGCCCATTCACAACATTCCATCCGCCGGTCGGGATCATCTTCGCTTAATTTCTGTAGGATCTGAAGTTTATATGGATGCCATTTGTGAGCCTGAAGAATACGATGGATGCTACTTTTCGACACTCCTGTCTCGGCGGACAATCACCGAAGAAACTTATTGGGACTTCTGTTAAAATGAGCCAGGATAGCAGTCGCTGCATCATCGTCAGTGGACCTCCTTGAAGGTGCACTGCGTGGTTTATCTTCTATGGATCCTGTTTCCTTAAACTTTGCAACAAGTCTGCTAACACAACTCTGTGTTATTGGTTCGCGGTCTAGATGCAGTCTGTTAAATTCAGCAGCGGCCTCTCTTTGACTCCGATTTCCTATGAGTAGAATTATCTGGATTCGTTCTTCCTTGCTCACAGACATTATGGCCAGTAGAAAGAGAAAAATATGAATTATGGTTTGTAGAAATAGAAAAATATGAATTTTTCCTATGATGCCGGACTTATGGGACACCCTGTATATATATATATATGTGTATATATATATATATACATATACTGTATAATATATGTATATATATATATATATATATATATATATATATATATATGATGAAACAATCCAGAACAGTGCTCTTTCTCCTAATGACAGGCAGACTAAAATAAAGAACAAGTTCGCGAATAATGGGCCACAAAAAATAAAATTACAGGCACATAATTACTTACATTTCTACGGCAGTCCCTTGCTTTGGATCGTAAAGAGCGTCATTGCGTATATCATCAAAGGATTGCGTTGGAAATAATCCGTCCCGGTCGGCTGCGTTAAAAATATTAATTGTAGGTACCAATGCAGTGTCTCCATCTTGATATAAATCTGGTAAACTGTAAAGTTCTTGTGAATGATTCATGACGGAGGGAATGTTTATTCACTGATGAAAATAACTGCTGTGAGTCCCAGCTGAAAATATTTCCTCTTATATGCATGATCCCCACGCACCACCCCCAAAAGACTAATAGGCGGTTCGTAAGTTTGCTGACTGGTTATCAATGTAACTGGGCGGAGCTATGTTAAATTTGTGTACCAATCGTAACACCTATATTACGGACCCTGAATTCCTGATTGGCTGAATAATGGTGTCTTTATCTTCTCTCAGTAGATTTAATGCCCACATCTCAAGGTGTATGAGTGAATTGCCACTTGAACTCTCTACCACGATGGTTTCAAATATTTGCAATATTAATATATATTTGCGGTCATACTATTCTCGCTTTTCATTTTGGAACCCACTCCGTCATGTAATATCCCTCACCAATTTGCAACATTTATCAGCATTTACAACATTGCATTCTCTATCACGACAATTTTTTGCATTATTATTTGCGGTCATACTATTCTCAGATTGATCCTCAACTTTCCACATTTTGGATACATCTATATCGGTTCATTCTCTCCATAGATTTATTTTCACATCTCAAGGTGAATTGCCACTTACAACCTCTCCTATGACGATATTTTGCATTATTATTTGCGGTCATGCTACTCGATCCTCATTTTTTCCCATTTTAGATACATCTATTCGACTTGACTTTCTACTTGCTAATTCTCGCGTAAGAGTGTGATCAAAATGTGTTTAGTTCGTGAAAAACAATGTCTGGTTGGGCTGGTAGATAAATGGGTACCGTAGGTATCCTAGTGGTTAAGACGCTGGGGTGCTGATCGGAGGTTGAGAGATCGAGTCCGGACGATGATATTGTAATTTCTGCCCGCCCGTGCTGGAGCGTAGTTCGGCTTCAACGTTAAACTGTAGGTCTAAGGCGGGGTGACAAGCTTGACCTTAGTCAAAATGAACAATTCGGGGAGAACGAGAACCGAGTTAGCTATTGTTACTACTGTATAAATACATTTGCACCACCCTACTATATATATATATATAATATATATATATATATATATATATATATATATATATAGTGTGTTGTTGCACACGAGAATATGATAAGGAAAATCATCACTTAATCAAAGGCTAATTTAGCCTATAAATAATTTGTTCATGGAAAACAATGACGTGATGCTTATGCATATATAATTCAATTTAAGTTCAGTTTTTAACTTCATTAGTAATGACAATAATAAAAACATTAAATAGGAGTCCAGAGAGGTTCTTCGTAGGTGGTCTAGCACTAATGTAGGTCAGGGGACCTTTGCGGTTAACCTTTTTGGTCGACGATTCACCTGTGCTTCGAGTTTATACCTTTAGATTCTTCTGTCTTTCTTGGTTATTTTTTATATTTATTTTCTATATCATTTGTTTTTTCGTCTGGTATTGGATTAATGGGGTTTTATTTCTTTCTTTTACTAAGCCATGGATTAATATGAAGAGTCGAGTGTATTTCTTGTATTGTTAATTTTTTATTCGTTTCGCGTCTAAATATCTATTGAAATAATTCGAGCAATCAAGGAGAACGCTTTCCTGTCTCTTGTACTGCAGGACAGCATAAAGCTTCGCTTAGTGTGTGTGTGTGTGTGTGTGTGTGTGTGTGTGTGTGTGTGTGTGTGTGGCATTTCTCGTTCAGCGTTGTGAGAATGCGTGGGTGGTCATTACAAATTTGGGCTCGTTACGCACTTTTGTATTTCTTGAAATAAAAAGAGTTGTTGTTTTAATGAAGACATTATACACACACACACACACACATATATATATATATATATATATATATACACACAGAGCATTGACAAAAGTAAATAGACACTTTCGATGTATTTTACTTTGTTTTTATAAAAGTATATATTTATAGAATTATCTTGTACATTTATTTAAGAATGTATATAAATGTGTGTATACATTTCTGCTTGCATTTTCTGTGGAGTGCTTCAGATGAATCATTTGCTTCTAACGTGTATCGAATTTGGACTCGTTACGCACTTTTGTATTTCTTGGAATAAAAAGAATTGTTTTACTGAAGACATTTATATATATACACACACAGAGGATTGACAAAAGTAAATAGACAGTCGATGTGTTTTACTTTGTTTTTATAAAAGTATATATATATATATATATATAATATATATAATATATATATATAGAATTGTCTTGTACATTTATTTAGGAATGTGTATAATGTATATATATATATATATATATATATAGTGTACTGTTATTTTTGTTTTCTGCTGTCAATTTAGTGTTTTATTTATTTCGGATTAAGTGTTTTTTTAAATATTGGGACTCATTTAAATAATTAGCTCGAGCAAATTTAAGGAGAATTAACTTTCATTTCGCGGAATTTTCTTTATAAAAAACTAATATAATTAATTTGGGGTTAAAATCAATAATCTATGTTTTTCACTCCACCTTAGGCCTACAGTATAATATGAAAACATTGCACGGAATCCACCAGCGTTTAAAGTGTGCATTGTTATTTTGTATACATTTTTCTTTTATTGCCAATTAAATATACTAGCATGAAAGTACGAATTAATTTTAATTGAAAATAAATAAATAAAGGATTCCTCTTGATTTTGAGAGAATTTTCTTTATAAAAAAAATAGAACATAATAAAAAGGATTGTCAAAAGTAAATAGACACTTTCGGTTTCGATTTAGAGTAAATGAAAGCGATTCAGGTCTCTCGAATTATAGGTAAATTAAATATTATTCTTATAGATTATGTTATTAGAATAATGTACAATATAAAGAATCCTGTGTATTTCTTTTATACACAGCCAGCAGCATTATCTGTGCTACCCTTCATTAAGCGAGATTTAACAGTATTTTTATACTTGAATACTACATTAATGCCAATTATTTAAAGTAAGGTCGAGATTTTTTAAATGTTGTAGTGCTTAGCATCGCTAACTACGAATCCACCGTCTGCGGTTCGATTCCCAGCGAAAGCAGACGGCACAGTTTACCCAGCTGTTCATCCTTCCAGATAAATAGATTGGTAGATAAATGGGTACGCCTGGGTGGCCTAGTGGTTAAGACCCTGGGCTCCTGATCGGGAGGTCGTGAGATTCAGTCGGGGCAAGAAATGTGTAATTTCTGACCACCCATGGTGGGTCGTGGTTCGGATTCCACGTTAAGCTGTAGGTCCAAGGTGGAGTAACAAGCCTGACCTTCGTCAGAATGAACAGTTCGTGCAAGGTTAAGATAGGCTGAGGATATTTTAATGATCAAATTCCTTTTCAATTCAACTATTATAATACCTTTTTTAGTGTTGCTTAAACAATTTTCTCGAAATTTTATCGAGGAGTGATAGTCAGAATTAAAATCAACATTAGAGTTATTATTAGTAGGCTTGCGAAAAACTTCAAATTTCAATCGATTCATGCATCTCAGAATTTTTTAGATCCAGAAATGATAAGCATTCGTCATTTTCCTTTACAACAGTAAGTTTTATAGACGAAACTAAATTATTGAGCATATGAAGGAATTCATCATCATCAAATTATCAGACCAAAGCACAAGATCCAAATCTACGGGGCTCCAATAAACCTTAGCCCCCCCCCCGCCCATGGCCTAAACCATTAGAGGTACAGTAAAACTAAACATACCTTACAAAAGATAATTTAATCCTGCATTTAATGAGAAACAATTAAAACTTGGTGTTCCCGCCATTGGTTTCCAAGACAGCCTGAATTCGCTTTGGGTAGCTTGCCAAAAGTGACGTGAATAGATCTTGATCGTTACGCAAATTTGCTAAAACAGTTTCAATGTGTTGCGTCATTGTATCCTTCGAAAATCGATTTGATGCAGGTTCTTGAAACAAGAGACATTCAACCTTGTCCTTTATAACTGATCCAATGTGTTCACAGACGTTCAGGTCAGGAGAATTTCCTGGCCATTCTTCATTTCCAAAGAAATCGATCTCATGGTTCCGCAACAACTGTTGAGTGGCTAATGCCTTAAAGCAGGGGGCCTTATCGCGCAGAAGTGTGACCTCATCGACATCCATAACATTGTTTGGGTTTCTTAGAAAAGGAATGACATGCTGGGATAGAATAATATCACGAAAATACTGTCCATCCCAACTGACCATTTGGCTTCAGCACCCACATGAGCTTCTTTGCAGTGAACAAAACAAACACACCAACATAGTCTGGACTTTTTAATAATTCGCGATAATGTTCATTGTCATCGATTTCATCTGGTGTTGTGGCCCACACTCGATCATTTTGGTAGTTAGGCCGACGTGTTACGTAAACAAAAAATTCATCGGAGACAGCTAAATGCATGAAATCATCCACATCCCAATCTTCAAGATAATGGGCAAACCACATTCTGTCATCGATGTTAAGTTGAGTTTTTCTTGGCTTTGGAAGTTCAAGCCAAGGCTTTAAACCTTGCCTATGACGGTACAGTCGAATGATCTCACCACTAACGATCTTTCCTCTCAACACTTCGATCTCTCTAGAAAGTTTAGCAGAGCTGTTTTTCCGCTTACGCGTACCGCTTTCAATGATGTCCTTTGTTTCGTGAGAGAGTGGCAAATTTGGGCGCCCAGATTTGGTTGTATCCATTTCACATTCATCCAAAGTTTTATTCCAATTTCTTTTGACGAAGTCTTCACTTCTTCGCAACTTTTTGGCAACCCATGAACGTGTTATAAAGGTGGCTCCAGCATCACAAGCTTCCCGAAATGTTATTGCTCGTATGCGATCTATCACACGTTGCCTCTCCGAATCACCAATTAATTGAGAAGCCATTATATTATCACTTTATCAGCTAGAGTAATTTTAATACCTGCAATAAATAAAGAATTTTATATATTTTTATAATCACTAAAAACTCTTTCGATATAAGTAAACATGTAAGCTGCAAATGGGGGGGCTAAGGTTTTTTGGAACCCCTTATATTGTGGTACCAAACAATGTTGAAATTAACAATTGTGGGCAAAATTCTACTTCAAAACAATTCCATATATAAGTTAGTTAATACAGGTTAGAAGAATTTTCCAATCGCCAGTCCAAACGACATGGCATAAAACTTATCTTCAAACTGAAATTACAACCTTTGACGCAAAGCTTAATTACCATAATTCAGTACCAACAGAGAACTCACCCTTCGTGCGGGTAGCAAAAAATCCCGGCCTACGGGGTAAATATTTTTGGCAGTTCCTATGGAAAGCTGTTGTTACCCTTCGGGTAAGACAGTTATTGTACAGTCAAAAATAATATATAGGCCCTATATTTTCCTTTTTTCACGAAAATATCACGACTTAACCTAAACGCTCGTCAAGGTTAAATTTTAATTTTTTTTTACTGTACATTCAAAAGCAATATATATACAGGGCGTCCCAAATAAATGTATACACACTTTAAATACTTATAAAGGCAGTGTTTATTAAAATACATTTCATTTTCAAAATGTAATAGAATCTACAGACATTATTTAATTGTTTTGTCAACGCCTGTTTTCAAACTGACGTCCGTTCTGGTCCAGGCACTGCTGATAACGCGAAGCAATGGAATCGCAAACATCACGAAACATTTCGTTTGGTATTTGTGTGCATTCTCGTTCAATGGCTGCTCTCAATTCAGCGACTGTTGCAGGTTTTATAGCGTAGACTTTGTCTTTTAAGTATCCCCATAAAAAAAAGTCTAGTGGTGTGAGGTCTGGTGAACGCGGAGGGTATTCTACGAAACCCCTTCGTCCAATCCACATCCACATCGTGCTAAGTACCACTCGCAATACTCCACTCTTCGGTCCGGATCATCTTCATTAATAGCATGGACTAATCTTGGAATGTAACTTTTCCATTGACAGCGCTTCAAAATGCGTTGGACAGACGATTCTGAGATTCCTACCTCACGACTCGCTTGCCGCACAGATTTTCTTGGACTTTGGTGATACGTTTCCAGTACTCTTTCTTGCTTTGTGGGGCTTGTCGATGTCCGTGGTCTTCCGGAACGCTTCTTATGGACATTCTGAACAGTTCCATCGGCTTCAAACTTATCTCTAATTCGAGTGATGGTAAGTCGCGTTGGTGGATCTGTTTGAAACTCCCTCCTAAACTGTCTTTGCACTTCAACTGCGTTTTCACACTTCCAGTAGCATTTTAGAATGAATTTCCTTTGTTCAAAGCTTAGTCTGACTGCCATTATTAATTCTAATGGGTTTAACTTGGAAAGAAAGAAACATCAATTGAGCTATCAGCTGTTAAAGTGTGTATACATTTTTTTGGGACGCCCTGTATATATATATATTAACATTAAAATTAACCAACTGGTTAGGTTAATTGAATGCCCGGTTAGGTCAGCTGTACGCCCTTGACGATTGGTTAGGTTAAGTCGCGATATTTTCGTTAGTTTTAATGAAACTATCACGACTTAACCTAACCAATCGTCAAGGGCGGGTAGTTGACCTAACCGGGCATTCAATAATTTCCCGTAGGTTTCGATTAATTTTAAGAAACTTTTACCTAATAATTTTTTCTCTCGAGGAGCTGTTTCCGTGTTTTTAGGTGGGACAGATACACAGACAGAGACAGACAGCATATGTATATATACACATATATATATATATATATATATATATATATATGCTGCAAGCCCACAAGGAAAAAGAAAAACGATTCCAAGGCCTTTCGTGTATTCAGGGCTACACCTCGTCAGGGAATGACGAGGTCCCTGACGAGGTGTAGCTCTGAATACACGAAAGGCCTTGGAATCGTTTTTCTTTTTCCTTGTGGGTTTGCAGCATTCATTCATTTCACGTGTTTAATTTTGAAATTCATCGTATATATTTTGTCAATTAAAAAAAAAAATAATTTTTTCCTGGAGCTCCGCTCATTTTATGATGTGTCCATGATGTCACTATCTTTCAACCAATCCGAAATACGGACGGACGGACAGGACTCCCTTTTTGTAGTATAGAAGAAGTGTGTTGCGTTCAACAGGGAAAAAATACTCAGGAATCTTATCTTTTAGAAAGTCAAGCAGGTCATGAACTTTAGCGAATAAAAAACATACGTCAAAAGTAAGCAGTTTGAAATTTGAAAACTTCAGTTTGTTGACAAAATCTACGCTTTTCACAGTATGAGATTCAGAAATGGATCGAAGTAAAGACTGACTAACCATTTAGATAGCTTATAGCATGGGTGGGCAACCAAATTTTTTTCCTGGCCACGGATGTGGCCAGTCGACCACAGAAATGGCCACACTATTAATAAAAGAAAATTTTCCCAAATAAATTTATTTCAGGATTCTAATGACAGTCAAGGTCAATTTTAAACACAACGCCCGAACTTGACTGACAAAAACGTGAAATTTCAATGAGAGATTTGGCATTCTTTTTCTCTCACCAATTGCAACTCAAAATTTGAAACAACGCACATCTCAGTTCTGCTTCCAGATTCATATCAACGAGGCGAGATCGGTTCTTCGACTTCATCTGTGTCACAGAAGAAAACGTTGACTCGCACAGCCACGTAGACCAGAACATCGAGAACAATTTGGCAATGACAGCTTTCAGGGAAGGATACTGTTCATTTTCCAAGAGGTTTTACCACAGTTCAGCCAGAGATTCATTGCGAATTTGCGGTTGCAACTGCTGGCTCTGTAGCAACAGGATGTCAGTCTCAAACTCTCGCTTGTTCACACTAATCAAATTTACAAGTTCTTCGGATGATTTTTCAATACTGAAGCTAAACGGATCTTTCAAGAACTGAAATGCCAAGTTGAAGCTGTCGAAGTCAGTGAAGCGCTGGTCAAATTTCGGCGTCAAATTCCTGAGCCAATCCACATATTGCTGCAGCTTCTCCAGTTCAAAATCGATCTCCTCAGTCTTTCCCAGATAGCTTTCCAGGTATGGAAAGTGGGTAAAATCCTGTTTCTGATATCGGTTGATTCGTCTAACGCTAACGAATAACAAAGACACGCTTTCAATTGATCAGGCAACTGATTTTCAAAATTTACAGCCAAATCCTGAATTCTTCAAACAATCGTTCTCCGACTTAGTTGAAGGTTTTGAACCTTCTGCATGATGCTTTCACTTTTGGTCCATAGTCCTGCAGCAAAATTTCCATTACTGAGATGATTTCTTTCACAAATTCTGCGTCCGCAAACAGTTTCTTTTTTTAGCCAGGATGAATGTAGCTTTATAGCTAGCAAACGTTACCAGTTCAGATGATGAAAGGAACCGCTTGAGGTTACGCTGCTGATCCAGAACAGATGATTTCAATTGAGCAATTTCCCTGGCGCGTTTCTGAGTACCAAGTGGGAATTTGTCATCAAACTCACTGTGAACCTTTTTGAAGTGCTGCTCAACATTGTACTTGTTCTCTGGAAACAGTTTCTTGCAAAGAAGGCACACCGGTTTTTCTTTCATTTCCATTACCGCATAATGAAGCTCCCAAGCTTCCTGAAAACTTCATGGAATATTTTTCCAGTCTCTTTTTTTTCTTTGAAGCACTGTTCACTGTTGAACCTGCTTGGTCGTCAACGGTTTCTGGAACATTTTGATCAGGCTCCTTCCGTTTCGCAGTTCTTGTCACAAATTCATCCATGTCTGAAAAACAGAAACAATTTCTATTAACTCGGGGAACTTCGGGCGTTTTAGAAATAATCAAAAAACAGGGCTAATAAGAACGAAAAGTAGGTCGATAAATAATCTTACAATGGCGTACACTCATACAGTAATAAAATAAATTTCGGAAATATTTATAAATTTCATAATATTGAAAGTTTTATAAAATAAAACTTCGGTTCACCTAAATCGAGTTCGCCACACATTTTTGCGAAATGGCTACAAATGGCCATTAGCCAATGGGTTGCCCACACAGGGCTTATAGGTTCCTGAGATTACAGAAATAGCAATAGGTCTCATGGGATTAAGTTTGTTTTTTCTTTGCCTAAACCAAATAAGGTAATGATGAATTGATATTTAGAAACATCTTAAAAAAGTAAGTATAATTATTTTAAAAAATTTCTCTTACTCTTCTGTTAAACAATTTGTTAACATCCTCCAATAGATTCTGTTTAGAAGTATGTACGTGTCACGATCATGGATTAAAGTATTAGTCTTATCAATGTAATTAATTTTTTTCATGATGACTATCGAATTAAATTTATCAGCTTCAGTAATATGTAATGAATCGTTATTTTTAAGTATTTTCAGGGCCTTTTCATACCTCTGAGGATATATCAATTCAGAACTTATATTTAAGGCACCATACATACATCCTTTTGATAAAGCAACAACACTTTTGCTTCCATCACTATGCCTTTGAAAATTGACAAAAGATTTGGCAATGTGTAAACTACAAGGCTTTTTAGGGACCGAGAACTCCAAACCATAACTCAACGGGCATTTTGTATTGAAGTCTAGCTCATGAAAAGACAATTTAACAATATTACTAACATACACTTTTTATAGTACAGTTACTATTTATTTCACGTGTTTAATTGCGAAATTCATCCCATATATACAGTATGCTACAGGGAATCTGTGTAACCAGAAACTTCATGAAATCCCTAAAATGTTCAGAGATTTCATGTAAAGTTAAGTCATGATATTTTTGTTAAACCTCCACGAAAATTATTGAATGCCCGGTTAGGTCAACTGTACGCCCTTGACGATTGGTTAGGTTAAGTTGTGATATTTTCATTAAAACTAACGAAAATATCACGACTTTTGTTGAAACCATTTCTTGGTGCTCTTGCTTTTATATTTTGGATCATTATCTTGTTGCAGTATCCAATCGCAACTACCGAACTGAAGGCAATGCATTTTCTTCTGAAATTTCCTGATATTTCTTCAAATTCAAGATTCCAGTGATGACAACAACCTTTCCTGGACCAGAAGCACTAAAACATCTCCAAATAAGTAAACTACCACTACCATGTTTAACCGTAGAAAGGATGTTTTTTTCCTTGAATGCAGTAGTTAATCTTCGCCAAACATACCGTTGCTCGTTGTTCAGGAATAATTCAATTTTGGTCTCGTCTGTCCAGAGAACTTTCATACAGAATCCATCATTTTGATGATCCTTGGCGTACTTGAAACGAACTTCTTTGTGCGCTCTTCGTAGCAGAGATTTTCTTCGTTCAACTCTTTCATGCAGACCGTTTTTTCTCAATGTACGACGTACAGTAGAAGAGTGGACATTCATCTTAGATAGGCTTAATGTTTGGCAACTATCACTTGCAGTCACTCGTGGATTCACAGCAGCCATTATGTCAATCCATGTAGCTGTGCGTTCTAAAATCTTGCAAGGCTATCCACACCTTAATAGCGTTTTGATTGTTCCAAAGCCCTTCCACTTGTTTATAACTGCAGCAGCCGTTGTAAATTGAATTCGAAGTTCTTCTCTCTTCCTATAACTCTTTCTAGATTCGTGTGCAGCAAAAACAGATCTATTACTATCTGTAGACAGCTCTTTACCACCTTACTAATGGCTTGTACAGCCATCCGTCTTCCATGAAGATTCACAAAGAAAATTCTAGAATTCAGAATTGCCAACATCAGTAAAGAGCCAACTACTGATAAATTTTTTTAATTCTTCAAGCCTAAGGTGGACACACAAAGTATTAAATAATTATGTAAATAACTGTACGAAAACTTTTGCATTTTAACTTTTTTATTTTTCTCAAATTCTTTGATGTATTACATTATATATTGCAGTTAAACTAATTTTTTTTATTTCTTAAGTTTTTCTAAACAAACGATAAATTTTTCATAACTTCTATGCATGATACAAAAGATAAGGACGAATATAACTGAAATATTTCTCTGTACGAATACTTATGAGCGCCACTGTACATGGCCGTACAGTGGCCATTCATACAGTTGCGGATTTACAAAATGAACAAGACGGCACAACGAATAGTTTTGATAGAGTCGCTGTGCACAAACATACGCATAAATGAAGCCATCCAGATCTTCGTTAACAATGTATACTACAATAATCACAATGCAATTTTAGGCACTTGCAGCCTCGGACACGTTTCACTTCTTCGATTAGAACCTATATCAGGAAACCAAGTTCCTGGCCAGTGGATCACACCTTTATGGTAACCTGGGCAATATCTTCCAACGTTACTACGGACGTACCTGGCTATGCCAGTGCTCTTCAGAATTCAGACGACATTTGTATAGAAGACACAGTATGTCGACAATACCTTCTCTTATACCGCAGCAGAGACCATTGTAAGAACTTTCTCGGTTACCTCTATCTCCAGCACATTGATTTGTGAAACCGTGGTTGAGTTAAGTTTTCATAAAAGAAGGTAACAGATAAAAGATTCACAAAAGAAAAGGAAACCAACAATACACTTCTCGACATCAGAATAACTAGAGAACGTAACAATTTCACTACTTCCATAAACCCACTTATACCTGTCTAGGCACTAACTATTTCAATGATATATATGCCTCTGCTGCATAAAATCAACGGCATTAAAATCCTCACACCAATTAAGCTGTTCCTATTCATCTTTTCATAAAAAAATCATTTTCCTCCAAGACTTGTTTTTCAATAACTGATATCCTCAGTACATTTTCTTCGTCTTGTAAATACCTTTCTATGATAAATAAGAGTGACCATCTTAACATACCAGAAATCGCAGCCAACCGATTTGTACATATACGAGTAAATAAGAATCTCTCCACAATCTCTCCACATAAAACTTGCTTAAATGATTGCTCTTTATCTTTCGCAATATCTTTAACTTCATATATAATAATGTATAAACTCATCGACACCTTTTACGTCTATCTTTGCCATTCAGCTTAATTCAGTGGTACTGTAACCTACGTAAGTACCATAGTTTCACTTACCACACTTTTCACTTTGTCCGTTTTCTCATTGTCTCAGTTTCTCGGAGACACCAGCATCGGACCTCCGGACTTTGAGCAATAAGTACCTTAATTTGTCACTGTTTTTTATTTTTTATTTCTCTTTTCATTTGTTTATTTTAGCACTGACCTCTAAGTCTTTTAATTTAATTTGTATTTATTTTAGTTACCAATGAGGATGGAAGAATATTCTGAAACGTTTAGTACTAAAAAAAAATGCTAAAGAGCACTGGTTCTCCTTTTATATATATATATATATATATATATGTTAAACACAGACCGTGCATGGAACAAGGAACTCTTCTGGGAAAATTAAATCCACTATAGTCCGAATAAGTAATGGTAAATGACAAATACCATAGTTTTTTTCCTTTTTCATGATTTTAGCCCGACGTGGGCAACGGGTCTCTCGCAAAGAGATCCCATAAATATAGCTTCCCTCACCAGCTATAGTGGATTTAATTTTCCCAGAAGAGTTCCTTGTTCCATGCACGGTCTGTGTTTAACATATAATGTTCTCAGGGAACCATTCTGAGTTTATATATATGTATGAATAATGTTTTTAATCCTCTTAGGACACATCCGAAATTCCTATTTGCCAATGTAAACGTCGGTGTGAAATCCAAGAGTCACCTGCATTAGCCAGAGCATTTAAGAATAGGTGGCAGATCCATTCCATCTGAGAGAACGGATGTCAACCACAGATTCACAGGACTGACGAGGCCTTTTTTATATTTAAAACATCTACTTGCCTTCTTCACACGAAGGACTCACTATTTAGAATCGAAGACTGTGAGAAACAATCTTTGGCCTAAAATTCTTATAAAACAAAATTTTTACAAAACTGATGTTTCCAAAATCTTGAAAAAATAAATAAATAAATAAATAAATAAGGAAACGAGACGCCTAATTTTTCGGGTTTTCTTGACTATTTTATTTTTTTATATGGCGTCTTTTGAGGCGAAAATATTTCCGTTCTTTATATTACAAATTTATTTGCAGAACTACAAAATATTTTAAATTTTGAAGCTTTTAAATTTTTTTAAAGGCTTGAAAATAAACACGAAAGAACTCTTTCTAATGGCGAGTCATACGTTATTTTCTTTAATGTTTCTGACACTGGATTATCGTCTGTTTCTATCTGCCTGCCTATCTATCTATCTATCTATCTATTCTTGCTAAAATATTTAACAGATTAGTTGTCTATTCTGTGATACTTATAATTTTTAGCTTAATTTCTTAACTTGAGGAATTTGAAATTTTGTTACTTAAAATTTGAACTGTAGCTCGCATTAAGGAATTGTAACCAATACTGCCAAAACTGAAATCTTCATTTTTATTTAGCGTATACATTTTACGAAGGTATACACAATATATTTAAAAAGGAAAATATTTTAATGAATGGAATCTTTTCTCGTACCTCATCCGCAAGATGCTCGTTCGATATTGATTCTATAAATAATTGTGACACTGTATTTTATAATGCGAAAAAATGTCAATCCAAAAGATCTTTTATGCGAGAGCTCGAGTGAACATTGAATAACTTCACAGGCAGAAAAACTAATGAAAAAATTAGAGCTGAACTTCAGAATATTTTTTATATTCTCTTTAGTTTCTGCACACCAATTTTTTTAAAGTATTAATTGTTGTATATATTAGGTCATCCCATAAGTAATGCGGCATTTTTTAATTTTTTTTTTTCCATTTTTATAATTATTTTACGGATAGAAATCAAACAACTCTTTGAAGTTATTTATATTTAAATAAATATTTATTTAAATATAAATAACTTCAAAGAGTTGTTTGATTTCTATCCGTAAAATAATGATAAAAATGGGAAAAAAAAAAATTAAAAAATGCCGCATTACTTATGGGATGACCTAATAAATAAAAATTGGTACACATAAGCAGCCAAGCCAGTTCTTTTCCTCCAACTACTTTCCGGTCACATCGCTGTACATCTGACATCGAAAAAGTTTGTCATTAATTGGTCGAAAGCCTAGATGGAAAGCAACGAACTTACGTTTCAGCAGCGTTCTGTTGTCCAATTTTTGCATTTCGAGGGAATACTGGTGGTGGGATGCATCGTCGTACATACACTGTGTTCAGGGATGATGCAATGAGTAAAAGGTGCATAAGCGGATATCGAAGTTTAAAGGTAACCAGGTCACTGTGAAAGGCACTGCAGGAAGTAGTTGGCTTTCAACTGCAACGACTGAAGAGAACAAGGCTGGTGTCGATGAACTTGTTAAAGCAAATCAGTGCATAACGACTCGCGAAATAAGCTCTGTTGTTGGAATAAGTAAAGGTGTTGTGAAACAAATTCTGCACGTACTGGACTACCACAAAATCTTAGGTGAATACCTAAGAACTTGAGTTCAGACCAGAATACTTCCGTGTTGAGGCAAGCCAAGCGCTGTTACAACAATACACAGAGCTGGGGAAGAGGTTTCCAGATAGAATTGTGTCGGGAGACGAGACGTGGTTGCTCTTCATTTTCCATGAAACGAAGGAAGAGTCAAAGGAATGACAGCATTCCTCATCTCCTTGACCAAGAAATTCAAGTCTCAAACGTCCACCAAAAGCTCGTTTACAATTTTCTGGATAAGAATTTATGGAACTTATAGAACTTATGTAATTTATTTAACCAAACACAACGATCAATGCGAACAGATATTGCCAGACACTACACAAACTCAAGAAGGAACTGAAAATTAGGGAAACTAATTTGTGCGCTTGCATGACAATCATCACTCACATGCGGCATTCAAGGTTGCACAGCACACCCGCTTTCAGTGAACGGTAATCATTCACCCATCTTATAGTCCAGAGTTTGCACCCTCGGATTTTCATTTGCATAGACCGATGAAGGCAAGTTTTAGAGGAGTGCATTTTTCCGGAATTGAAGACCTGCAGGATGCTAAAACACAGTGGCTTCGTCAACAAGATACAAACTTCTACCAAGGGGAGGGGATCTACTTCATCCCCTTCATATGGCAGAGGTTCATCGATGTGAACCGAAAATATTTTGAGGAACAGAACCAGACTGGCTGCTAATATGTACCAACTTTTGTTTACATCCAACTGTCAGAGCCGGATTAAGCGGTACACCAAACACGCACATGCATGGGGCCCAGACAAGAAAAGGGCCCATGAGGGCAGCATAATGAATGAGGGTAACATATTATATTCACAAGGTTTTGAAATAAATTTAAAATATAACAATTAATTAGATTGTCCACGTTAAGCTGTAGGTTCCCTCTGTCAATGACTGTGGAAAATATCTTCCACATAAAATAGTATATTAATCTGTTATAATAAGAGAGCAGTCCGTCTGTCCGTCCGTCCGTCCGTCCGTCACACTTTCAGAAATTGTGAGAAAAAATTGTGAGAAAAAAATTCAGAAATTGTATTACGGGCGGCGGCAATGTGAAGCTGAAGATTTTCATGACTGTGTTCTTTTCTGTAGTTTAGCCTGTCTGTTTGTCTGTTTGTGAAATTTATCCCGGGCAGTAATGCGGGAAAGGTGGGGGTGGGGGTAATGGGGAGGGGTGGGGGTAATGGGGGAGGGGGTTAGCCCCCAAGTTGCATGAATGGCGGTGAGGAGGTTTTGGGAGATACCAGATTCAGAAATGTTGACACAATGTGAAGCTCAAAATTTTCACGGCTGCGTTCTTTTCTGTAGTTTAGCCTGTCTAACCGTCAGCGAAGCGACGCGACGGGAACTGTACTAGTATATATAAAATAAAATGGCGCCGACCTCTCACGTGACAAAGCTAAAAGCGCGGAAAAATGCATAAAATATATAAAATTTGAAAACAGTAATTTAACATCCGAAAAAATCAAACTCCATTCAGGCTGCCGTTGCACGATAATTGCAACGCCATATATAAACTCGACGCGCCTCAACTGACAGTTGGCATCCGTAGTTCATCGTTACGTTACTCACGGTTAGTCTTTACTTCTGTTGTAATTAAATCTTATTCTGTATAGCAAATCAATCATTTTCAGTTGTTTCACACTTCCCATTTATTCTGAAGTAATTTCACCATATGACAGAAAGAACATCGAAACTAAATTTGTATCAAAGATATAAGATACTTTCATATTTTTGTTTAATATATATATATATATATTGAACAAAAATATGGAAGTATCTTATATCTTTGATATAAATTTACCTGTATTTTGTATCTTAAAACTGTATATTTGATACGAGATACATTTCAGGAATCTCAATCCGCACCGTCGTGACTTTTGAAATATAAATTACGCATCTTACAACGAGTGGTGTACAATTTCAGAAAAAAATGGAGTCGACTCCAGAATCGATTCTTGCGTCTGGAATCGATGGAAACAACTCTTATTCGATCCCGATTCCGAATCAGACTAGCTACAGAATAAAGATAAAAAAAGAGACTGATTTGGGAGAACTTTTAATCCCAATACGACTATGAATATTTATAAATTGTTATAAAGAAATAGATTCCTATTGACTTGTTTGGCCTAAAGTCTAGAAAGTCTCTTCGATAACAATTTTCCAGATTTAGAGAATACTCTTTCACTTTCACTTGGTAACGAAGTTGGTAGCATACAAAAGACATTTGTATGTCGGGCCAGCCGCCAGAGTCACGACTCAGAATGCAGTCACCACGGATCACTGATGAGTGACGACTCAAGAATTGACTTACGTCATCTCATTTCACTTTAGTGAAATGACTGCCTAAGAATCGAGAATTGATTCTATTGGAGTCGACTCTCCACCCCTACTTCCAACTAATCGGGGTGCCAAATGTATGATAGCTAATCTCGAGATGTGAACTATTGCACATGCGCAATTATTATTGTGTGAGCTGCAGTGGCGTAGGCAGGATTACTGGAAACTTCGAATGCAGTCACCACGGGGCACTGATGAGTGACGACTCAAGAATTGACTTAAGTCATCTCATTTCACTTTAGTCACTTAATTTTAGACGAATAATTAGTCGTATAAAAATAAATAAATTTATACTGTAATACACCTGTTTTTGATTATTGACAAGAAAAAAAAGAATTTATTCTTTGATCTGGAATCGACTCCAGACTGGACTCAATTCTAATAGGTGCTGTCGATAGAATCGATTCCAGAATATGACTGCCTAAGAATCGAGAATTGATTCTATTGGAGCCGACTCTCCACCCCTACTTCCAACTAATGGGGGTGCCAAATGTATGATAGCTAATCTCGAGATGTGAACTATTGCACATGCGCAATTATTCGAAGTGGTCAAAACTCTCTGGATTTCTGCGTATATATTTTACTCTAAATAAGTGGCGAAAAGTATCTGGTGCTTCTACCTCCTCGACCGTTATCTAAAGTTAATAATTAAATACAGTGGTGTAGCCAAAGAGGATATAGGAGGGTAATTGGCCCCGAAAATTCCAGTTTTCTCCCCCCCCCCCCCCGCTCCTCCGGAAAAATTGCTGATAAATAAGATACTTTTAAAACTAGATGTAATATTAAATTATAATATACAGAACGATAAGTTCGTTATATTTATTACATTTACAATATTCATACAAGATCAGTATTGCCCCAACGATAATTTTCTTGCTCTTCCAAATTTAGAAGTCTAGCGACGCGTCTCAATTTAAAAATAAACGTCTGAAAGTGAAAGTTTTTCTTATTATAAGTTAAGGACCTGACTTCAACTATATTTACGTACTTGAATATGTCATTAGATATAGGGAAGTCGCAAAGAAATTAAGAAACTTTTAATATCATAAAACAGTCTATTGCATAAGAAAGTGAAGTATTTTACGATATCATAAGCGCAAAACCTGCGAAAGCACAGTGATTTCAAAATTAAATCAGTAAGGATTAAGTTATCAAAACCTTTGTTTAAATACCAAAACTAATTTTAGACATGTCTTTTGAAATATAATGATTTAAACGACTTAAAAGCTCTTCTTTATTGTTTCTAGTCTCCAAACTTAAACTGATTAGAGAGTATCTTGTTTCGAGAAAAGTACCTTAGATATGTATCTTGTATCTCTGTATCTTGCCCGTTCCTTTAAAATGTATCTTGTATCTTTGATATGCAATAAGCTAGTATCTTGTATTTTGTATCTAAAGTACATTTCTTTATGTATCTTGCTAATCTCTGCTTATGTGTTAGATTTTATGAAAATTTTGACGTTATTGTTGCATCGAGCAAAGGCAACTGCCTTTTTCCCCTTGGTAAACCATTTGGTAATTTTATTATATTGTGGGAAAAAAGTACTTGTTAGCAATGATATCTGTTGTTTTGTAGAATCGTTTTATAGCTACTAGCAAAAAACCCTCCCTCGTGCGGATAGCAAAAGTATCCCGGCTTACGGGCGGAATATTTTTGTAGTTCCTACAGAAGGTTGTTATTACCCTTCGAGTAGTAAGCCTACATAGTTATTGTACAGTAAAAAATATATTTTTAAATTTTTTAACGAAAATATCACGACTTAACCTAAGCAATCGTGAAGGTTAAATTTAAAATTAATTTTTTTTACTGTAGGCAAAAAAATAATATATATATACAGGGTGGGCCGAAAGTCTGGATCCATAGGAAAATATTTATTTTAATACATAAATTACAACAAATGGTAAATACTTAAAATGAATATCAACTTTAACTCGTAAATGCGTATCCGTGATACTGTACAGTAGTTCGTTCTCCAGTATAAGTACTCAAATACTTTTTTTATTTCAGCCCAGAAATGGCTTCGAATCTAACAACAGAAGACCGGGTAGAACTTGTGCTCATGTACGCAAGACAGGGCGCTACACACAGAGAAGTTGCTACCGAATTCAATAGAAGTCATCCTGATAAGCATCCAGTAACACATGCGACTGTTGGCAAGTTGTTTAAACGTTTCAAAGAAACAGGAAGTGTACATGATCGACGGCGTTCTGGTCGTCCAAAACCTGCAACTGATGAAAATACCTCTGCAATGGTATGTGAAACTTTAACGAATAGTCCAGTAAAGTCAACAAGAAGATTATCAAATGAAACATGCATCTCGAGAACGTCAATTCGAAGAATTATTAAAAATCATAAATTCCATCCCTAAGTGTCTCGATGTCAGAGGCCGCCAATTTGAGCATTTGTTATAATTTGTTGTTTATACTGGAGTACGAACCACTGTACAGTATCACGGATACGCATTTACGAGTTAAAGTTGATATTCATTTTAAGTATTTACCATTTGTTGTAATTTATGTATTAAAATAAATATTTTCCTATGGATCCAGAATTTCGGCCCACCCTGGAAAGAGAAAAATGTACCTGGTGAAATGGCTAGGGTACCCAGAAAGTTTCAACACCTATATAAAAGCTGATGCAATAATGAAGCTTAAATAGTATACAACATGGCACCTAACCACTTCCATGTCACACTCCCGTCCTCTTCTCTGTCTGTACATCCTAACAGCACACTAGCCAACTTTGTGGCAGAACTCCATGGGCCCATTGAATTGGAACGAGATTCGTATGAGGTGGGGTCATGCGAAATTCAGCTATCCACCAGCTTCTTAAGTATTGATTATAGAGAACCTGTTTTTACGGTTCTTAGAGATCGTGATGAGTGTGAAAAGGCAGAAGTAATTAGGGATGAAACCATGCGTGCTGCCCGGAGTGGGGAGGCCCTGTATTACACTACAGTAGTAACACTAGGCCAGGGTCGTTATGGTGCGGCCGAGGATGTTGTGAGAGACTTAAACTCAAGTTTAAAAAGCTCAAATCTTACGGCTGATTTAGTATAAGAAATCTTAAAAAAAGAAGCCCCTGCACATGCCCTGACCCTGAAATCACAGGATAATAGAAATATTAATGAAAAAGGATTGTTCCAAAATATAACCGAGGGCTGTTATGGAGTAGCGTTCCAAAGAAATACCTGTCACGAGGCACAATATGAATTATCCAGCTTAATGTATCAGTCCAAATTGGAGAAATTGGAGGAAGGCTATCCATCCCCAGACATGTGCTATATTTACAGCAATATCGTGGAGCATCAACTTGTTGGGGATACCCAGGCGCGTCTGTGCGCATTGTACACATTCACAACCATATAGGGAAGAGCTTGAGCATTAGATATGATAAGCCCTATTATGTGAATGTTGCGACTAATCTACTAAGAAATATCTCAATATATATAAGAACGATTGAGGGAAAAAATTTCCCATTCGGTGATGGGAGCTTAACATTGAAGCTACAATTTCGTCACATTCAGTTATAATGACCCGAAGGCCTTTCACAGTCCATCTCGGGGTGAGATATCAGCGTGGGAGTGGGCTTGGATCCATTTTTTCAACCATACTACGCATGGCTCTCCCATTGCTGAAGAAGGGCGCCAGATACCTCGGGAGGAAAACGTTACAATCAGGTTTTAACGCGGTAGGAGACATAATGGGTGGAGCTAAACCTAAAGAAGCTCTAAAAAACATTTAAAACGTACACGGGACGAAATCATCAAAGATGCAAAGAGAAAAATGCATGGTGGCTGAAAGAAGAAGAAGAAGAGGGCTGTCCTGAAGAAGGGGTTACCAACACCTGGCGTTTAACATAAAAAGACATCGAAGAAGTGTTCTAAGCGAATGAAACCTATTGTTGATCATTTTTTAACTGATATAAGCTGAGGACATTGCTCTCACGAATCATAGGCTGATTAATACTTGTCGAGAGAGGTGGCACTATTTCTGACTCGTCATGGCACTCTTCATCCATCCATGTAGCTCACAATGTTGTAAATCGGAGCTGTCCCTCTTTGATATGCCCCCAACACAAGTTTCTATTGAGCACAGTGACTTTATTACAATTAACCCATTAAACACAATTAGTACTCCGAGTGCCCCTATAGAATTCGTAATACCCAGCTCAGGCCCATACTTTTTTGATCCAAGCTGCATGCACATGTACGCTAAACTGCGTATAGCCCACTCAGATGGAACGGACTGCGATGATAGTTATTCTGCATACCCAACTTTCTACACTCCATATTCAGTCAGTGTGACGTGTATTTAAACCAGATCAACATCTCGGCAGGAACGGGTTATTATCACCTAAGAGCCTATCTGGAAAATGTCCTCAACTTTTCAAAAGAAGCGAAGGATACCGTTTTAATTGCCGAGGGCTATTATCAGACTAAAGACGAAAGTAGTATAAAGGATAAATTTAAAAATTCTAAAAAGAAGATATACGAGTGTTTTGGACGTCTGCATACAGACTTCACGTTCTAGGAGAAACTGCTTATGAATGGGGTGGATATGAAGTTAAAACTCGCCCGCACGAATCCTGAGATCTGCATAAATCTGGAGCCTGATCAAGAATAGGGCACAAAACCCGTTGTGATTCACATTATGGAAACATATCTGCGTGTAAGGCGAGTGAAATTAAGTTCGCCGAAATATGTAGAAATTGAAAAAAATTTAATCCACGCAACAGTAAAATACCCAATTAACAGAGTACAGAGCAAACTATACACGGTGCCCGCAGGGTTGGCCTCTAAGCAGCTTAAAAACGTGGCCCTGGGAGTTCTACCTAAAAGATTAGTAATTGGAATGCAGGATCAAGCTTCGACGAATGGAAAATATAAAAAGAACGCTTTTAAATTCGAGAATTTCGGCCTTAAAAATATAACCCTGTACATCAATGGCGTTGCGTTAGGTGGGACTATGGATACGGACTACTCATCAGACGCTGTGTTCCCACCTTGGGCGAGAGCTTATAGTAATCTGGCCCATATTGCTGGTGGCTGTGATGAGCTTGTAACTGGCGTAACGCAGAAAGAATTCATCGATCAATTTAACCTTTACCAGTTCGATATCACTCCTGACTTCTCTGTTAGTGTAAATACACACTTAAGTCCATAAAAAAGTGGCAACATCTCAGTCAGATTGGAGTTCACCAACTCGATAGACGCGCCTATTAGTGTACTAGTATACCTCGAGTCACAAGCCCTAATTGAGGTCGACCGCTTTAGGAACGTAGTCACTGACTTTTAAAATGGACGCGAATACACTCCAGAGAGTAATGAAAAGTGACCGAATCACACGCTCCAAATTTATTAGTGTGTTTGCGAAGAAGGAAACATTGAAATTACCAACTACGAGAAAATGCGGGAGAATTATTGTCAAGTACGGACGTTGTTGGGGGCAAAGGGATCCATTGGTTTGCAATATACTTTAAAAATAGGGAAATAATGTATTATTTTAATTCACTGGGGACTCAGCCATGGAGTGACCCTGTTATTGTAAAATTTCTCGAACAGTTGCATGTCCCTGAAATTGTCTGAAATCCCCTCCGATTACAAGGATATTTTAGTAATACTTGCAGGATGTATTGTCTTTCATTTCTCCTGCACATGTCACGTGGGAAGGGATTTATAAATTTTTAAAAATTATTCGATTTGTGCGACACTGAGATGAATGATGAATTGGTATGCAGACAGATAAAAAGCCGTTTTCAGTTTGTGTGCACCCGATGTATTGTGTAAAGTTTTACGCGTGTATGTATAATTCTAACAATATTGTGTAAAATATAAGATGTCTCCATTAATGTTAGTCTTATTTAATTGCCGCTAGTTCCGTAAGCTGAATTGTACTAAAACATGATTTCTATCATTGAATAAATTGATGAAAATACAATATGTCTTGTTCTTAACCAAAAAAAAATTATATTAATTCCTTGATGACCTGGCATTCGTTGGACCGGATGTGACCCAATACTTCGACCTCCATATTCAGGTCACTGGGTTGGCTGCGCTGTAAATCCTCCAAATCGCGTCGACTATTTGCTTTTCTTCAAAGCTGTCACGAAAAGTAGCTATAACACGATCGAGTTCCGCATCGGACCTTTAAGGAGAAATTAACTTCATTAGTTCATACATTTTCTGAATCTTTCTTAATTAAAATCCAATTTTTTCATAAATCGAATTGTATTCAGAAAGCTTAGCTCAGTGCTAATGCAAACTAATCTATAATTGAGGATACCTGTGATGAGTAGAAAATGTATTATTACAACCACACCATATTTTAAAAACCTTTGGTTATTTTGGTATATATTAAAAAAAAACTTTGGTTAGCTTCCGCACGAATTGTTCATTCTGACGAAGGTCAAGCTTTTCACTCCACCTTAGACCTACAGTTTAACGTGGGCTCCGAACCACGCCCCATCAGCAGCCCAGCGTCTTAACCAATATGCCACCTAGGGTACCCATTTATCTACCAACCACTTTCTTTATTTTGTGGAAGGATGAACAGCTGGGTTTTGCTGCGCACCGGCTGCCGTCGGGTCTCGAACCCGGGGCCGATGGATTCGTAGTCAGCGACGCTAACCACTACACCACCGAGGAGCATATATATATATATATATATATATGCCAAAATAACCAAGAAGGAGACAGAATGGATAATAATTAAAAACCTATTCTTTTTCACCAAAATACACACAGAGGAACATATATATATATATATATATATATATATATATATATATATATATATATATATATATATATATGAAAAGAAGGACCAACACAATAGCAAACATTTTCGTTTATTTTTTATACTTCAGACGTTTCGACAAACTTTTGTCTTCATCATTGAATTATAAATCTTAAAACCTTGAAACAAAAATAAGAATAAATAATTGAAATTACATCAATACAAAGAAAATTAAAATCATTAAAATTACATCAATACAAAAGAAAATTAAAATTATTAAAATTAAATTAAAATTACCTCAACTGGTAAATACACAATGTTTACGTCAACCTCCATATTCGGCAGAAACTAAGATAAAACTGTATGGTCAGTTAATTGAAGGTATGATATATCTATGAAAGTAAGTTGGTTGGTTAGTTTGAAGAGCTGTAATTTGTAAGATGAACTATTGTTGTTAATGGATGGTTTGTTTCTATAGATGTACAAATATTCTAAAATTTGGAGTTGTGTAAGGTTATTGGATCTTGTTAGAATTTCGAACTGAGTTTTGTGAAGGGGATGGTTGTTTTCATTACTATGGTTTCTAATTGCAGATTGTGGTGGACTACTGAGGGGACGGTTGGTACGGACTGATAAGCCCAAATGTTGAGAAAGGCGTCGTACTCCAGTTCTACTTAAACGGGCTAATAACAAGTTCCAGACCTCACTATTTAGAAAACAAACTTTTACTGGTTTGGGAACCAATTATTTAAGTTGTATGTTTTATAAATATAAGATTAGCGCTATACTGACATTATTAACAAGAAGTTACCGAATTTGTTCAGATTACTCTTCATTAAACGAAGAATTTAAATTTTTAAGACAGTACTTTATTAATAATATAGTTACTACCCTTCTAATCTTTTTGACAACCAGTTAAAGAAATTTTTAAATAACACATTTAAAACTAAACTCCCCATAACCACAGTACAAAAAGAAACTAGATATATCAAATTACCTTTTTATGCTTATTTATCATTACGTATTCGAAGTGAAGTGTCCAAACTGCTTAAGTCTACGTATCCCCAAATAAATTTTAGATTCACCCTCGTCAACCCACTTAAATTAACAAATTTTTTAAAGTTCAAAGACAAATTCCCCAAAATGTATGCCCGAATGTTGTTTATAAATACATGTGCGACAGTTGTAATGCTGCGTATATTGGCAGTACTCAACTCCAACTGGAGGTACGCCTTTCTCAACATTTGGGCTTATCAGTCCGTACCAACCGTCCCCTCAGTAGTCTACCACAATTCGCAATTAGAAACCATAGTAATGAAAACATCCATCCCCTTCACAAAACTCAGTTCGAAATTCTAACAAGCTCCAATAACCTTACAGAACTCCGAATTTTAGAATCTTTGTACATCTATAGAAACAAACCCTCCACTAACAACAATAGTTCATCTTACAAATTACAGCTCTTCTAACTAACCAACTTACTTTCATAGATATATCATACCTTCCAATTAACTGACCATACAGTTTTCTCTTAGTTTCTGCCGAATATGGTAGGTTGCCGTAAACATTGTGTATTTACCAGTTGAGGTAATTTTAATTTAATTTTAATAATTTTAATTTTCTTTTGTATTGATGTAATTTTAATGATTTTAATTTTATTTGTATTGATGTAATTTTAATTATTTATTCTTATTTTTGTTTTAAGATTTTAAGATTTATAATTCACTGATGATGACAAAAGATTTGTCGAAACGTCTGAAGTATAAAAAATAAACGAAAATGTTTGCTATTGTGTTGATCCTTCTTTTCATCTGTTAGCTCCGTTTCCGTAAGGAGAAGTCAATAGCTTTGATATATATATATATGAAGAGAGAGAGAGAGCTGCAAGGCTTTACAAGTACACTAATTAACAGCGCTGGAAATACTTTTATCCTAACTGTGCATACTACGCAATGCCTACCATCACAGGGTCTCGAGCCCAGGACCGTTGGAGTTCTTTAAAGTTTTAGTAATTCTAAAACCCTACCTGTAGAACTTTCTATAAATTTATTAAATGTAAATATTTGATAAACAAAATTCATTCTCTAAATACTTAATAGAATACATTAATTACAGAAAGCCTAACACAGTATCCTGTAGTAAACATGCATTTATATGTCAGGACACCGCGATGTATATATGGGAGGGGAGAGTTACAATAAGATAAAATGCCGATTAGGGCGTCCGGATCAAATAATAAACAGCAAGCAGGTGGCCTAACCGGGTTGTTAACATATACTTCCAGAAACATATATATATATATATTTAGGATAAAAACGAAGACGTAGAGCAAAAAAGTCATTATATTTGGCTGCAGCCGACGTTTCGGGCAACTCTACCTATTTTCAAGGCCTAATAAATAAAAAGCTAAAATTAATGCATGACAAAAATATACGAATGTCAAAAACAAACTAATTTACAGTACAGAATAAAACCACTTCAAGAATAAAAATTAAAAAGCATAAAACAAGCATAGGCCAAAAACAAAAAGTAAAAATTATATGCATGACAAATATACGCATGATAAAAATAAAACTTAAAAACTAAAAACATTCAAACATAAATTAGTTAAAAACTTTACTAATAGAAAGTTAAATGAAAAAACGCAAAAGTGCACCAAACATACCATGCTCACTTGACAGCCACAAACAACTGAGGCGAAAAGGAGACAGGGTCAAGGGGAAAAAACAGAAAAAATAAAAAAAAATTAGTTTGTAGGTATTCTAATTAATATAAAGGGGGTAACAGCTAGGATCAATATTTAAACTGGAGTTCAGAAATTTAATGCACAAAGATTCGTAAATACGGAGAGAGGACGGGCATTTTAATGATTTAAGAATTTTAAAGTTATTAACGGAAATATCAACCTTACACTTAACAGAATGATTTCTAATGGCAGACTGTTCCTTTTTCGATAAAACTTTCCCTGTCCTGTGGCTAATACCCATATGGGAGCAAAATCTTGCCTGCAAAGAACGAACTGTGCTCCCAACGTAGTTCCCCTGGGAACACCCAGGGCAGGTAAACAAATAAACGACAGAACAGTTCATCGCAGGGGGGATTTTGTTCTTACAACGGAAAAAACATTCAAGGGTATCATTATTTACAAAAGCAACCTTAAAATCAGTGTGAAAATAAAATTTCCTCACCACACTCAACAATTGCTTTCTGTGAGTGCCCGCGTCACCTTAAGCCGAAATTGTACAGACGTTATGTTGATGATACGTTTGCTTTATTCCAAACGGATAATCAATCAGTTCAGTTTTTAAGTTTTCTAAACACACTGCATAAGAACATTATATTTACGCAGGAAAAGGAAGTTCAAGGTTCTATTCCTTTCCTTGATGTTTTGGTTTCCAAATCAGGCTCGACTGTTTTAACTTCTACATACCGGAAGCCTACTTTTACGGGTTTAGGTTTTAATTTTTATAGTTTTTGCGATTTTAATTACAAACTAAGTTCCATTCGCACTTTAGTGCATAGAGCTTATAATATTTGCCCAAACTTTGCTCTGCTTCATAATGAGTTTGAATTCCTTACTGATTTTTTCTTTAAAAATGGTTTTCCACGGGATCTTGTACAAGGTATTATTGGTAAATTTCTTAATAATGTATATTCCCCCAACCTTATCCCAACGTATGATGTTCCTAAGAATTGTAAATATCTTGTTTTACCTGATCTCTACCATTTTAACACTTTTGTGAAAAAGCAATTGTTGAGTGTGGTGAGGAAATTATATTTTCACACTGATTTTAAGGTTGCTTTTGTAAATAATAATACCCTTGAATGTTTTTTTCCGTTGTAAGGACAAAATCCCCCCTGCGATGAACTGTTCTGTCGTTTATTTGTTTACCTGCCCTGGGTGTTCCCAGGGGAACTACGTTGGCAGCACAGTTCGTTCTTTGCAGGCAAGATTTTGCTCCCATATGGGTATTAGCCACAGGACAGGGAAAGTTTTATCGAAAAAGGAACAGTCTGCCATTAGAAATCATTCTGTTAAGTGTAAGGTTGATATTTCCGTTAATAACTTTAAAATTCTTAAATCATTAAAATGCCCGTCCTCTCTCCGTATTTACGAATCTTTGTGCATTAAATTTCTGAACTCCAATTTAAATATTGATTCTAGCTGTTACCCCCTTTATATTAATTAGAATACCTACAAACTAAATTTTTTTTATTTTTTCTGTTTTTTTCCCCTTGACCCTGTCTCCATTTCGCCTCAGTTGTTTGTGGCTGTCAAGTGAGCATGGTATGTTTGGTGCACTTTTGCGTTTTTTCATTTAACTTTTTATTCGTAAAGTTTTTAACTAATTTATGTTTGAATGTTTTTAGTTTTTAAGTTTTAGTTTTATCATGCGTATATTTGTCATGCATATAATTTTTACTTTTTGTTTTTGGCTTATGCTTGTTTTATGCTTTTTAATTTTTATTCTTGAAGTGGTTTTATTCTGTACTATAAATTAGTTTGTTTTTGACATTCGTATATTTTTGTCATGCATTAATTTTAGCTTTTTATTTATTAGGCCTTGAAAATGGGTAGAGTTGCCCGAAACGTCGGCTGCAGCCAAATATAATGACTTTTTTGCTCTACGTCTTCGTTTTTATCCTAAATGTAAAACTGCGTCTCCTTAGGAGGGATCCTATTTCATATGTATATATATATATATATATACACACTACCAGTCAAAAGTTTAAGTGCACCTACTAATTTCCAATGTTTTGCTGCTTAGCTCATGACATAAACTTCAAATGTAAACTTAACAGGTACTAGAGATGAATTTGCTTACCTGGTAAATGCAAAAAACTTCACTTTTTTACGTGGAGGTCAAAATATGATAATAAAAACCCCACTCTAATAGACAGAGTTTATTTCCACAACAGTTTCGATGCCCACTGGCATCCTCTTCGGGTGGATACAGAAAAACGAATGAACCAAAAACAAGAAGGAAAACAGTCCAGAGACCATTGAGAAATTCACACATAGGATAAATCCCGTTCTCCCGACAACGGAAGGGCATTTTATTAAAGGGTCCCGCTTATAAGTACCTTCGCACAAATAAATATTATCGTCTTGTTCTATACATACAGATTCTATTATTTTTCACATAATCATTACATTTATTATTACATTTATTACATTTATTATCACATTTATTATTAAATTATTATTTATTACAGAAATTATAAATTTATTATTACATTTATTATTACATTGTTATTTATTATTACCGAAATTACAAACCGAAAACCAAGGAACAAACGCGAGAAGGGAACAATCCAGGGACCATTAAGAAATTCCCACCTAGGTTAGACCCCGTTCTCCCGACACCGGAAGGGCATTTTATTAAAAGGTCCTGCTTCTATACATACAGATTCTATTATGTTGACGTAATTACTACATTTATTATTACATTTACGTTTATAACATTTATTATTATTACCTTTACATTTATTATTACATTTATTTTATTACCTTTATTATTACATTTATTATTATTGCATTTATATTAATTTCTACATTTATTACATTTATTACTTTGATTATTACCTTTATTATTACATTTACATTTTTACTATTACCTTTATTATTCCATTTACATTTTACCGAAAAAAACGAATGAACCAAAAGCGAGTAAGGAAACAATCTAGAGACCTTTAAGAAATTCACACTTAGGTTAGATCCCGTTCACCCGACGCCGTAAGGGATTTTTTGACCAAGAATCTCATTAGAGAGTCCAGCTTATAAGTACCTTCGTACAAATTAAAATTATCCACTTGTTCTATCCATACAGATTCTATTATTTTTCTTTTGACATAATTATTGTATTTATAAAGTAACTTACTTGATTCCCAATCTATAGCATGATCATTTTGGCTGGCATGATAAAATTGATAGAATTGATAAAAAACTGTCACCAATAATGCCTTCTTCGGTGAAAAATTTTATTTGCAACGTTTTGGTATGGGAATGGGGTCCCCTTTATCCCCAATACTGAGTACATTATACATTGAATACTATGAGTCGGAATTGTTGCAAACAATATGTCCCAGGAATCTAATTTGGTTTCGTTATGTAGATGATATTTTTTCATTTTGGCCTGACCACTGGAACAACTTTGACACTTTGTTTCAGTCATTAAATAATCTTGTTCCCTCTACTAAATTTAAATATGAATGGGAGAACGACAAACAATTACCTTTTTTTAGATGTTTTGGTCATTAACAAAAGAGAAAAGCCCAATTTCACGGTCTATAGAAAACTTACTCACTGTAATTCGTATATTCATTATTTTTCATATCATGATGAAGGTGTTAAAAAGCTCAATTATTTTTTCCATGTTTCTGAGAGCACTCAGGATTTGTAGCCCATATTTGCTGGACCCGGAAAATTCAAAGATTTGGAACATTTTTAAGGATTTAAAATATCCTGAGTGGTTTATCATAAAAGCATATTTTAAAGCCACGAAATCTTTTTATTCCCCTCGGGAACCTTTAGTTAACCAAAAACAATATGTGAGTTTGCCTTACATTTCCGGCTTAGAAAGTGTAAAACCTTTGACGAAAGATTTTAAGTTTCCTTTGGCGTTCAGATATTCGTCTACTGTAAAAAGTAAATTGGTTAGGAATAACGTTGCAAAACAGGAACAAGCCCGTGTCTACAGCATTCCCTGTAAAAGTTATGATTTAGTATACGTAGGAGGAACTGGAAGAAATATTGAAACCCGTTTTAAAGAACATAAATATGCCTTCAAAAGTCATAATACTAATAATAAATTTTTTTATCACGCCAGCCAAAATGATCATGCTATAGATTGGGAATCAAGTAAGTTACTTTATAAATGCAATAATTATGTCAAAAGAAAAATAATAGAGTCTGTATGGATAGAACAAGAGGATAATTTTAATTTGTACGAAGGTACTTATAAGCTGGACTCTCTAATGAGATTCTTGGTCAAAAAATCCCTTACGGCGTCGGGTGAACGGGATCTAACCTAAGTGTGAATTTCTTAAAGGTCTCTGGATTGTTCCCTTGCTCGCTTTTGGTTCATTCGTTTTTTTGGTAAAATGTAAATGGAATAATAAACGTAATAGTAAAAATGTAAATGTAATAATAATGGTAATAATAAACGTAATAAATGTAATAAATGTGGAAATGAATGTAAATGCAACAATAATAAATGTAATAATAAAGGTAATAAAATAAATGTAATAATAAATGTAAAGGTAATAATAAATGTTATAAACGTAAATGTAATAATAAATGTAATAATAAATGTAGTAATTATGTCAAAATAATATAATCTGTATGTATAGAAGCAGGACCCTTTAATAAAATGCCCTTCCGGTTTCGGGAGAACGGGATCTAACCTAGATGGGAATTTCTTAATGGTCCCTGGATTGTTCCCTTCTCGTTTTTGTTCCTTCGTTTTCGGTTTGTAATTTCGGTAATAGTAAATAATAATGTAGTAATAAAATGCCCTTCCGGTGTCAGGAGAACGGGATCTAACGTAGGTGCGAATTTCTTAAAGGTCTCTGGATTGTTTCCTTCTCGCCTTTTTTCAGTCATTTTTCGGTTTATAATTTATGTAATAATAAATAACAATGTAATAATAAATGTAATAATAAATTTATAATATCTGTAATAAATAATAATTTAATACATATAATAATAAATGTAATAAATGTCATAATAAATGTAATAATTATGTCAAAAATAATAGAATCTGTATGTATAGAACAAGTAGATAATTTTAATTTGTGCAAAGGTATGAGCGGGACCCTTTAATAAAATGCCCTTCCGTTGTCGGGAGAACAGGATTTATCCTATGTGTGAATTTCTCAATGGTCTCTGGACTGTTTTCCTTCTTGTTTTTGGTTCATTCGGTTTTCTGTATCCGCCCGAAGAGGATGCCAGTGGGCATCGAAACTGTTGTGGAAATAAACTCTGTCTATTAGAGTGGATTTTTATTATCATATTGCTTACCTGGCTTTCATACTGTATGGTTCAGTGCATCTGTCCTACGCAGTGTGTTGTAACACAGAAGCTTCTTCAAAATAGCCTTCAAAATGTGTTAATTTACGTCTGGCATGCAACGTACATTAATGCCATTAGCTCTGCACAAAGGTTCAAAAACAGTTTAAAAGTCTTTACTGGGGTAATGTTTACTTCAGGAGTAAGTTAATACATGTGTTTAGTTATTAACATGCGCTGCAGGTCTTTACATATAAAATCCTTGCAGAGGAACTAACTGTGTAGTTTAAGGTATATTTCTGTGTTTCAAACAGCAAAAATGGGTGCCAAAGCTCAGTTAATAACAGAAAAAAGACAGTCGATTGTAACTTTCAGAAATGAGGGCCAATCACTGAAGCAAATTGCAAAAAATTTAAAAGTTTCTGTGAATGCGGTTGCTTGTGCCATTAAACGGTACGAAGAAACTGGTCAAAATAAGGACAGAAAAGGGTCAGAGCGACCGAGAACCACAACAAACTCAGAGGACAAGTATATCCGAGTCACCTGTCTGCGCAACAGACGCCTCAGAGCACCTGAAATCAAAGCCCAGCTGAACAACTCCAGAAGTACAACAGTTTCAACATCGACTGTTCAGAGAAGACTAAGAGAGGCAGGATTAAAAGGACGAACTGCAGCAAAGAAACCACTGCTGAGACTACAGAACAAAGAGAAAAGGCTAGCCTGGGCTAAGAAACACCAAAAATGGACTGTTGAGCAGTGGAAATTTGTCCTTTGGACTGACCAATCCAAGTTCGAAGTTTTTGGATCCAAACGCAGAGTATTTGTGCGACGCAGAGCGGGTGAAAGAATGACACAGCAGTGTGTTGTGCCAACAGTGAAGCACGGTGGAGAAAGTGTGATAGTCTGGGGATGTTTTGCAGGGGAGCAAGTTGGAGATCTCCACAAAGTCACTGGAATACTGAACCAACGTGGCTATCACAGCATTCTACAGCGCCATGCCATCCCATCTGGACTGTGACTAATTGGCCAACAGTTCATAATGCAGCAAGACAACGATTCTAAGCACTTCCAAGCTGTGTCAAAATTACCTGAAGCAGAAAGAACGGCAACGTCAGCTCACAGTTATGGAAGGGCCAGCACAGTCCCTGGATCTGAACCCCATCGAGGTATTGTGGGATGAACTGGATCAACGAGTGAAAGCCAAGCAGCCATCCAGTGCTCAGAAGTTCTGGGAACTCTTACAAGAGTGTTGGCAACAGCGTTCACTAGACTATCTTCTTTCTCTTGTTGAGCGCATACCTCGAATTTGTTCTGCTGTGATTGCTGCTAGAGGAGGTTATTTTGATGAATCTAAAATTTAGACTTTGCTTTTGGTAAATTGTCCTGATTTGTTGCTGTTCAAGTTTCCATGTTTGTATTTATGAATTTGTGTCATGATAACTTAGTTAATAAATAAAAAACGTTAAACAAAATTTGAAATTTATGAATATTTCAGGGTGGACTTAAACTTTTGACTGGTAGTGTGTATATATATAACTTATGTATGAAGAGAGAGTTACAAGGAGTTACAATAAGAGAAAATGTAGGATAGGGTACCCAGATCAAATAATAAACACAAAGCAACTATCCTAACTGGGCTCAAAAGGAAGATTAACTGGATGTGCTACGCATCATCTGCCAGCACCGGGTAACGAACCCGGGACCGGTTTCTTAACATACACTTCCATAAACATATATATTTACGAAGGTACTTTAATAAGTATCTGCACTTTTTTTTTAGTGATAATATAGTATATATAATATATACTCGTAATAACGAACCAAACTGAGATCTATAGGCTTATTTAGGCTCGCACGCGAAAGGCATATGACAGAAATGACTATAAGTACTTCAAACAGCTACGTAGAATATGTAGCAGCAAAAGTTGAAAAGTTAAATATGGTACTAATTGTAATGTACAGACTCCAAAACACACCAACCTCAAATTTTTCAGATTTCATTACAGAGGTAAGAAACTGGGTAAAAGATCTACACTCTCCAACCCCAAATATTTTTCTCTGTGGTGATTTTAATTTTCCACTCATGAAATGCTACTAGCTCTAGCTGATGAATTGATGTTAACACAAGAAATAACAGAAAACACAAAAAAATAACTGCCTAGATTTGGTATTCACACCACACAACAGCAACCCATTTGATAATGTAGAAATATCCCCAGCTATAATATCGGATCACAACATTATTGAAATAACAACCAATATAAAAGCAACAGGAAAGGAAAGAACACGAACAACAGAAAGAAGCAAATTCGAAATTTTTAATTTTCACTCCAAAGGTATAAACTGGGAACATGTATCCAGCATGGAAGTAATAGATTGATGACTTTAGAGAAGACTCTGGAAATTGTGGAAAGACATGTCCCAAAAATACAGCAAAAAGGAAAGAGAAGCAGGTTCGAGAGACAAAAGAGGTCATTGTTCTGAAAGAGAAAAAGAGTGACTACAAAATTAAGTAACTGTAAAGATTACATTAGAAAAAATATTAAATGATAAACTGCAAAGTATCGATGGCGTTATAGATGAACTAATTCAGAAGCATACAGAAAAAGAAGACGACGACGCTATAGAAGCGATAAAGGTAAACTGAAAGTACTTCTATAATTTTGCAAAAAGGAAGTCGAAAAACCATGCGACTATCGGACCTTTGTCAGTTTTTGGGACACTGAAAGATGATTCGTATTGAGCTCCTAATATTTTAGATACTTCTGTTAGATCATCAGATAAAGCACTGTCCTCGTTTTTCAAACTGATATGCGATAGAAACGCGTTCTTTGAAGAAGAACTACAAGGGAAAAGTATAACAGACATCGACTTTACGACGGATGATATTACAAAAGCTATAGGGAAACTAAAAGCACACTCAGCGGCGGAACCGGATAAATAGAATGCCACACTGATCAAAAACTGCAAGAATCGCTGAGACCCTATATTGGATATGGAGACGATCACTAGACACTTGAGAAATACCGGGCATCCTGAAGAGCGCGAACATAGTCCCAATATATAAAGGAGGAGATCGATCCGAGGCCAAAAACTATAGGCCAGTATCGCTTACATCTCATCTCACTAAAATATTTGAAAGAATAGTTAGACAGAAAATCTATGACTTTTTGGAAACTCAGAAAAAATTCAATGATAACCAACATGGGTTTCGGTCAGGCAGATCATGCCTATCACAACTAATGGAACACTACAACAACATTATTGATGCAATGGAAAGTAATGAAAACTATGCTGTAATATACACAGACTTTGCCAAAGCGTTCGACAAGTGTGACCATGGAATCATAATACATAAACTGAAATATATGGAAATAACAGGAAAGTAGGGAAATAGATATATAATTTCCTTAGTGAGCGGCGGCAAGTCGTTACAGTACAAGGAGTACCTTCATCAGAACAGACACGAACAGAATCTACAAGTGGACGGAAGACAACAATATGAAGTTTAACACTGAGAAATTTCAGCTGTTACGGTACAGAAAAAAGGAAGACCTAAAATCCATGGAATATTATACACCAGATGGACAACAAATTCAGAGAAATTCTAATGCAAAAGATTTAGGGGTTGTAATGAATGATGATGCGAAATTTGAGAAAATAAGATAGCAGTAAACAGAGCAAAGAGAATAACTGGGCAGATACTGAGATCCTTTAAACGAAGGAATAGGAATATAATGATTCCTCTACTGAAAACACTGATCATACCCAAATTGGAATACTACTCGGTCCTAACATGCCCATGTGTAAAAGCAGATATTAAACAGCTAGAAGTGATCCAGAGAAGTTTCGCAGCCAAGATCAATGGGTGCAAAGAACTAAATGACTGGGAAAGGTGACGCGAATTAAACCTATATATACTGGAAAGGAGAAGAAAGATACACTATTATTTACACTTGGAAAATAATGGAGAAACTCGTCCATAATCTTACTCTGAACCCTGTAACTCCCTAAACAACAGTGGAAAGTAGAACAGGAAGACTGTGTCGTGTTCCCAAATTAAAGGCGAGACAGGGAACATCTTTAACCCTGAAAGAAAATAGTTTTGTTGTGAGAAGACCAAAACTGTTTAATCAGCTGCCCAAAAACCTAAGGAACACGAGTGGCGTTGCAGTAGACATCTTCAAAAGAAGATTAGACGCCTGGCTCAGAACAATCCCCGATGAGTCGGAGTACCTGGTAATGTGAGGAGGGACGACAAGCTTGACCTTCGTGAAATGAGGAATCATCGCACGAAACAGGGTGTTCGAAAAGTCCAGTCACCCCCTGCAAAATGTACATATTGTAAGTTGTTGTTAGTTAGTTAGCCGATCAGCCCACCCCGATCGAGCAACCCGGCGGCACGCAGGTAACCGATCGCCCTCTCCGGAGTGGACCAGAGGTTCAGCGCACTAGTGATGTTGTGTTGTGTTCTATGTTGTGCTAGAGCGGTACAGTTTGTCATAATATGTTCAATTGTTTGTGGTGTGTCCTGGCACAGGTGGCAGGTGTCGTCTGTGGAGTTGTCTAGCTGTGTTTATATGTCTGTAAGTTGGGGTGATGTCCACATCTGAATCGTGCTAAGTTAACTAGATCCGATCTGCTCAAGCTGGTCTCTGACTTGTCAATGGATGGCGGCTTCGCACCTAGGACCACATTCGGACCGAGTCGTGTCAGTGCTTTGTGGGTTAGGTTGTGTGTGTATGTGTTTTCTGTACTGTGATGTCTGTGGGCGTGGTATGAAATGGAGTATTTGGTTATAATGTCTCTCTGGTGTTACCTTAATGGTTTGAGGTGTTGGTGCATGATTGTACATGTAGTGGCAAGGGTGTTGTGGATTCGTTGTCGCTGCTGCCATGAATTGTGTTCCCCTCATGTCTATATGTTCCCTAACTTTCAGTATTTTCTTTCTGTGTGCAGGTGTTCTGTTGGTGTTGTTTGAGTACATCCTGTAATGATATGAAGTGCGTTGTTTTGTAGTCTGTAAGGTGTTTATGTGTGCGTTTGAGATAATGAGTGCCTAGCATGAGCAGCATAGTCCATAACTGAGCCAATATATTGTTTGTATGTATATGAATGATGTTTCCTGCTGGTATCCAAAGTTTGTGCCTGTTAGTACCCTAAGCGTGTTAAGTCTTGACGTACATTTGTTTTTAATGTCCTGAATGTGGTTTGCAAAAGATAATGATGTGTTGTATGTGACCCCAAGTATTTTGGTCCTGTGAGTGTGTGGAATGTTGGTGTTGTTTAGTGTAATCTGTGGAGTTATCTGGTGTTCTTTTGTGTTGCTTCTTAGCAAGGTGATGGTCGATTTTGTGGGCGCTACTTTGAGTCTATTGTGTGTGAGCCAGTCTTGTATACTGTTTATGTATGTTTGTAGGTTATTTGTAGCAGTGTGGATGTTGTTGTGTGTGGATGTTAGAGTGATGTCATCTGCAAATGATGATAAGGTAAGCTTGTTGTCTATGGGTGTTGGCATGTCATGCATGTATAAGTTGAACAGTGTTAGTGAGACAACAGAAAAAGCTTGTTTTTGGATGACTTGCCATTAAATGTGACATGTGAGTATCTTCCTGAAAGATAGTTGTTCAGCCACCTTTTGGTGTTATTGTGTGTATGTTTGTGTTGAGTATTTCATTTATGAGAGGGAAGCGTGGGATAGCATCAAATGCTTTACTAATGTCTATTGTTGATAATAGCGTACGTTGAGCTGGTCGTCTGGAGTTGATGCCATCCATGATGTGCTGCGTGAGGTTAGTGAGTAATGTCGTGGTTGAGTGGTGAGGTCTGAATCCATGTTGAGTAGGCGATAGTAGGGGGTGCTTTTGCTTTAGGTGCGCCGAAAATATCACGACGTAACCTAACCAATCGCCAAGGGCGTACAGTTGACCTAACTGGGCATTCAATTAACCTAACCAGTTGGTTAATTTTAATGTTAAAAAAGTGTGTATATATATATATATATATGTATATATATACATATATATATACAGGGTGTTCGAAAAGTCCCGTCACTACCACGACTTAACCTAACCAATCGTCAAGGGCGGACAGTTGACCTAACCAGGAATTCAATAAATTTGCCGTAGGTTTCGATTAATTTCTTTAGTTTTAACGAAAATATCACGAATTAACCTAGCGAATCGCCAAGGGGGTACAGTTGACCAAACCTGGCATTCAATTAACCTAACTGGACATTCAATAATTTTCTCATAGGTTTCGATTAATTTTAAGCGACTTTTACCTAATAACTTTTTCTCTCGAGGAGCCGTTTCCGTGTTTTAGGATGGGACACATACACAGACAGACGGACAGACAGACAGACAGCATATATAGAGCCCTCTAGAGTTTTAAAAATTCAGTTGGTACTTTCCTGTTATCCCGGACCCCAGACCTTTTGCCAGATTAGGACGCCACTTGCTAGATTGCCAAATTTCATTGCCAAATTTTTTATTTTTTTAAATGTTAAGTAACTAACTAACTTAACCTAACCCAACCCCTGGTTAAGTTAGGTTAGGTTTGGTTGGTTACTTAACATTGCCAAATTTCATTGCCAATTTTTTCTTTTAATCTGGCAAGCGGCGTACGAATCTGGCAAAAAGTCTGGGGTCCGGGATAACAGGAAAATACCATTCAGTTTTTTGTCTAATTAAAAAAAAATATAATTTTGTTTGCTGAATCGTAAATGCATAGAGTAAAAAGCAAGCGCTAGAGCTCTGCCCATTTTATGACATGTCTATAAAGTTACGCTTTCAACCAATCAGGAATACAGAGGGAGAGAGGGACGGACAGGACTCCCCCCTTTTTATCATATAGATAAAAGCTATTATTAACAGCATATTGGTATTGATGGGCTGGCAGTAACAACTTTATCGAAATTAAACACGTAAATCTGTGAAATAATAATGAGGATTTTAATCGGGTTATTAAGATTAGAAAACTGGTAGCGACAGCCCGCTTATTCTTAAGCCTAGCTGGGTTAGGCTTATCACCAAACGTGGAAAAATTGTGTTATTTTGGAGTTACTGAAGCACCTACGGCAAGCCTATATCATACAAGAGTAGGCCTTGGGTTTACAGGATGTTAACCAGGGCCCTTTTCGGCTTTGGGCCTACCTTTTTCGACAAGAACCGATCTTATTTATATGCCTAAGATAACCGAAATTGACCAGAGCCACTGGGAACGATACAATTACACTTTAGGTTAGCTCTTTCATGACACATTCGTTCGTTTGGAAAATATTATTGCTTTGAATCCGTTAATTGTTGCTACGGCACAGAAGTCTAAGTGTGTCCATTAATAAAATATTACTACTCCACTTACGTGCTTTACTCGAACCACATATAAATCACAATCTGGTATGAAATATGTCGTTAGAAAAATAATATTATGCACTTAAGTCACAGATATTAAACTGTAGAGAAAAAACATGTAGGCACTATCTTAATTCCTTAGATCAAACTTAGTCATTGATTCTCTAGGAAATTCTCGTGAATTACCTGGAGATTATTTGATTACTTTTCTCCCTCTGCTTGGCTGTTACCGACTACCTTTCCCCTCTGTTTGACTGGTCCAGACTATCCTCCCGTCTTCTTTTGCACGTTCTTTCTCCCTCCAGCCCCGAGAATTCGGGTTTTCATCTCGCAACGGGAAAATATGTTCTTTCGTCTTTTTCCCGTATGATCCTGGAACTTGCAAACGACTTTAAACACATTATATTGAGAGTTTTCCAAATTCCTACTGTGTTATATTATCTAATAAACTTATGTTACCTATATGACAATATTACATGATTTTAATATTTATTTCAAGTAATATTTGAACACAACGACTGCTTACAAATACATGATTCCATGATTGGTTGAACAAAACAACGTCACATGTTCCAGTCAGACCATGTTGAGATCTGTTCGATGTTTACGTGCAGACAGTCACGTACCCTATCCTGGGATTTACCTGAGTCTTATTTAGAATTTATAATATACCTAACTTGTGTTTTTCATGTATGTCAAACTTCCACTACATTTTATATTGACAAATTCCTCATTTCAGTAAACCCAACAGTATTGTGTTTTCATTATCATGTTTATCTTTTGTGTGGTACGTATAAAACGGAAGCACATTGTGTTTATAGGACTATCTTTTAACGGAATTTTTAAGATAATAAGAGTCCACGCTTAAAACGTCATTAATGTAATTGAAGGTTTTAGTCCTAATCGTAGCAAGAAAGAATTTTGGCTCAATTAGTGTTGATTATTTTTCTCATCCCAGTCTAGTTGAAAACTAGAGTTTGTTGATGTCTATATGTATGTTGATTATTTGATATGTAAAGTTGTTAAAATTCCATCCTTACTCATTTAAGTCTTGTACATAATTTAGTTTGTTGGATCATGTGATTTCGTCGAATATTTGTACAGCGTACAGTATAATACAGCAATATTTGATCGTTTTCCTGTATCAGGAGAAATCTTTTGAAAGAGAAATTCTCAGACGCTTTTAATAATTAGGACTTCAATAATTAGTCAAAATCCATGGAATAATTCTGTGAAGTACCTCATCAATGCAAAAAACTTCACTTTTTTCTACGTGAAGGTCAAAATATGAAAATAAAAACCCACTCTAATAGACAGAGTTTATTTCCACAACAGTTTCGATGCCCACTGGCATCCTCCTCGGGTGGATACAGAAAAACGAATGAACCAAAACAAGAGGGAAAAACAGTCCAGGGACCGACCGTTAAGAAATTCGCATCTAGGTTAGATCCCATTCTCCCGACACCGGAAGGGCATTTTCATTAAAGGGACCCGCTTATAAGTACATTCGCACAAATTTAAAACTATCTTCCTGTTCTAAACATACAGACTCTATTATTTTTTTATTTTTTTACATAATTATTACATTTATTATTAAATTTATTACATTTAATATTGCATTATTATTTATTAGAGAAATTAAAAATGTATTATTACATTGGTTATTACATTGTTGTTTATTATACAGAACTTATAAACCGAAAAACGAATGAAAAAGGCGAGAAGGAAACAATCCAGAGACCATTGAGAAATTTGCACCTAGGTTAGATACCGTTCTCCCGACACCGGAAGGGCATTTTATTACAGGGTCCCGCTTATAAGTACATTCGCACAAATTAAAATTATCTTCTTGTTCTATACATACAGATTCTAATATTTTGACATAATTACTGCATTTATTACTGCATTTACATTTTTTTTACATTTATTATTATTACCTTTACCCTAATTATTAAATTTATAATATTACCTTTATTATTACATCTATTGCATTTATATTTATTTCCACATTTATTACTTCCATTATTACATTTACTAAAAGCGAGTAAGGAAACAATCCAGAGACCTTTAAGAAATTCACACTTACTGTAGGTTAGAACACGTTCCCCTGACTCCGTAAGGGATTTTTTGACCAAGAATCTCATTAAAGGGTCTAACTTATAAGTACCTTCGCACAAATTAAAATCATCTACTTTTTCTATACATACAGATTCTATTATTTTTCTTTTGTCATAATTATTACATTTATAAAGTACCTTACTTGATTCCCAATCTATAGCATGATTATTTTGGCTGGCGTGATAAAAAATGGCATTATTAGTATTACAACTTCTGAAGGCATATTTGTGTTCTTTAATACGGGTTTCAATATTTCTTCTAGTTTCTCCCACGTATACTAAATCACAACTTTTACAGGGAATGCTGTAGACACAGGTTTGTTCCTCTTTTGCAACGTTATTCCTAACCAATTTACTTTTCACGGTAGACGAATATTTGAACGCCAAAGCAAACTTAAAATCTTTCGTCAACGGTTTTACTCTTTCTAAGCCGGCAATGTAAGGCAAACTCACATATTGTTTTTGGTTAACTGAAGGTTCCCGAGGGGCATAAAAAGATTATAAGCGGGTCCCTTTAATGAAAATGCCCTTCGGGTGTCGGGAGAATGGGATCTAACCTAGGTGCGAATTTCTTAACGGTCGGTCCCTGGACTGTTTTTCCCTCTTGTTTTGGTTCATTCGTTTTTCTGTATCCACCCGAGGAGGATGCCAGTGGGCATCGAAACTGTTGTGGAAATAAACTCTGTCTATTAGAGTGTTTTTATTTTCATACCTCATCATTTGTGAGAAAATGTGTCAAATGTTGATAAAGAAATTTACAGCAAATAAAGTGGATGTTAGAGTATCATACATTAATAAAATTTTGGTAAGTAATCAATATTTATGTGATAACTCTAATCATAAAAATTCGTCAAATGATGTCTATTGTTATCATATACATGTTTTGTTCGATGCTTCAGAGAACTTTAAATGTTTTAAGTTTGGCAACACAGAGTTATTCCCGATGGAATGAATGTTGTAAAGATTTTCATAAAATTGAAAAAAAGAGACATTCTTAGCGCAGAGAGCAAAGGGTAAATGCAGATTAGGGACTGAATTTGGTTAAAGGAAGTTAGTTATCTCGTAAAACTTTAAAAATAACCTGAATATGTGTAAAATGAACGAAGAATTCTTTCGAAACAAAACTTTGATAGAATCATTTGCAGACAGAAATACATTGGCGTATTTAAAGGATTTTAACAAATTAAAGGGAGGGCATTGCAGATAGAGGGATGGGCAATGCATATAATTATGTACATTAGGGTGGAGCGATTTCCCTGATTTTGAAATGACATTAGTAATAGTGCGGAAAATGTGCTATTGTATGTTGAATGCAAAGTGACGAAACGGTTTTTCTCTAAGACAATATCTTCAGGTGCCAATATGCCAGTGAATTTCCAATAAAAACTTAAAACCTCTTTATTTTGACAAAAAAATTATATACAGCGACTCCGTAAATAAACAAATTTATATGTAATAGTACCCCACACATGGTGGCGATTGGCATATTGACGCCAATCGCCATAAAATCATCACGCCAATCACCTACGTGTGTGGCCAGCATAACACAATGTGTTAATGTTAGACCAGCTGTTGCCGCGGTAAGGTGTTATGCTCTGTCCGCTTGCGCAATCACATCAGATTCTTTCACTATTTAATATTTGATGTTGCATTTCAGTACATTCTCTTACACTTTTGTGATCTTGTTTTTATAAATTTGGATTATATATTATAAATCTTGTATAGTAAAAGATTTATAATCAGGTCAGACATGGCAACTAAAAGAATGCCTCGGCAGTCAAGAACAACGGACTGTCACATATTTGGCAATGGAGAAGAACTGAGTCATCGTGTTCGACCAACATTTGAGGGTGTTATGAAGTGCTATATATATATGAAAGAAGACGACTGAAAGAAGAGTTAAACAATAAAGATCCTTCTGTTCATGAAATATCATCGGCGATTGCAGAAAACTTAATTTCATTATACAATAAAGCAACACTTCCAACTGTATCCTTCAACCGCGTTGTAAAGAAAATAAAAGATTATCATGCAAAATATACATCTATATTAAAACAGCCTAAAGGTATGAAACAAACGGAGTCTTACTTAGATAAGTGCAAAAAATTTAAAGATGATGCTCAAAATCTTTTTGATATTGCCGTTTGTAAATGTAAAGACTTTCAATCCTCCAAATGCCCAAAATCAAATCGAGTACCGAAACACGAACAAGAATTCCTAAAAGACCAAAGAACAAAAATAAAAATGGCCATAGGATCAGTTGACTTTTCTGCTTCTAAAAAATACAATTAGCACAAGTTAGAAAAAGCAGTAGAGATTTGTATCTTTCAAAACAACTGCCAGTAATGTCATCGACTTCATATTCAGAAAGTTTTCAGTTTGAAGATATATCTTCTTCAACAGATACAGAAAAAGAATCTGACGAAACATTTGATGAGCCAATCTCCGTAAAACGGAAACGCATCAGAAGCGAACGCGGAAAAAGTCGAAACATAAAATCTCTGAAGCGATTACGCTTTCCTTCATTTGCAAAAGCTTGTGATCGTACAGGTATTTCAGATAGAGCAGCTGCCATAATAACAAGTTCTGTTTTGCACGACATTAAACAAACATCTGAGCTTGATCCATCCCTGGTAATAGATCGCAGTAAAGTGCGCAGAGCTAGGCAGCATCAACGTGATGAGCTTCAACAGGATGCTAGCCTAGGAAAAACAATTATGAGTATTTATTTTGACGGTCGCAAGGATAAAACTATTGCCAAGAACAGAAAGGTTCTAAATTTTATCGTAAAGTTGTTGTGGAAGAGCATGTAACCTTGGTAGCAGAACCAGACCAAGTGTATCTAGGGCACTTTACTTTTGAATCTGGGACATCTAAAAGTATATGTAAAGGAATATGCGATTTTTTAATACACATAACGTTGATTCTTCAAATTTAGTTGCTATGGAATGTGATGGAACTGCTGTGAACACAGGAGCGAAAGGTGGAGTCATTCGGCTTATGGAAATGCATCTCAATAGACCTTTGCAATGGATTGTGTGTCAGTTACATGCAAATGAGCTTCCTTTACGCCACCTCATGGAGAAATTGGATGGAAAAACCACTGGACCTCGTGAATTTGTTGGCATCATTGGCCAGCAATTGCAGAAATGTGAAACACTTCCGGTTGTTCATTTCGAAAAAATCGAAGTTGAAATTCCATCTATTGACAAAGACGACTTGAGCACGGATCAAAAATATTTGTTTGATATTTATCAAGCCGTTTCGATTGGCGAGTGTAGTACTGACCTATCAAGACGAAATCCCGGCAAGATGGTGCACTCTAGGTGGTTAACCACTGCAAATCGTATTCTGAGAATATACGTAGCTACACCTGAACCTTCTGATGATTTAAAAAATTTGGTTTCGTATGTTATGTACGTATATATCCCACTGTGGTTTACAATCAAACAAAGCAAATCAATTATATGGAGCTCCTAATGTTTTCAAAACCATTTAGTATTCCCGAATGTTGAACGATTCTGTTTGAGCAGTTATTGAACCAGTGATCCAAAGAAATGCATTTTTCGGTCATCCAGAAAACATACTTTTGAGCATGATACAAGATGAGCGTAGCCATGTAAGAGTACTTGGATGGAGAAGCATAAAGAAAGCTAGAGAACAATATCGTGGAAAAAGTCTTAGACTCTTTAAAATCTCAAAGTTAAATTTCGAAGCCACAGACTACACAAACATGATTAATTGGCATGACATCGCAGTAACTGAACTTCCAATGACGCGTGATTGTGTTTCCGACGATGAAATTGATACAATGATTGCTAATAGAGAAATGAAGGATTTCAACAACAACTCAAGCTGTTAAACGAGTCAAGTTAGTTACAGAAGCATCGTCTGCTGTGTGTGGAGCAAGATCTAGAGACGGATATATTCGATCGAGAATGGTAGCATGGAAAATGCTGCCCACATTTGAAACCAAATCTGAATTAATTTCGAATATAATTAGATATTGACTAAAGTTTTTCATTACATAAATCATGTCCATATGGTTGGGTGGTAGGGTTGGGCATGGGTGGAACTCAACATACAGCCACCTGTAACATTGGTACCTGGAGATGTATCCTTAGGAGGCTACAACTTTTATACGTGCTTACTATCAGGTCACAGCATATTTTGCGCAATATTAGGAATCTTAATTCAAAACTTACACAGAACTTTCCATTTATGCCTTTTACTGAATATTGCTTTTTTTGCCATAAATCTACATATTTGGAGTAACATTGGCACCTGAAGACATTAAGTTAAGGTTCTGTAACTTTAGAACGCACTTACTATAAGGTTTTGGTCCATTCTCCACACTATTACAATCCATCATTCAAAAGTTACAAATAAATTTCCAGTTGTCTATTTTTTCTAAATATCACTATAATTTCGCAATATATTCTTAAATATGGAGTGAGATTGGCACCTGAAGATATTAATGTAGGAGGCTAGAAATATAATACACACTTTGTTTCAGGTCATAACACATTTTCTACACTATTACGAACCATGTTTCAAAAGCTTGTGAAAAAAACCAAAAAAACGCTCCACCCTAATGTACATCCTACTTTATGCAACTTCTGTTATAAAAATGGAAATTATAAATTTGGAAAAAAAACAAGTTCCACAACCTTAGTATCTGCAAAGCTTATGCAAGATACGAGAGATGCATGGACGGGCAAAAATATCGTTATCACCACCCTCAAAGGAACGCGACAGTTGAGCAGCCAAAACAATCAGCAAACAGGGCACTCAATTTTTTAGATGTAGCCAACACAATTCAATTACTGAATAGCAATCAACAAGTACAAAGACAGTCGACAAGTGAGAGAGAGCGAACATAGTTCTAGTATATAAAAGAGGGGATCGATGTCGCTGACATCTCATCTCACCAAAATATTTGAAAGAATAGTTAAAGAAAAATTCTATGACTTTGGAAACTAAAAAAAAAATAAATAAATTATAACCAACATGGATTTCGATCAGGAAGATCGTGCCTATCACAATTAATGGTATACTACAACAACATCATTCTTTGATGAACTCGAAAACAATGAAAACTATGATGTGGTATACACAGACTTTGCCAAGGCGTTCGACAAGTATGACCATGGAATCATAGCACATAAACTGAAATATATGGGAATAGAAGGAAACGAGGAAAATGGATATGTAATTTCCTTAGTGAGCGGCAGGAAGTCGTTGCAGTCCAAGAAATATCTTTATCAGAGTCAGAGGTCCTTAGCTCAGTACTACAAGGAACAGTATTAGTTCTATTACCATTCATAATCATGCTAACTGATATAGATGAGGAAGTTACCAGTGACAGCATAGTAAATCCTTTGCCGATGACACAAAAATTAGTAGAAAAATAAGAAACCTAAAAGATATAGGATCTCTACAAACAAACATGAACAGAACTTGTAACTGGTCTGAAGGCAGTAATATGACATTTAACATTGAGAAATTTCAATTACTAACGTACGGTAGAAGGGAGGACTTAAAATCTATGGAATACTATACCTCCAATGGACAGGAAATTCAGAGAAACTCTAAAGCAAAAAATTTAGGAGTTATAATGACTGATAACGCGAAATTTGAAACACAAAATAAGATAGTAGTAAACAAAGCAAAAGAAAAACTGGACACATACTGAAAACCTTTAAAAGAAGGGATAGGAATATAATAATGCCACTCTTTAGTAAACACTAATCATACCCAGGCTGGAATATTGCTTAGTCTTTATATTTATAGTCCCATATAAAAAAGAAGACATTAGTCAACTATAAAGGATTCAGAGAAGCTTCACAGCCAAGATCACTGGATGCAAAGAACTAAATTACTCGGAAAGGGTGCGTGAATTAAGTTTATATTCGCTGAAAAGATAGAGAGACATATTATTTACACTTGGAAAATAATGGAGGAACTAGTTCCTAATCTTACTTTGAACCCTATAACCATTGAAACAACAACTGGATAGTAGGAAAGGAAGTTTGTGTCGTGTTCTCAAACTAAAGGCTAGAGAGGGAATATCCTGAACCCTGAAGGAAAATAGCTTTGTTGTGAGAGGCCCAACACTGTTCAACCAGCTGCCCATGGAAATATGAGACACGGCTTCAAAAGAAGGCTAGCTACCTGGCTCAGAACAATTCCAGATGAACCGGGTGTACCTGACTATGTGAAATAGAGAGCCCAAGACACTAACTCTCTAATTCACCAGTCCACCTCAAGGGGAGAAGTAACAAGCTTGACTTCCGTGAAATGAGGAATCATCGCACGAAACACTTAAAAGGTTGAGAGGATATTCTAATACAAAGTGACTGAAATTAATACGGTTAAAGAGGGTAATAAAATTGCTGATTCATTTAGTAATAGGTTTAGGAAGATATTTAAGGGTCAAAATTGTCAAAAAGCAAACCAGAAGATTCTGAAGCTCCCTTTAGGTCGTAAAAATGTACAATTATAATGCCTTACATATTTATGAAGTAATCACTGTAACATTAAACCCCCAAGTGACCTTTTACACAAATGAAGTTACTTAATGGGGAACGAAAGAAATACATTCGCAAACAAAAATTAACAATTTGTAAAAAAAGGGAAGAAGCAACAAGCGGGAAATTACAGACCTATTAATCTAATTTCTGTTATTGGAAAGCTTTTAGAATCAGTTACTGGAGATCGTATAGTTGAACGTTTTGAAAGCAATAATCTTATTAAACAGTCAGCATGAGTTACGCAGAAATAGATCTTGTTAAACGAATCTATTAATAGTTTTTCACGACGTCATCGGTATTTATGATTGTAATAGAGAGGTAGATATAATATATAATTATATTTTTCAAAAGACGTTCTTAAATGGAATGAAAATTGGTTAACTGAAGGAAAACAAAAGGTCGTAATAAACAAGGAAGAGTCAGAGTCGGGTGATGTAACCAGCGGTGGTCCGCAAGGGTCAGTTTTGGGACCAGGGCTTTGGAAAATATATGTTAACGATCTTGATGTGAATTTAGTGAGTAAAATTTCTAAATCTGCGGACGATACTAAAATTGCTTATGAAACAATTAGTTTACCAGATAGAGATAATTTGCAGCGCGATCTCAATAATTTAATAGAGTGGTCTAATAAACGTCTAATAAATGTCATGTTAAATGGTAATTTCCCAAGTTGCTACCATGATTCAAGAAGTCTACCCCGTTTTTTTTCATCTTAGAAGGTCCCCTAAAGGAACTGAAAGAGAAACTTAGGGCACACCAAAATGCACACAGGACTCCTCTCAACCGATAGACTATGAAGGAAAATCATCGTTGTGTCTACAGTATTTACTTTTGTCAACCATTTGTGTGTCTTGAACATGTATAAATCGCACAGTAATAACAATAATAATAACAATAATAATATAATAATAATAATAATTATTATTATTATTATTATTATTATTATGCTATGTATGCATAGAAAAGCATTAACTGTCGCACTGTTATGCAGGATGATTTTTTATTTGAGAACTTTTAATAATACCTTTCATGGTTTCATGGTTCTGGAATAAAAAGTCATCACACACACACACACACACACACACATATATATATATATATATATATATATATATGAAAATTATTTCATGAAAGTAACACGTGAATAATATTTATGATGAAAATAACCACGAAGGAAAAAACAAAACACGAAATAGTGCTCAAGCGTTTTTCCTCGACGAAAGTGCTTGAACACTATGTTGTGTTTTCTTTTTCCTTAGTGGATATTTTCATCATACATATATATATATATATATATATATACAGTATATACATATATATATATATATATATATATAGGGTAGCGGGCTACGTCTTGGCCAATGTCGCAACACCGCTTCCCGGAGATCAGCGAAGTTAAGCGACATTGGGTCTGGGTAGTAGTTGGATGGGAGACCGTCTTCTGCGCCTAGATTATGTAGCGACCTGTTGTTCGGATCTCACGTAAAGCTGTAGGTCCCCTCCGTCATATGACCTTAGATGTTGCGAAGGAGGTTAAACAACCCCAATTAAAAACAAAAAATACATAGGGTGTCTCAGAAGTCGCGCATCATAGGCTTTATTCACATTTACTAGGTTTACGAGTCGAAATGGTTTATAAGTGATGTTTAATTACATTATACAGTATGTTCGACAATGTTCGAATAATAAAATTAATAGTATGTACATTTAATCAAAAAGCTATCTTAAAATAATTAAATTGAATGAAGCTACATTAGCCAATGGTGCGCGACTTCTGAGACACCATTGGCTAATGTAGCTTCATTCAATTTAATTATTTTAAGATAGCTTTTTGATTAACTGCACATACTACTATGAGCACTCAATATATTTTGCCTCACTCTTTTTTCTTAGCTAAATAATAGGCCATGGAGCTGAAATGTCTTTTGGGCAGTAAGTTTGAACTTTCTGCGCTTCACATAACCGGATTTTTTCCATTTTGAACCTCCCCTCCTTGTATAAAACCGCTTTTAAACGCACTTGTATAAAACCGATAGTTAACGCACTTTCGAAAATGGCGTCTGACAGTGATGTGCATCGTAAACAGAGAGCTGTTATCGAGTTCTTAACCGCAGAGAAGGAAACAGTTGGAAATATTCACAAATGTCTACAAAACGTTTACGGAGATGCTGTTGTTGATCGAAGCACAGTTGGACGCTAGTCTAAACGTGTGAGATCATCGGAGAGAGGGAGAGCCAGCCTCGATGATGAGCCACGCAGCGGTCGCCCGGCATCGGCTGTGACATCTCACACTGTGCAACGTGCTAACATCATCATTCCATCAAATCGGCGCGTCACATACAAGGAGCTATCACTGGAGCTAGGAATTAGTGAAGGAAGTGTGAATACGAGAATTCAGCAACTGGGATACTCAAAAGTGTGTTCACAGTTTGTTCCTCGCCAATTGACTGAAGATCACAAAGCCCAAAGAAGAGAAATTGCTTCTGAGTCGTTGGTTCGATACGAGACAGAAGAGGATGATTTCCTTTCACGAATTGTGGACTGGGGATGAGACTTGGGTACACCACTTTGAACCTGAAACAAAACGCCAATCCATGGAGTGGCATCACGCAGACTCCACACGCAAGAAAAAGTTCAAAATGGCTCCCTCTGCAGGAAAGGTTATGGCCACCATCTTCTTGGACATGAAAGGGGTGATTCTGGTGGACATTATGAAGAAAGGACAAACATTCAACTCAGAGGCATATATTGCTATCCTACAGAGACTCCAGAGACGTATAAAGCGAGTTCGACCGGAGAGAAAACTGGAAGACGTCCTTCTTTTGCACGATAACGCAAGACCACACAACAGTTTGCAAACAAGAGAGGCCATTACAAAATTGCGCTTGACTGTGTTACCCCACCTTCCATACAGCCCTAATCTGGCACCTTCAGACTTCCATTTGTTCAGACTTCCATTTGTTTGGGCGAATGAAGAATGCTATTCGTGGAAGAAAGTTTCGGAATGACGATGAGGTTGTTGAGGAGGTTAAGAGGTGGCTCCAGCGGAACCCGGCGGACTTTTACCAGCAAGGAATAAAGGCCCTTGTTTCGAGGTGGAGGAAAGCCGTAGAAAAGAATGGAGACTATGTGGAAAAATAAAAACTTGTAAAAAAGGTATGTTACTACTTGTGTACAAAATTCTTGGAACTTACAAGGAAACTTAGAAAGAAAAAAAAAGGTGGGGCAAAATATGTTACAGTAAGTGGCCCTCGTATTAATTTTATTACTCGAACATTATCGAACATATATTGTAATTAAACATCACTTATAAACCATTTCGACTCGTAAACTTCGTAAATCTGAATAAAGCCTATGGTGTGCGACTTTTGAGACACCCTGTCTGACTACGAATCCATCGGCTCCGTGTTCGAAACCCGGTGACAGCGCTAGGCGGCTCGCAGCAAACCCAGCTGTTCATCCTTCCACTCAATAAAAATTGGTTGGTAGAAAAATGGGTACCCTGGGTAGCCTAGTGTTTAAGACACTGGGCTGCCAATCGGCAGGTCGTGAGATCGAGTCCGGGCGAGGACTTTGTAATTTCTGACCGCCCGTTTTGGGGCGTGGTTCGGATTTCACGTTAAACTGTAGGTCTAAGGCGGAGTGATGAGCTTGACCGTCAGAATGAACAATTCGGTTGAAGCAAAACCAAGGTTATATTTCTTGTTATACCTAATGTATGTCTTGTACAGTACATGCAAAAACAGAAATTTATCCGACAAATTTATCCGAAAATTTACTGAAGGCGAAGTTAAAAATGTTATTAATGAAGTAAGGATTGCTCCTAATATTCGTGCCATTCATCTTAACTTTGGTTCATTCACTAACTTTGGGTAATTTTCTTTCGTGTTTATTTGCGTCGTTTGTGTGTAGTCCTTTCATCTGTTCCGCTTTGATAAGATCGGGGAAATAGTAAAGAATAAGTTTGCTGATTTTTCTGCCATAAATAGTTATCGATTAATGATGGTAGCTTAGGATTTTTTAAAAGTATTTGGAGTATTTTTTATTACCACGTCGAAAAGGCGGGCTCAGCTTAAATATTAATATGCATTTATACTGAAATGGTTGTCACTGGTTTTGAAGGGATGATTCTTAATTATACTTTCAAGCACATTTTCTCAAACTGTGGTTTGGGCTGTGACGAGGGGTTCCGCGAAAATGTTGGTTATACGAATTTGTTGGTTATAAGTTTTTTCTTGACCTTAGGCAATGCCTTTGATAATGTAAATCACTGCAAGTCAGTTCTGAAAAATACGCTGAATGGAGGGTCTCTTTACAATGTTAATATTTTATAGAGTGTGTTAACATCACAGCGTAAATGTTAAGTTAAATGATCATGTATCTAGCATTTGGAAGATTGGAAATGGTGTGCGGCAAGGTGGAATTACTTCTCCTATTGTTTATAATATCTACGAGAAAGGATGTAGTGAATAGGATTAATGTTTGCGAGGTACGTACGAATAGGATACCTTTTTGAAATTCGAAAGGTAAATATACTGAGTTTAGCGGATGATACGAGTACAGTATTTGCCTTCTTCTTACGCACGACTTCCGTTATTAATCAGTAAGTTACATTATTTAGTGAAAACTTTAAATATGAAAATATACTGCGATAAAACAGATTGAATAATTTTTCGACCAAATGGAGTTAAAAAGTTAATAAATTGGCAATTTCATATACGTGGATTTACTCTGAAAATATTTAATAAATATAAAAATTTAGGCTTCGTACACCGTAACTATTGGAAACGATATTGAAAAGTGTGAAAATATGTTTTACAAACAATTCTATTCACAATACAGAAAAAAATCTTATACTGATAAGTATTTTATTTTAATTATTTTATTTTAATTATAAATCTATTTAAAAAATTCTTTCGCAGCTTTTACGGATGTGAATTACGATATAACAATATTGGAATTTTTTTTAAATCATTTTCTGTACAGTATCGTAAATCTATTGAAAGAATACAGAATATATGTACAGGAAAGAGCGATCATAATGTTAGTCTCATGCTCTTCATACGAGATTAAATTTGCGCTGAAGAGAAATTATACCATACATTCTTCGAATTGTACGCCTAGGTAATATTTCATTGACGATTCTTAACGTATTTCGAATGAAAGCAGTGGTTACCCTAATATCAACGGGATTGCGATGTTTTTAATACAAACGTATTACTCCAAAATAAACCTATATTTGATTCTCTTATTTCAACGGTTATTTAAAGTCAGACGCATTATCAAATCTCCAAATTATTGTGACAAAGTAAAATCTTTGTTTACTGCGATATATACACTAAAATAATAATAATAATAAAACAGTTGAGAGGTTATTAGTTCGTGCTTCTTTCTTTTACTTATTCATAAAGGGTTTCTTCTCAGAAATATTATTATTATTATCAATGTTACAAAAACAAAGAGTCTGGACGCGTTTCGAATGCGACTCAATTTATAACATCAATATAACTTATGATTTGAATATGTTATAGCCAAAAGAATTAAATACGTTAAAAAGGATTACAACTTTCAAATATTCACATTTCTTTACCCAAATTTCGACGAAGTATTATTTATTTATTATAAAGCCGAACTTCATATTTCAAGTTCATACATCTTTTACGACATAAGTTGTTAGTGTGTTGTGATGCGTTTGTGGAGTTGTTTGTGCTTTATGATATGATTGTGGAGTGAATTCACGAATTTTTTCTGAACATTAAATTTTCTTTTCTGAACTGTGAAATTACTGCAAAATAATACTTCAGTAAATAATTTTTAATTTTATCATTATAAATTATAGTATAATTGAACTAAAAAGAAGCCTTACACCCTTTATTGCTTTACTCACACATCCTCATATAATTTAATTAATTTATTCAAAAATAAATCTCGAGACTAATATATATATATATATATATATATATATATATATATATATATCCATGGTTAACCTTGGTTTTTGCATACGCCCGAATTGTTCATTCTAACGAAGGTCAAGCATGTTGCTGCACTTTAGACCTACAGCTTAACGTGGAATCCGAACCACGACCCACCACGGGTGGTCAGAAACTACAAAGTTCTTGCCAGGACTCGATTTCACGACCTCCCAATCAGCGATGCTAACCACTACACCACCGACGCGCATATACTATATATACTGTATATATATATATATATATATATACATATGTATCGTCCCAAAATTAACATCCCAAAATCAAATATTATTTGCTGTTTTATTTTTACCGGTATCGAAAAATTCAAAAAACCCATGTGATTAAAGAGGTTTTCAATTTTCTTAACAGTTCTTTACACTGGCATTGCAGTGTGTCCCAAAATGAATATAGCAAAAATAATTCCTAATTATTGTGTATATATTTATTATTTCAGATAGCAGCAAAATACAAATGACATTATATTGTGAAAGGTTATAAGTTTTATTTAATTCAGTTAATAAACTTATACGTGTCTTCCATCATCAACTATAATCAATCTTATTCTGCGTTCCAATTCTGAAAACATATTTTCCAAAACAGCTTCAGGGATGTACATGACACCATTATGGATACGATGTTTTAGCTCCTGAAGATCCCTTTGTTTGTTATGATAGACTTTGTTTACAAACGCCCTAAAGACAGTTGTCCAAAGGGGATAAAGCGGAGGAGTGAGCAAGCCATTTTGTAGGTCCTCTCCTACCAATCCAATGTCCTGGAAATATTTACTTAAAAACAGTAAATAAATAAATAAATAATAATAATAATAATAATAATAATAATCTTTATTCAGAAAGAGCACATTACATCCATATAGGTTTACACAATGTTGACATTAACGTTTAATTTTGTATTTTTAGTGACACGTAGTTTAATTACAGTATTCTTATCTGGATATGCCGTTGGGAAGCATGATAGCTTTTCAGGCAAAACTCTGTAAGATTCATTTCTATTTTTACGAAGGAACATAAGAAATATAAAGAGAATTAGTGGAAAATAAAATAAAGTTGCATTTAGTTAATTGTGTCTCTACAAAATGTTCACATGTTTCGTATAAAATGTGATGTTGGAACAATGTTCTTTGTAACAAGCAGAGTTTCTTGCATCTGTGGAATAAAAAACTCGTCTAGCATTTTTAGATAAAAACCGCCAGTTTACAGTTCGTTCGTCAAAAAATAAGGTTTATAGATGCGAGAACTTGACAAAGCACACCAGACATTTACTTTAGGGGAATCCTTCTCACGTTCATAGATTTTATGTGGGTTGTTTATCTCAAATCGTACAGTTATGGCGGTTTGCTTTGTCTCAAATATCGAATGTCGCCTCGTCACTAAAAATGAGATGTAATGTAAATGTAAACAACTGTTAAGAAAATTTAAAACCTTCTGAATCACAGGGTTTCTCAATTTTTTCAATACCTTTAAAAATAAAACTGCAAATATTTGGTTTTGGTATATTCATTTTGGGTTTTGGGACACCTTACTCTATATATATATATATATATATATATAGTAAAACCGGTACTTTCCTGTTATCCCGGACCCCAGACTTTTTGCCAGTTGCCAGATTTCAATTTTGACACAGAATATTTTCGTTAAAACTAATGAAAATATCACGACTTAACCTGACCGGGTCGAAATTTTATACTGAAAAGGTATATATTGTGAGGGGTTTGAATTGAACACAGGAACCCCCTCATAAATTATTTTTGCTGTTTAAAGCCTCCTACCCCTGGCACAATTTTTCACTTTTTGACCTATATTGAAGAATATTCCATTTATACGAGACTTACTCTACATTCAGGTTTTTTGATGACATAAATCTTTATTAACGTATAATATTTTATTTAATAATGTACAGTATTAGGAAAATTAATTAAGTACAACAATATATTCAGAAGAAAAAATTAGAGGCATAATAAATATGCTAAAATTCAATTAACTTTTTCATTGTTCCTTATCACATCAAAAGGGAAGAAATTTTCAATATCATTATGAAATTTTATTTCATATGTTTCCTACTCATTCCAGTGGCCCTTCCATTCAAACATGGGCAGTTTTCGGCTTGATTCTAATGAGTTTAAGATAAACTTTTGACGGTTGTCATATCCTATTCTTTCCTGACATGCCTTTGCTACTAGGTTCACTGCCCTTTCCACACTTTGACTGTGGCATGGAAAAGAAGCTATCTCCAGTGGCTTACATCGAGCCTGTAGTTGCTCATCGTCGTTGCTAAAATTGTTTAGCAGCGGTGGAGGAGTAATGCTCTCTTTTTGCCAATCGATCATCTCGTTGTAGTAGTTAGTAGAGTGGAAATTGAGGGTTCGAGGCAACTCAAAGTTTCTGGTACCTGAAAATCCTGTTCTTGAAAGGATGATTTTCTGAATAGCTTGCTCCCTAATTTCTAATCTCTTGTCAGTTACCATTGATATGAGTATATTTTCTGGGTGGGCAAAGTAGGCGTTATTCTTTAATACTGGTTCTATGATTGATCTATGTTGTTCATCTAAATTTCGAAGCAAGCACATTAAATGCCAAAAGTTATACGCACCATCAGTTGCATTAGGATGAGATTTTATCCAAAACCACCCTCCCTGGAGCATAGAACTGCATAATAATCTTGATTATATCTTGAAGGTTTTTATCGGGATTTGGCTTTGAGATAACTTATATAATCGAAGGACCCTGTTGACTAGAGTTAGCCAGCGAGCATGGTGATGGGTACCTGGGGATCGAGTGGACAGATCTTGAGAAGTGTCTCCAGTTTGCGCTGCCAGACACATATCATAGAGATATCTTTGATCACTGCTTAGCTCCTTCACAACATTTGCTGGAATTTCTTTAATGTTTCCTTTTACGCGAGAATATTTGACTACCTCCAATTTTGTTAAATCTGTTTTCAGTTTATTCCCAAGTGAACCCATAAAAGTATTTGGACCTGTTATTTAACCACCAATGGCTTTGCAGACGTGCATAAAAGGCAGCTCATTCAAATGCAAGAGGTACACCAACCACTGCACTGGTCTGTTAAGATGAATTTCAACCAGTTTTATGGCTCCACCAATTTTTCCTGTATTTACAGGAGTACCATCACACAGTAAAGCTTTGATAGCATCTGTGCTGTTCGAGTCTGTAATAATAGTTAGCAACTCTTCTGCTATGCAGCGAGCAGTTCCATTATCTGGTGTGACATGGTCTACATAGCTGCTTCCAGGTTCTTTCACAATAACGTAGTGTTCTTCTTTTATCTTTCTACTTTTAGTTAATGTGTTATCTTTCCTTCCATCAAATCCAAGGCACTCCATCTTCAGATTTTCGGATTTAGACCTAAAATTATTTGTTTCACCCATGCGATTTCTTTCTCTTTCTAATTTCTTTCTGTCAAGCATGTTGGTGTGGTTAAGGATCCCCATATCTTTTAAAGCTGCATTGACTATTGCAGCTGCAGCTCTACAACTTACACGATAACGATCTGCTGTTAATGCTAGGTTTTTATAGGAGTGCCTGTTCTGAATATTCTCAGTCAATTCTAAATCGGCCTCATAATCTACATCCTGACTCTCTGAATCCACATCCATGTCTTCTTCGGTATTTTCTATAAATTCCGATAGTAAAACATTGGTGGCTTCAGTCATTTCTTCTTGTGCTTTTAGTTGACGGTTTTGTGCTTCTTGGGCTATTGTTAAAGATCTCTTCTTTGTTGAACTAGCTATGCGATCAATTGGTCCTAACTGACTTTTTCTTTGTTTTTGACCCACAAAAGACTCCCATTCTACCATTGGTATTTTATCCTTACACCTGCAAGATTTCCTATCAATTCCCTTATAGCATTCACAAGAAGATATATCAAACATTTCATCATACTGAGCTACTTTTAAGGCAAAACTTTCATTTCTTCGATGCAACGGCACCTTGTTCAATTTTGAGGCTTCTTCTATTAGTCGGCTGACTTTAAGATAGATACCTTTGGTGTTAATCGTAGGAAAAGAAAATTTCATCTAAATGTCTTCAATATCTTTTACAACAACCCTGTAACACTCATTAGCAGTTGCTGATCCTTTTGATTTAGCTTCTTCACGACGGCGCACAAAAAGGTAGTGTCTCACAACATCTGCTTTTGAAGGAGTCATGGCTGCTGAGAATTCCGTAGGATATCCAACGGATGCATTTTAGGACTTGCTTCTAGTAGTCATAGTTTATATTCAGAAGTAAAATCAAATTATGCGTAATTTATAATTTATGATAATTCAAATTATAATTAAAGCAAATGCAAATTATTTCTATTTATCTGAAATAAAAATATCAAGCATTAAACAAACAACTTATCATGTAACATACAGTATAACAACATTAGATACAGGGGTTAGACAAAATAATATGAACACCCGCCGATTTCACCGGTTATCTTTACGGACTGCTCAGACACAAAGTAAACGGTCAAATGACTGGCAAACCTATTTAAATGCGTAACAGAGAGTGTATACGTCATGTTATAGCCCTCACGTTGTTTTTACAGATCTGAGTGAATTATGAATTAGCAGTTATGAAAGACCTGTCAGACTTCCAAGGAGGGCAAATTGTCGGAGCGCGGATGGCTGGTGCATCGGTGACGAAAACCGCTCAGATGTTCAATGTATCCAGAGGAACTGTCTCTCTGGTCATGTCTGCATACCAAAACCATGGAAAGACAAGCACCGACAAATGCAATAGTGGACGCAAGAAGAAGCTGTGTGATCGAGACCGCCGGGTGCTAAAGTGCATTGTGACAAAGAACCATAAGACCACAGCTCCAAAAGTGACTGCAGAGCTTAACCAGCATCTTGCAAGCCCGGTATCGACCAGAACTGTACGTCGCGAGCTCCATGGAGCTGGATACCATGGGAGGGCTGCAATTGCCAAACCCTTCCTTCCGCACATCCATCAACATTGAGCGGCGCAGAAAATGGTGTAATGACCATAAGAATTGGTCAATGGACCGTGGAAGAATGTAGTCTCTCCGACGAATCCTCCTTTACGCCATTCCATGTTCCGTCGAGTTTACGTCTGGAGACAGCCTAAAGATGCTTATGACCCCGACTGCCTGACCCCAACCGTTAAGCATGGAGGCGGATCTGTGATGGTTTGGGCAAAAATATCGTGGAATACTCTTGGCCCAGCTGTAGTACTGCATGGTAGGGTTAACGCCCAGGTCTATCTGTCAATATTGGCTGACCAGGTCCATCCCATGGTCCAAACGCTGTTCCCATGGCGGCGCCGTCTTCCAGGATGATAAATGCACCAATCCACACCGCTGGGGTCGTTAAAACTGGTTTGAAGAGCATGTTAGTGAAGTAGAACGCTTGGATTGGCCTCCACAATCCTTGGATCTTAACATTATCGAGCATCTGTGGTGTCAGTTGGAGCAGCAGGTCAGAAGCCGATTCCCACCGTCGGCGTCTTTGGAGGAACTGGAGCAGGGTTTGCTCGAAGAATGGCTCAGGATTCCTCTAGCCACTGTCCAAAAGCCCTATGAATCAATTCCCCGACGCATTGCAGCTGTTTTTGCCGCTAAAGGAGGACCAACTCCATATTAAGAATAAAAACCGCCATTTATCAAGGTGTTCATATTATTTTGTCCAACCCCTGTATATGCAAATATGAGGGTAAAAAAGGGAGAAGGGGCATGTGATAGGGGTAGTAGGGTAGCACATGCTTGATTTTTTTATATTTTGTTAAAGTGATAAAAAAAACCTTCTCACATAGTGTACTTTTTAAGAAATAACATTTTTTCCCATTTAAATATCATATATGCAAATATGAGGGTAAAAAGGGAGGGGATATGTGCTAGGGGTAGCAGGGGTAGCACATGCTTGATATTTTAATATTTTGTTAAGATGATAAAATGAAACTTTTCACATAGAGTACTTTTTAAGACATGAAAAATTTCCCATTCTTCACCCGGCCTAGCGTACAGTTTACCTAACCGGGCATTCAATTAACCTAATTAGTTGGTAGGGTTAGATTAAGTCGTGATATTTTCGTTAGTTTTAACGAAAATATTCTGTGTCAAAATTAAAGTCTGGCAATTGGCAAAAAGTCTGGGGTCCGGGATAACGGGAAAGTACCGTAAAACTTTTCTGAGAGAGAAACATTCTCGCCAATTACGTATCAGCTTTTAGGCATCAGCCAATCAGCATGCCGCTTACTTTCTTGATCGGAAAAGTGGCGGTAAAGACGAACACGTGCAACTCAGGCTGAGTTAGCGAAAACATCTTTTCATAACGAAATGTGTTTTCGATAAAGAGAGGTTTTTCGAAATGCCCAAGGTGTTCGGTAAAGAGAGGTTTCGTTATGGTGGAGTGTCGTTATTGAGAGGTTATATAATCTACTTAATTCCTTAAAAAAAATTAAGTTTTATTGAAAGACTATACGTTGTATTTGTGTTTTTTGTTTAAAAGGCTTTAATGTTTGTTGGTTTATGAATGCTTGTTCAGTTTTTACAGTTATTGATAACAATTACAGAGAATACGACTTAATCCAACATAAATTACCACCGAAGTGAGTCCCTGGAAAGTCTCAGGCAAGGATCCTTGGGTCTAAAATTTTATACTTTTATGTACGTAAGTTAAATTACGGGAAAATTAATTAAAATTCAAGCTCATTAAGCATTTAATAAATTAGTTGCCATTGAGGCAGGAACTGGAAGACGCCTGAAATTATCCAGAAGGAAGAGGCCCTCTCAGGCGCATCGTACCGAAGTCGAAAACGGAACAGATCAAGTATTTTTCGTCCTTCAAGGAATTTCTCAGAGACGGTTCAAGCCTTCTTCGTCACCTCACACGCATTAAGTAGTCCCCGAAACGTGACTACGTTAATTAAACTCCGGCTTAAATGAATTTAACTTATTAATTTTAATTATCATTACAATGAATAGAGAACTAAATTAAAGAAAAATCACTTTCATAATACGAAACAGAAACGTTTTAAAAGAGGTTTTAAACTGATCCAGTGGTTAAGAAAGTTAACTGAGAATCCAGTAATCCAGAGAAAATTGAGAATCTCTGTAATTCAGTGTTTAAGAAAATTAAATGCTTTAAATATGTAGTAAATCACTCTTTATTATGGAAGTTTAGAAAACTTGTTTATAATGAAATTATATTAATTACTTAAGTTGTTTACGAGTAAAAGAAATTTTCAATAATTAAACCGTTAACGCGAAGATCTTCAACTAAAGAAGTAAAATAAAACCATTCCTTTCAGGCAATCTAATCCGTTTACAACACGTAAACATCGTACAAACCGGTAAATTTTATAAATGAAATGGTAACCAAGTGAACACCTCCTAATATCGTCGCAACATATACAAAAACAGGAGATTAATGGCAAAACTCTAAACAGTTGAATTTGAACGAATCAAAGAAACTACAGTAGAAAACGGCCATTCTTATTCTTCGGATCAGAGCAGAGGATAAATCGACTGTTTTTTCCCCAGTCAGTGACAGTCGGATGGCATTTTGAATTGAATTAAAAGTTTATGGGCGAAGTCAGTGAGGCGTTGATTGGCTGAAAGTTACGATTACAAAATAGACCCTCCTAATTAAATGATTTACGCAACAACGTTGAAATTTATGAGTTATGCGGCCAAATTTTGGGAAAAGACGCGCTCCTGTAGACCAAGTTTTCCATCTACAAGTATAATGCACCTTTAAGAAGATCATTTGATTTAAGAAAAAATAAATAAATAAATAATCTCCGTTTTTATGTAAATGCATTTGTTAAAAAATGCAATCCAATAACTAAATATGAAGATTCAACAATGAAATAACACACAATATTACTTAAATTTCATAACTTTAAGATTCTCTCTCCATATATATATATTATATTATATATATATATATATACAGGGTGTCCCGTAAGTCTGGACCCATAGGGAAAAATAATAAAATTACAAAATAGTCCAAAAATTTATTTATAATATATTTTTTTATTATTTTTATTATTATTTTTATTATTTTTTTATTATGATCTTACTCCGCTGGAGTTTTATTTGTGGGGCCACTTGAAAGCCAAAGTGTACGAGGTCAAACTTCAGAACATTTTCCACCTTAAAGCACGCATTGTGGAGGCGTGTCAAGAAATTTCTGCGACTGTGATTCAGAAAGTGCTGTCGCAGTGGAGATTGCGTCTTCAACTATGTGTGCGACACAACGGCGGACACTTTGAACAGATTATGTAATAAATTTTTGGACTATTTTGTAATTTTATTATTTTTCCCTATGGGTCCAGACTTACGGGACACCCTGTATATATATATATATATATATAATATGTTGCATGACAGGTTTGGTAAATGAATATGTCTTGGGCTTCTAGGTGTGGTTACAATTTACAGGTCGCAAACAGTAATGCTATATTGATTTTCGAACCATTATTATTTCTTTGTAATTTTCTGAATATCTGTTTAAATATTTCCACTGTACTCTAATTTACGGTATATATACAGGGTGGCGCAAAATAAACGTGTTCTGTTTAAAATGTTATTATTCCACTTGCATTTATTACAGGGCGCTCAAATTTATAAAAGTAGTTAAACATATCTACATTTATTCCATAAAAAATTTATTAAGATATCACACATGGCATTGAGATCATAAGAGTTTCCAATTAATGTTCAAAGGAATGATTTCTTTTTAAGAGTGAAAAGTAAGATATGAGCGGGTGATGTTTCTCATCTGATAGAGGTACAGTATTTACAGCAGAACTCGTATCACGTTTCGGCCTACATTTTAACGGCTAGTGCTAGGTTGCGAGCATTGTGAATTAAATTAGTATCCTTGTTGGTTACTTTAATGTTTTGATAAGGATTCAACTTTTTTAAATAAAAAGAGATAAATAAAGATTGGTGAAAATGGTAGCGAAAATTGATCTCATTATTATCAAAATGTTTCGAAGGAAAGGGATGGTGCGATAAACAATAGTCTCTGACTTGCTAGGTGAACACCAGAATCTAAGGTCTGTTAATTGTGCAATTCCGCGTCTTGAAAGAATGGGTTCCATTGTAACAAATAAAACGAATAGTGGCCGACCACGGACAGCCCGAACAACACCAAAATTAAGAGCAACTTGTGGAACTCGTTTTGTTACAAGAAGATCAACTACGCACTCATTTGTCCCAAAGAACCATAACGCGTAATTTAGCAGTTTCAGACGCTCCGTTAATTAAGAGAATGCTAAAGACAGTTGGACGTGTATAAATATGGTTTGTAATTAGAGGGGCAGTGTTTTGGCCAATTTTTCTCGTGATAACAACGGAAAATGTTTGCGAGTGTGGCACTTAAAGACAAGTTGACGACACCTTTCTTCTCTTTCACAATACTCAGGGGCGGATTTAAACCGTCTTCCACCGTCTTCCGGAAGACGGTCAGAATTTTCAGTGAATTTTTTATTATATGATATTTTAATAATATATAATATATATAATATTTAATTATATAATATTTTGATAAATATGATGTAATTTTCCATTGTTTTATTTTTATATCTTTCATTTCATTTAAAAATATGTTATAGCAACTTGAAAATGTACTTCTGCCAAAAAGGTGCTAGCGAAAATTTCACGATTTGCAATAGCTCCGTACGCATTTTTTACTTTTCAAATTTTGGAAGACGGTCAGCCCAGAAGGCTGGATCCGCCCCTGATACTAATCATGCCCTACTATTCCTTAATTACCTTAATTCCCAACAACAAAACATCAGATTTACTAAAGATGATGAAACCAACAATATCCTTTCATTTTTTAGGCTAACATAAAAGAAAATAAACTCAGCACCTCTAGGGTTGCCACTAGGGGTTTAAAACATTAAATTGGCTTTAAATGTTGAATCTGAAAAATGATTTAATATGGCTTTATCTGGTGTGGGGAGCTTTAAAATGACTTTATTGAGTATAATTACTTACTAATGGATAAATAAATAAGGCTTTTCTTACTTTAAGGTGTCATAGTCTCATCCTAATAAATAAATAATGTAAAGTACAAACATGCGTCATTTGATGTGATATGTAGATCTCGCCTTATGTAGATCACACCATACGTAGGTATTGATAACTGTACTCGGCAGAGTGCTTCAGGCATTTGGGTGAACTGTTGGTGATTTCGGCATAAAAAACTTTGTATGTTCTTGTTTTACACATGTTGACTCTTTGAGCAGAACTGTATAGAAGCTGCTGGCATTCCATCTGAATGCTTGACATGTTCTGTGTAAAAGAGGCATCCTAAATGAGTGTTTCCCCCCTCCTATTGTGATTAAATATATGTTGTAGATACTCGTGTATATATATATATATATACATATACATATATTTTAACTGCAAACAACACACAGTATAATTAATGTAAAGAACGACGCTTGTGTAGAAGAACGTTCCGCATGAGATGAGGAGGAAGAACGAACAAATGAAAAATGAGGTTACCACCCGCGAATCGAACCCGGGATCTTCCGATTGCCGGTCAGATATGCTATCCATTACCATGGGTCATGGATTTGATTAATCGAGGCCCATGGTGTAGTGGATAGCATATCTGACCGGCAATCGGAAGATCCCGGGTTCGATTCCCGGGTGGTAACCTCATTTTTCATTTGTTCGTTCTTCCTCCTCATCTTGTGCGGTACGTTCTTCTACACAAGCGTCGTTCTTTACACATATATATATATACACAAACTCAGAATGGTCCCCTGAGAAACTTATATGTTAAACACAGACTGTGCATGGAACAAGGAACTCTTCTGGGAAAATTAAATCCACTATAGTCCGAATAAGTAATGGTAAATGACAAATACCATAGTTTTTCTTTTTCATGATGCTAGCCCGACGTGGGCAACGGGTCTCTCGCAAAGAGGTCCCATAAATATAGCTTCCCTCACCAGCTATCTGCAAAGCAGACAGGATCCAGCTTTGGGACATGGATCTAGGGTTTAAAGCAAGCCTAGTCCCACTACATTCAGAACCTCTATATAAGTAAAAGACTCGTTGCATTCACGTCGGATTGAATAAATCAAAGAAAAAGGGGTAACTATTGTATTTTTAGCCAAAAAAAACAAAACTTAAACCTCAACCGGGACATTGAGCGTCCACTTTTCAAGGCACGTAACACGTCCGTTTAATATACACAAACTCAGAATGGTCCCCTGAGAAACTTATATGTTAAACACAGACCGTGCATGGAACAAGGAACTCTTCTGGGAAAATTAAATCCACTATAGTCCGAATAAGTAATGGTAAATGACAAATACCAAATACGAGAGACCCGTTGCCCACGTCGGGCTAGCATCATGAAAGAAAAACAAAAAAAAAAACAACACCTATGGTATTTGTCATTTACCATTACTTATTCGGACTATAGTGGATTTAATTTTCCCAGAAGAGTTCCTTGTTCCATGCACGGTCTGTGTTTAACATATAAGTTTCTCAGGGGACCATTCTGAGTTTGTGTATATTAAACGGACGTGTTACGTGCCTTGAAAAGTGGACGCTCAATGTCCCGGTTGAGGTTTAAGTTTTGTTTTTTTTGGCTAAAATACAATAGTTACCCCTTTTTCTTTGATTTATTCAATTCGACGTGAATGCAACGAGTCTTTTACTTATATAGAGGTTCTGAATGTAGTGGGACTAGGCTTGCTTTAAACCCTAGATCCATGTCCCAAAGCTGGATCCTGTCTGCTTTGCAGATAGCTGGTGAGGGAAGCTATATTTATGGGACCTCTTTGCGAGAGACCCGTTGCCCACGTCGGGCTAGCATCATGAAAAAGAAAAACTATGGTATTTGTCATTTACCATTACTTATTCGGACTATAGTGGATTTAATTTTCCCAGAAGAGTTCCTTGTTCCATGCACGGTCTGTGTTTAACACATATATATATATATTATATATATATATATATATACACATTTTAAATGCAAACAACACAGTATAATTAATGTAAAGAACGACGCTTGTGTAGAAGAGCGTCCGCACAAGATGAAGAGAAAGAACGAACAAATGAAAAATGAGGCACCTCCCAGGAATCGAACCCGGGATCATCCAATTGCCGGTCGGACATGGTAACCACTATATCAAGGTCCCCAATCAGTCAGAAGTCGTAATTCTCCTACATACGAGCGGAATCGTATGCCCTGAGGGGACACCTTCTCATGCCGTACATATATACATTTTAACTGCAAACAACGCACAGTGTAATTAATGTAAAGAACGAAGCTTGTGCATATGTATGTACGGCATGAGAAGCTGCCTCCTCAGGGCATTCGATTCCGCTCGTATGTAAGAGAATTACGACTTCTGACTGATTGGGGACCTTGGTGTAGTGGTTAGCATGTCTGACCGGCAATTGGATAATCCCTGGTTCGATTCCCGGGAGGTGCCTCATTTTTCATTTGTTCGTTCTTTCTCCTCATCTTGTGCGGACGCTCTTCTACACAAGCGTCGTTCTTTATATATATATATATATATATATATATATATATATATATATATATATACTGTATATATATATATATATATATATATATATATATATATATATATATATATATATAACGAAAACAAAGGACATAAATATTGTCCTGGCTAATATTCAAAGAATAAGACTAAACCAATCACTTCGTACCTGAAAGGATTTATGGACGAAACAAGGGCAGACATCGCATGCCTCACAGAAACTCATCTTAAGGATTGCCAAGGAAATTGTGAAAACTGCGAACATTGTATTGATAAGAAAGAGATAAATATAGAAGGCTTCAACCTACTAAGAGCGGATAGAACACCGAGACGTAAAGGTGGCTGTGCTATACAGTATATGTACGTGAAAGTCATATGACAGAGACGATAATAAGTAATTCAAACAGCTTTATGGAACTCCTAGCAGTGAAAACAGAAAAATTAAATGTGATACTGATAGTCATCTATAGATCTCCAAACACCCTAGCCGAAAAATTCTCGGAGGTCATTGATAATATCAGAAAGTTAATAAAGGCCATAAACCCTCCACTCCCACAATATAATGATCTGCGGAGACTTTAACTTCCCATTTATAAAATACAAAAAGTGTGGATAGGAATATATATAAATATAAATATATATATATATATATATATATATATATATATATATATACCAGGACAAGGGGGGCACAAGAGAAGACCAGAAGCAAGCAAAAATGTTGATGGGTTTCACAAATGAGTTTATGCTGATACAGGAGATAACAGAAACTACCAGAAAAAATAACTGCCTAGATCTGGTATTCACGAATAACACGAACTTGATTGCTGATACAGTATAAACATAACCCCAACCATTATTTCAGACCACAACTTAATCGAGATATCAACAAATATGAAGACAACCTTAAAAGACAATACACATACTGAGGAAAGAAGCAAATTTGGGGTTTTTAACTTAAACTCCAAGATTATAAATTGGGAAGCAATCAGACTGCACATGACCCAAAAAGAGTGGAGAACAGTTTTAGAGAATAAAACAACTGAAGAAATGCTAACAACCTTAGAAGAAAAAACGCTGAGAATTTTAGAAAAATATGCTCCGAAATCACAGCCAAAAGGAAAGAGGCGCTGGCTAGAGAGGCAAAAGAGAAGAATATTCCGCAAAAGAAAGAGAGTGGAGGCAAAGTTAGCCAACTGCGAACATAATGCCAGGAAAGTAACACAAGAAAAACTAGAGTATCGATAGGGAAATACAAGCCCTGATTAAGGACCATATAGAGAGGGAAGAGGAAAAGGCGGTAGAAGCAATAAAGGAAAATCCATAATACTTCTATAGTTATGCGAAAAGGAAAAGAAAAAAGCGTGCCGCTACTGGACCTTTGAGGAAGAGAAATAATGAACTAACCGACGATCCAAAAGAAATATCTGAAACATTAAGAGCCCAGTATGAATCAGTTTTCTGTACCCCAAAAAGTGACAAAGCGATACCTGACATCGATGCATTCTTTGAAGAGAAATTGCAAGGACACTGTATAACAGACTTTGATTTTATCCAAGAAGATGTAGCGAGAGCTATAAGACAAATGAAATCACATTCAGCTGCAAGTCCTGACAATTGGAACGCATTATTGATTAAAAACTATAAAAATGAAATAGCTACACCTTTAGACAGGAGATGGAGAAGAGCCCTAGACACTGGGATGTACCGACCATCTTCAAAAGAGCAAACATTGTCCCTATATATGAAGGAGGGGACAGATCTCAAGCAAAGAACTATAGACTAGTGTCATTGACGACCCACCTCACCAAAGTATTTAAAAGAATAGTTAGAGAGAAAATTTATGATTTCTTGGAGACACTGGAAAGATTCAACGAAAATCAGCACGGATTCCGATCAGGTAGATCATGCCTATCACAACTAATAGAACACTACAACAATATCCTAGATGCACTGGAAGGCAATGACAACTACGATGTTATATACGCGGATTTTGCTAAAGCTTTCGACAAATGTGATCACGATATAATAGCACATAAAATGAAATATATGGGAATAACAGGCAAAGTGGGAAAATGGATCTACAACTTCCTCAGAGAATATCTACAAGTCGTCAAAATTCAAGATATATCATCATCAGAATCGGAAGTACGCAGCTCAGTACCACAAGGTACATTACTGGTACACTCCTGTTCATTATCATGCAACAGACATAGACAGCGGAGTAAACAGCAAGAGTATAGTAACATCCTTTGCAGACGACATAAAGATCAGCAGAAAAATCAGCGATGTAAATGAAGCGGAGGCCTTGCAGAGCGACACGAACAAAATACAAATGGTCAGAAGACAACAACATACCATTTAACACCGAGAAATTTCAGCTCTTGAGATATGGTAGAAAAGAGGGACTTAAATAGACTGCATATTATGCTCCAGATATACAGGAAATTCAAAGAAGCACGAAAGCGATCGATCTGAGGCTAATAATGCCCGATAATGCGAAATTCGAAACACAAAATCAGATAGCGATAAATAAAGCAAAAAGAGTCGCGGAACAGGTACTAAGAACGTTCAAAAGAAAGGACAGGGCAGTAATGATTCCCCTGCTAAAAACACTGATTATACCAAAACTTGAATACTGCTCAGTTTTGAAGTCCCCATATAAAAAGGAAGAAACTAATAAATTAGAAATAACTCAGAGACATTTCACAGCAAAGATTGATGGCTGCAAAGGGCTCAACTACTGGGAAAGACTACGTAAACTAAATCTGTACTCCCTGGAAGGAAGAAGAGAGAGGTACACCATAATCTACATATGGAAAATGATCGAAAAACTGGTACCAAACCTTAAACTAATCCCAATTACCATTGAAACCATACTGGGAAATAGGAAAGGCAGGATGTGTAATGTTCCCAAATTAAAGGCCCGACGAGGGACCTCCTCAACACTGAGGGAAAATAGTTTGGTTGTCAGGGGACCAAGTATTTTTAACCAGCTTCCAAAAAACCTCAGAAACGTTACATGGGTCAAAGTTGAGTCTTCAAGAGAAGACTAGATACCTGTCTCAGGACAGTACCAGATGAGCCGGGTGTACCTGGTAATGTACGGTGGAGGGCGCAAGAAAGCAACTCGCTCCCCCACGAAGCTAGACCTAGAGGCGGGTCCACCAGCTTGACCTTCGTGTGAAGAGAAACCAACCAGCAACGAGGTAACGAGGTATTTGGGATTGAACTCAGAAAAGTCCCCCTGAGGTTTTTTTATGATACACACAGACCGTGCCTGGACAAGGAACTCCTGGGAAAATTAAATCCACTATAGTCCGAATAAGTAATGGTAAATGACAAACACTATAGTTTTCTCTTTTTCATGATGTTAGCACAACGTTTGCAACGGGTCACTCGCAAAGAGGGCCCAAAAATATAGCTTCCTTCACCAGCTATCTGCAAAGCAGATAGGATCCAGCTTTGGGACAGGATCTAGGGTTTAAAGCATCCCAGCCCAACTATATTCAGTAGGGTGGAGCGAAAAATACTTTTTTTCTAGTATGAAGTTCTAATAGTAATTAAAAGTTGCATTTAGTGGAAGAAATATGCCTGCCAAAATATGAGTTCATTTGTTTAAAATTTTCAGCTGCCACCATGGGGCTAAAGTTAACACAATTTTGTGTAAAAAGGAAAAAAATGCTTCTATTTTAGGTCTGTCAAACTATTATAAACTTTTATCTTAGAATTATCTAATAGTTTGATTAAGATTCTTAAATGATAGGAATTCGTTTTGTAAAAATGCCTTTTCATATGCTTAATATCTTCAGCTGCCACAAGAGAGCTGAAGTTAACACAATTTAGAGTAACTGAGTCAACTGAATGTTGTGGGGGACGGTTTGGGGGAGGGTTGTGGGGGATGGTTTTGGTGTGAAGGAATTTCTTTCTGTGAGTCATTAGAACAGTGTGTTAACACTTGTCTTCTTAGGTAGTAGGCCTAGTCGCTCAGTTGATCGGAGAGTTTTTTAATATGATCGGAATATTATAAAACTTTATTTTAAAGTGATTTATATAGAGATAATATTGATTTTATTATAAAATGCTTGTTATAATGTATTATATAATTTTAGTTTATTTATATAATATATTATATATGTATATAATATATTATATATACTTATAAATATATTATATATTTAATTATATAATGTTTTGATGTTACAGGATATTTTGTGATTGTGAATTTTTCTTAAAAATATTATGGCATCAAATACTAAATATAAACATTTCACTAGAGAGCATATGAAGTGTGCCATATTTGAAGTACCTTGTGAGATGAGTGATATGCAACTACCAACTTATAACTGCATTATGAAAGATTACCTGTTCACAAAACATTTAGTGAAGGAGCAGATGAATAACAAGGAGCCTTCATTTTCTGAAATAGCAGAGGCAGTTTCCAAAAAGGTAGAAAATATTTGGAAGAAGGCCTCTTTGCCAATAGTTTCACATACACGCGTTTTACAGATGATGCGAGTGTACCATGATAAATACAGGTCCTTATTAAAGCCATACAAGTCACGCAAGGATCAGCCTAAGTACAAAAATCCGCTTGAAGAATTTGAAAACTCTTCAAAATGCACTTTGTTTGACATCTGCACCTGCAAATGTAAGGAGTTTAGGAGATGCTCATGTGAAAAGAGTAAGAAAGTCCCTCCAAAAGAGCAGGATTTTTTAAATGACCAACGAACACGCAGAATAATGGTGATGGGAAGCATTGACATAGCACACACAAGACGATTACAAGCAAGAGAACATCGAAAGGAAATGGAAAAAGCACGTCTGGAATCCTCACAAACAACTAGTGCTGCTATAACCAATACGTCCAACTTACAAATCGAAACAGAGACAAGTGAACTTCAACAACTAGAAGAGATATCTGAAGATAATGAGGAAGATACAACCTCGACTCAATATGTACGTAATATCAGAACAACAGATGCGTGAGCCACTGCCTTCATTAGCAATTACTTGTGATAGATTTAAAATGTCGGACAGAGCTGGGGCTGCTATTGCTTCTCCAGTATTGGCAGATCTTAAAATTGTTACTCCCGAAGACAAAGGGAATATTATAGACAGAAGTAAGCTAAGACGTGAAAGACAAAAACAGAGAAAGGAACTACAACAGATAGGAGAGCCAAAAACCATGCGGGGATTATACTTTGATGGCAGAAAGGATAAAACAATGATTCAAGTCCAGGAGAATGATGGCTCTAACCACCAAAGAACCAAACGCGACGAGCATATCAGCATAATATCTGAACCACACTCTCTGTACTTTGCACATGTGACACCTTCCAGTGGCAAAGCTAAATACATTTGCACAGCGCTAGTGAATTGCTTGAAAGAAAGGAATGTTGATATAGGGAACATCGTTGCAGTTGGCTGTGATTCGACAGTGGTTAACACTGGAAGTATTGGAGGCACAATAAGATTACTGGAAGAAGCCTTTAATAAGCCATTGCAGTGGCTGATATGCCTTTTACACCTTAATGAACTTCCATTGCGCCATCTGTTTCATCACTTGGATGGTACCACTACTGGACCAAGAGCATTTTCAGGGGAAATTGGCCGAGCACTTTCAGACTGTGAAAAGCTTCCCATAGTTAACTTCAAACCCATTGAAATTCAAGAGGACATGTGTGAAGTTGATGTAGATGACGTAAGTACTGACCAGAAATACCTTCTTGAAATTCACAAGGCTATATCAAGTGGAACATTCTCAAAGAGTCTTAGTCATAGAGTCCAGGCAATATATCACATTCAAGGTGGCTCACCACAGCAAACAGGACTCTGCGGTTATATGCAAGCACAGAGAATCCTTCAGGCAATTTACAAGAATTAGCTACTTTCATTGTTAGGGTATACGCACCAATGTGGTTTCAGATAAAGCGTAAACCATTATGCCAATATGGTGCTAAACATATGTGGCATATGATTGCAAGAAGCGGTATCTCCGTGAAGAGCTTAGAGAGTACATGACTCAGTCATTCAGCGAAATGCATATTACGCAAATCAAGAAAACATTCTCATTGCAATGATAGCTGATGAAAGGGAGCATGTGCGTCAGTTGGGATTTAGGCGTATCATAAAAGCAAGGGCATGCATTCAAGAAACAGATGTTATCAGGTATTTTAAGGTGCCAGAAATAAATTTTTATGCCAAAGACTATACAGATCTCATTATGTGGCAAGATTTTCAGATAGCAGAACCACCGATAACCAAAGGAGTTTCTCTTGATGATATTGAATCATGCATCAAACATGGTACTACTCTTCATTCAGAATTATTTCAGTTTCCATGTCATACACAAGCCGTAGAGAGATGCGTCAAGCTCGTTACAGACGCTGCTGGATCAGTCTGCGGACCTACAAACAGAGACGGTTGGATTCGTGCTACATTAGAATCAAGGAAAAAACAGCCAAAATTTGACACAAAAGCAAATTACTAAATAGTCTTCAGCAAGAACCCTTTCTAGAGGGAGGTTGGTTGGGGAAAGGGTGGTAACTCCGCTAAGGCACGAAATAACGTTTCTTAACTGTCTCAAGCCAGTATAAAGGAGGAGAGACATCCTAATTTATTACTGTTCCCTTTTTCAAGTAAATACAGAATCATACTTAATTGTCATTTTTAAGTTAACTTCAGCCCTCTTGCGGCAGCTGAAGATATTAAGCATATGAAAAGGCATTTTTACAAAACGAATTTTTATCATTTAAGAATCTTAATCAACCTATTAGATAATTCTAAGATAAAATTTTATAATAGTTTGATAAACCTAAAATAGAAGCATTTTTTTCCTTTTTACCCAAAATTGTGTTAACTTTAGCCCCCTGGTGGCAGCTGAAAATATTAAACAAATAAACTCATATTTTGGCAGGTATATATCATCCACTAAATGCAACTTTTAATCACTATTAGAACTTCATACTAGAAAAAAAGTATTTTTCGCTCCACCCTAATATTCAGCCCATCTAAAAATACAATAGTTACCCCTTTTTCTTTGATGTATTCAATCTGACGTGAATGCAACGAGTCTTTTGCTATATTGAGGTTCTGAATATAGTTGGGCTTGGATCTGTCACTCCTATTTCTGTTACTCCTATTTATCCTTCCATAAAGAAAAAGAATTCATTCAAAATTTCAGTATTCATAATTTTTTCCCAAAACATCTACTTCAACACTTACTCACAAACTTCCATAACAACATTTGTCAACCTCCTCTTAAAGTTTCCACTGTTAAAAAGGATAAACAATAATACTCGTTCCCTTTCTACGGCTATATAAGTTATAAAATACACCCCAGACTCCGTCGTCATCTATTCACCCGTTTCTAACCCCCAATTAACTTTCATCTCGAATTCATAAATAAAACCAGTATTAAATCGTACATTTCTCACAAAGAAACAGTCCTTCAAGCCCTTAACTCGTCCACAATATATTCCTTCAACTGTGTTCGTTGCAAAGTGAACTACGTTGGCAGTACCTTCCGCCGATATCATAAAAAGTGGACGAACGTCGGCATTTCAACTGGAACCTCACAACCCTTAAATAAACCATCAAAATCGGCCATAAGAGACCACTGCCATCTTCAAGACGGCCCCATACACTCGACTTGTTTCAAAATTATCGATTCCGCAAACCAACCAACCGATCTCCCTATTTTAGAATCTCTACACATTCTCAGTAAAAAAACCATCCCTCAACGACTATACAGTTTCACTTTCAACCCTCCTGTCTCACGATTAAAATTATCGCTATTCCGTTTCATTTCGAAATAAAGGCAAAATCATCCAGTATCTGTGTTAAATTTAATTGACCTCCTTTCTGCAACCCCCACTTATAACCGACTAAATTCTGGTAAGTCCAACTAATAAATTATTTTATAAATATATTCCTATGGAACTACTTTTTATATATTTTAACTATTTTTTTACTTTTATATGTTAGTATTTCTTATATCCTTATTGTTTCACTACATTTAACTATTGATACATATAATTATTTTTAAAAAGGTTTTAGCACTGAAGATGGAAACTAAATTTACGAAATGTTTGCTAATAAAACTATAAGTACCAGCTCTTCGTTCTCCTGTACCTTGCCAAATTCAGCTTTCCCTAAAAACAGCCCTTCAATCAAATTTTATATATATATATATATATATATATATATATTGGTATCTGGGTACCTGGTAGTTTAGCTGTGATGGTTGCGGAATCTGAGCGGTGTGTTGGGACTGAAAAATTGGTGTTTGTTGATGAATAAAAGAATAATAGAATCTATAATACTAAAATTAAAAACTTAAATTAGGTTTAATAGATGGATTATAAAGTTAGGAAATAGTCCTCAGATGAGTACGTGACATTTAGCACAAAGCCAGAAGAATAGGTTTCGTTGCGTCCATACTTGTATTCACGTTTAACAAATGACGCAACCTTCCGTTGCGTCAAATCGTATATTAATAAACACTAGATCTATAAAATTAAGTAATTTAATATGATAAAATATGCCAAAGAAGTAAGTTAAATAGGCTAAGATAATTATGAAATTATGAAAACTATTAAAATCATGTATTAATTAATACCCTTTCATTGCTCCCATCTTCGATCGGGGATCGGCATAGAGCGTTGCTCCAGTCCCCGATCAGGGATCTATGTTTCGCGCGTCATTTTCAAGTTCTAGCCACTCCCTGAACCATAAACAACCAATAGCCGCTCTCCCACATCACCCACACATTCATTCACTAACCCAGTTACTATTGTTTAGTGATGGATGAAGCACATGCGTCGACTTCTGACGATCTTGGGGTCACGCCTCGACGCCCTCCACGGAAAAAAAATCTACTCAGTTGAGGAAGCGATATATTTGATATGGAATGATAGTGACAGTGAAGAGGGCCAACGGAATTATTGCATCTAACTGCAGATGATATGTATGGTCATGAAGAAGCTTCGCTTGCAAGTGACAATAGTAGTATGACTTCTAAAGGTTAGAGTGCAATGCAATTGCAAATGTTGATCAATGTTGCAAGAGGTTATGCAACAAAGGGGAGGGGGGTTATGCGACAATGGGGTTATCCCCCAAGCTGCCATGAAGGGGAACTCCCCCAGCTTCAAGCTGTGGGAGTCCCCCTAACCTCTTCCGGGGGATAAGTTGGGAAGGCCTCACCCCCCAAAGAGGTATACCTAACCTAAGAGAGGGAGAGAAAGGAGGAGGGTCTTTGGGGGAGAAGTTGGGACGGCCTCACCCCCAAAGGGAAACCTAACCTAAACCTCAACCTAAGAAGGAGAGAGGGGTGTTCGCCTGGCTCCTGCCAGACGCATAATGGGAGCTCATCCGAGTGCCAGCTGTCTTATAAGGTCCAAATTAGCTAGTTGGCTTAATCCGCCAGTTGGCTTTGAAGGTTTAATCTGACTTAGAATGCGTAATGGCTTGTTCAGGTGTACATTATTAGGGTTGAGTTGCCAGATTGCGCTATTTATTTAATTAAAGCATATATTCTTGACAGTTGGCTTAGAAATCCGCCAGTTGGCATAATCCGCCAGTTGGCTTAACCCGCCAATTGACTTAGAAGACCTAGAAGTCAGGTGTATGTGTATATATTAATTAACTTTTCAGCTGCCAGATTGCACTATTCAGATATTCTTGACAGTTGCCTTAGAAATACGTCAGTCGTTTTAGAAGGCGTAACAAGCAATTTGGTATACATATAATTAAATAATAATATCGTTTATATACACAACCAAAAGAATTAAATAAAACACCATTACATCATTCTGTTTATTTAGACGAATTACTGGAATCAATTTCACGAAATATATAGAAAATAAATATACAATCCTATACAAACGATGGAATATATATGATAAAAAAAAAAATAAAATAATAATAATAACGTAAGAAATACGAAAGAGGAATATATATATATAATCAAAAAATAAAATAAAAAAATACCATACAAAACGATAGAGTATAACCATCAATATAACAGTACAGGAGAAATATATATATATATATTAATATATATATATATATATATATATATATAGTTATATTAAATAATTAAATATATTGAAAATAAAAAATATTAATATGCAAAACGATGGAGTATAATCATCAACATATTAGGACAGGAAATATATATGCACAATTATATTAAATAATTAAGTATATTGAAAATAAATATACATCAAAATACATTCGTTCTACTGCGCTTAACTAAAACACTAAACTCGCACGTAATCGAGACTACAATCACATCATTATTGCTTTGCACTACGCAGTAAATACGATTTAACATTATTTCACCGCTTAATGTGCTGGCGCCTATACTCGATGTAAATGGCCTACATATCGTTCAATACTATTTTTTTGCCCACTTTACATTCGGTTGGAAAGTTATCTTTAAACACGGCTAGAATACATTCAAAAGCACGCACAAAGAGGGTATCGTTAGCCACATCATCATTATTAAATACAAGTTTATAAATACTCCTTTCCAATCGATGGTTTATCCTTACCGATCCGAGCTATTCAATCGTGAACTCATCTTCACAATGCATAGTGGCAGTTGAAATAATCTAAGTCGTAACGACTGCTGCTCATTATATAGAGGTACAATTCTTCAGGGTGAACAGTGTAGGCGAGCTCTTCCCTGTACCGCTCAAGTTCTTTGTACCAAAGTTCATGATATTTCGAAGAGTCTAAACCTTTTAAATAAGCATCCAGCTCTAGACCATTCTCGCCTTGTTCATTCCTACGTTCGATAAATCCGTCGAGCAGAGCGGTGTATGCGTATTCAAGAACCGTGTCAAAATAAATCATATCCGTAACAAGAGCGTCTAATATAGGCTTCAGCTTGCGGAATCCGACGATTTCAAACATTCTGTCGAGGATAAATCGGTTAGGCGTGGGGACAAGAACGTTATTATCAGATGCATTCTTCCACATCAGTCGTATTCCAATGCATGGCTGATCGTTATTTATACACAACGTACAAACAACGGCATATGAGGGGGCATCACTAATCTGTTCTCTTCTTGTACCTACACCTGCAGGTATTTTATAACGGTCCTCACCCCACTTCTCAACTATCACGAAGACTCTTTTCGTCTCCTCAACACTTAAATAAATAACATTACGTTTACCAGAGTTTGCTTGTCTACAAGTCGTTTCAAGTACATAGTTAATGGCACCGGTTTCACGCTTGAACACGCGCAATGACTTCGTCACGGACACATCGTACACGGCATTGAGAATGCTGCTCAAAGGAAGTTCCATCGTGTTCGAGAAGTGCACGTCCAGTCGGTTCAAGTTCTGAGATGACTATGAGCCACGGGTGGGCGGATCGGCTCGACGGGGGAGCGAGTCACACCATAAGCTGTTGAATCGTGTACTGATTTGTTCTAGCATGAATCATGCGAGTACTAGTATCCATTATAACGGGCAATTTTCCGACACATGGGGTGATTTCAGTTTTAATGTTTTATGCGCACTAGACGTTCTCCACACATTAGCAATCCGGTGCACTATTTGAGAGAAACGTGCCCTTATTTATTCTCTTTGTTTAACAGTCGATATTCGTCTCTAAACTCTATTAAAAACTCACACAGGCCTTTAGCCATAACCTCACTGCGATCCTCGTCATAATATATATGAATGTAGTGGTAAAAACACTTTAGCTTGTCCATGATAACAAGGTTTACATTCTGAGCCGCAGGATACGCCTACTCGGTATTTTCCAGCATGACATAATACCGCCTGTCACGCCACTCATCAACAAGACTCATTATCCAGATCCATTGCTTCTCTTCTGCACACGTTGTTTCTTTCACCTCATGGTATATGTACGCTTTTATACAGTTTAGCCCCACAACGTAGTCCTTTACATCGTTTGTGCAGCGAATTCAGGCAATACTCTCGCCAGAATATACATAGAGTATTTGAACATCTTCCTTCTTGCGATTCAATGTACCCTTAAAAGTCTCAAAGGAAGGGGGTGGGTAGGTCGTCTTTCAGTATTCACCACATCTTCCGACTTTACCGAATACCACTTCATAAACGTCGAACACGTAATATCAAAAGTAGCCATCACTATTTTTCATCTACGTGAGAAAATACACGTCTGAGCTCCAGGGCTTGCAGAGGTCAACTGAGCACGCAGGGGTAGAGATATGCCCAGGTAGTAGCAGGAGTCACGTGACAGCTTACACTGGGCGGAGCTTAGGATTGTACATACGCACGCACACAAAGGAGAAAATGAAACCCTAATGGAAACAAATATACGTAATAAATAAACATATCGTTAACAACACACACACACACACACATATATACTATATATAAACAATCAAGGATTAAAGTATCCAAGGAGTACGGTATCATAGGTACCAGCCACCTGGTAACGTTTCCTATAGGTGTTACGGCATACCTTCGTACCCTTAATTTCCTTCACGCCCCCCCATTTCTGCGCCCGAAAATTGTGGGTCCCCAGAGTCACTTGGGGTGGCTGGTCGCCCTCATCTTCCAAGCACACTAGATCCTTCAACGAGTCAAAGTTAACGACTCGTCGGTTCGCATGGTTAAGCGTGATACCCTTAGCCTTCATGATATATTTCATATCCTTCCCCACCCTCATCCGTACCCCATACGTTTTTGGCCCTGTTGATACAAAGGAGTCAGCGTATGCACCATCACCATACTCATCCTTGATCTCGTCAGTTAACTCTCCGAGGAATCCCCCAATAAGCGGCATGTATTCACCCTCCCTCTCTGTGAATATTACGCTATCTGTGTCAGCGTACAGCACCCTCCGCCCAAGAGAGTGCAGTACTCTCCAAAGCTTGATGCGGGTGTAGGCCGTTGTAAAGTTGGTTACAGGTATGTTTGTAACACGTGATGTATCTGTGCCCAGTTCGGTGATGTTGTACTTTATTATGTAAGTATTATCTACATTCACGATCTTCATAACCTCTTTATCGGGAGCGTTGGCATAATCCCAGACTTCACTATAACTTTGTGCCAAATAAACGTTCCCTTTGCCAGTATTCTGTGCAAATTTTCCCCAAAGACTGTTTAGACACAGCTTTGCACTAAAGCGCTTGCCAGGATTCTTAACACTCTGGGAACGGTCAAGCTGTATACCTTCACGGGCACGGTAACGCTGAATATAAGCCGATTTTTCATCTTCGGTATCAACTCCTCGCGGATACCCTGATGCTTCTACCTTATCCTTTAAAAAAGCGTTTATATATGGCGTGAAAAGGTTGGGTAGCTTCTGAAACCTCCACACCTCATGTATTTTCAATATTCTGTATCCATGGCGAACGGCTAGGTCCAGCTCAGGGCTTGTATATACACCTCTGATCTTACGCTGTTTGGGTGTATGATTACAATCCCCATTGTTCTCCTCTGCGCACTTCACGCACAGGGAAAACATGAGCTTGTGATCTATAACGACGGGTAAGATCGGCATCCATAAATCGCGAGAGAGGAGCACGTCTTCGAAAGAGATGGTTGGCATGGCAGGGCCCACTAGTTTTTCAGGCGCACCTACGGGGTATGGATTGTTCTTCATCACGTGGGGATATAAAGAACAGAAGTCGTAGTAATGGAGTTTTTCGCCCTCCGTAGACGGAAAGTATAGCTTGAATTGGTTTGTACGCCCTCCAAACAAGCTGTCACCGCATTTGACGTGGTCCAACACCATTGAACGTTTGCTGACCTTTATTTCTTCACGGTACTGTCCATCTGTTTCCATTCGTGCATCATACTCATGTTCCCACACGATCTTGTGAGAGAACTGGGAGCCTATACAGTATGTTGATCGCGGTTACGGGTCCGTGCGAGGCTGTCGGCGGGGGATCTTCCATGCAGGTCCCCTGTGACGGCACACTCAGGGCGTGGGCATCCATGCCACCAGCAGCCGTTAAAGGAGTACACAGTCTTCTCACCAGTGGTTGGATCCTCACTTAGACCATCAACCCAATAAACACGACCATTGACCTTAGTGGGTACTTCCCCTGTGTTGCGGGCGTGCTTTATATATACACCCCGGTCTGTTGCTGCAGGTGTATGAGCCAATAAATAACCTTGTGCCCATAACTGCGGGGAATGTCTCTGTGAATGACGGCTAAGGTGTCGTTAGGCATGAAGTTATTCTTGAACACCGTAAAACATAATGAGGTGATCGTGGTTGCGACTTGCAGCGGATCGCATTTAAAACGGGCTATGTACATCCTTCTAAAGGCCTGGAAACATACTCTAAGCATGCGCACATCATTCACGCAATAACGCTCACATTCATCAGCTATATTATATGGATTAGTTTCATTTAAACTGTTGTATTAGCGGTTAAAATCTTCACGCTCACTATCACTCATGTTGGTGTAGTTAAAGTAATGTTTGCGGGGAGGCAGTCCTACGTAATTTAAAGTTTCGTTAGTGAGGAAAGTGTAAGGGAAATACCTTTTGAAACTTCGGCGGCTTCACCCATCACCTTGGGTAGCTTGGCTAATTTACAAGGTGTGAATAATAAAGTATCTCTAAACTGAACACTACCTCTTATCTGCATTTGTGTAAGTTTGTTCCCCCATTTCAAGGGGTCGCCTGTAAATATCTCCGATGACTCGTGTTCAAGCAATTCCTTATAAAGGAACTGTGTGTCAAATTTTGCCCCGTTATGGGCAAGAATATACACAGTCATTTTTTTGAACTTGTCCGCTAATTTGACAATATAGGATACAAAGAGTTTCACAGGGCTGTCGTGTGCAATCGTTTTAAAAACGTTTGTTCGTTTACCACATTTGTGACACTCATGACACTCGACATCCATGCACTCATCACAGATTGTCTGCCTTAAGAGTACTGAGATGTGGGATAACCACTTTGGTTTCAGGGTTTTTGTAAGTTTCTGTATCGTAGTACTCGGTTATACAAAGGCTATTTTTAGACTTAGCATCTTTCATATAACATACATGCTTCACTCCATCCGCCTTATATTTTTCATGGCATGTAGAACAGTGAATTTCATCGCATTTATGCATAAACTTACTCCAATTATTCATCATATGAAACATGCCACATTCACAGATTCTCATTTTCCTGCAAGTGCCAATTGATTTATGGAGCTCAAAGCATTTATTATTGAAAAATGTACGTCTACACCACACATTACATTCCCTCTTTTCAGCTTCAACTACACGACTTTCACATTTGGGGCCTTTACACTGCTCACATACCAAGTAGCACTCCTTACAATGTTTCACTATATCATCCGCAAACTCGAGACATCCCTTGCACAGATCATGATGCCTTCCATATTTTCGACTTTTATCATAACTGGTGTAGAGAGTCCTTATATTACGGATGGGGAGATACGGTGTTCCTGACAATCGTAAAATAAGTAGAGGTCTTGTACGATTTCTCACACAGCTTTTAAAAACATACACAGTCCTACGACGATCATCCATTCCAAAAACAACTCTTCAGGACACACATTACACTCAAACTCAAGCTTACAATCTGAAGCCAGTTTACAGGCACGCTGCACAACCGTAGGCAGCCAGATATTATACGCGATTGTACTTAGCACAGTGAACATATGAGCTAAGACTATTGGTATAAAGCGGCAACCACGATCGACGTTTAAGTGGTTTCTCTAAATAACCGGAGAATTGAAATTAAGAGTATAAGGTATGGCACTATGATCCGCAACGCGGAATACTCTGTCAATATCTACCGTGAAGTTGTCCATATTGAAGACTGTACTACTTTGAGAGGCCTGCATTATACGGCCCAAGATATATTCTGTCTACAGCCAGTGGTGGGATTAAAAAATTTTAAGAATCGGTTCGCCCTCCCGTCCCCTTCTCCCCTTCTCCTCTCCCTTCAGTGTCAGAAATGAAAACCGAAAAAATGTTTTCATTGAAATTCTTTATTTAATTTCCTTTTAAATATTTCCAAATCGCCACTTGATTACACTGCCCAACACCAATTTTGCTGATTTAATTCTAACACCTGTTTTTAGGTAACTTTGGTGTGCTGATTTAAAAAATCACCTTAGTTTTTGCCTATCACGTCAGGTTTTCGAGCAATCAAATACGGATATTTTGGAGATATTGCATTTTGGCAGGGTTATGCCCAATTTTTTTTCTTTTCAAAACATAAGTTTTTACATACTCAGAATCAGCATGGAAAAGTAAACAATTGTGCAGGGAGTAATACTGACACATAAAGTGATTAAAAGTGTTTAAATAAGCAAAAAATGAATCCATATTAAAGCAAGCACGGGACCAGTTTTCTTAACATTGTCTTTTTCTTGTTTTCTTACTTTTCAGTGCTGATAAATTTTCTCTTATAGGACTTCCTAGAATGAGAGATGCCAAGACAATCTCTTTGCAGGCTCCAGCAGTAGTCAGCCATCATATGGGTATCTCATCTTCCTTGGTATCGTTCTTCCATCACTTTGATATCTTGATAGAACCTTTCACCTTGCTCTTCACTAACATCACCAAGATTTTCTGGAAATTTATCCAGATGACTGTTGAGATAGTGAACTTTAATGCTCATGTTGCAACCCAACTGCTGAAAGTTTACAAGTAAATCCTTTACAAGATCTTTATAATTTTCAGACTTTTTGTTTCCTAGGAAGTTCTTAACTACTGTCACAAAAGCATTCCAAGCTCTTGCCTCCGTTTCGGTCATTGAGTTACTGATAAAATTTTAACAGCAAAACAGCTGTTAACAGGTCTCAAAAATCATCAATTTTGATAAGCGCCCTTCATGGATCACCCAAAATAGGCATATTGCATTGCACGAAAACCTGATGTGATGGACAAAATCTAAGGTGATTTTTGAAATCAGCATATCAATATTATCCAGAAACAGGTCTTAGAATTAAATCAGCAGCAAAAAATTTTTTTTGTTGGGCAGTGTTATCATTGTAGTCTTTATTTCTTCCTCTTTTAATCCTATTGTAATCGGCTGTGTGGTTATTTCTCAGCTACGTTTGAACTGATGGAGTGGGGTCCCAGGAATCGAATGGAAGGCCAATCAAATTAATTGCCATCAAATTTGCCACATTTTGAACTGTAAAACGGCTTCTTTTATCTGAATATATAATATTCATAGTTGAAAACCCTCTTTCTGCCTCCGCAGAACTAACGGCAACAGTATTGAGGATATTTTTAGCCTTTTGTATAGTGGTTGGAATCTCATGATTATGGCGATTTTTCAAAACATTTTCCAAATAGTCGCGGAAATCATTGATGTTGATTTCATAATTAAAGATTTCATTGAACTCACACAATTTCTCTTCGGCGGCTTTCCAAAGGACAACAACTTCATCGATATTCCAAGAATCTGGCTCAACTATGTTCACTAGTTCATGAATTCTATTATCACTATTTTGTGCATTATTTCTTGTTTTTAAATGATCACAGTCCATCAACCTGGTTTTCATATGTTTGATGATCTCATCCAGTAGTTTCTCACGAGGAAGGTTTCTATCGATTTGATTTTCTATAAAATCAATATTTTTGAAGGCGTCGGATTTTTTGGTTTCATTAATTTTCTTTTCGAAGGTTCTTTGATTTTCTTTAAGCATTTCAAAAGCGAAAATTGATCTTTTTATTAGTTTTTCAGCTCTCGCGATATTTAGATTTCTAGTTTGAAGGGCGTTGGAAAGTAGTGATATTTCTTGTAGTATGTCAATCATTAATGCTAAATCGTCTAAGAAGAATTTGTTGCGAAGACGGGTAGCCATTCCTGAATATTTTTCGTTTGAAGAAAAATATTTGTATAAAGCTGGATAAGCACGCCATACAGCAAGTGTTGATCTCAAGCTGCAAGCAGCCCATCTTGGCTCCAAAACTCTACCAATCTTTATAATTTCTAGTCCAAGTGCTTCCGAAATGTTGAAAAATACCGTTTCGTTTTTGTTTGAGTTGTGAAAAATCGTGTAGATTTTATCTATGAACATTTTGAAATGATTCACTTGTTTTATTTCAGCGATAGAATCATCTAAAACAAGTTGCAGGCGGTGATTCAAACAATGCCAGATGACGATGTCAGGAAAATCCCTGATTTGCAACCAAGCATCACACTTGCACCATCAGAACAAAATGCGACCAAATTATTTTTCAAATATCCAATATCAAATCCAACTGCGTGTAAACTTGTTAACAAATTTGTGTATATTGTTTCAGCATCCTCTGCTTCAGCTCAACCAAATTGAGGAAAATTGTTGGCGAAATATCAGAATCTCCTACTTTTAAAAAAATTATGAGCACTGATTTGCTAGATATAGTTGAAGCTTCATCAATGATGATACAAAGCTTTAAATCTTTTTTGATTATTTTAGTAAATATTTCCTTTTTAATTTCTCTTGCAATGTGATCAACTATTTTAACGGTAGTTTTCTGAGAATGAAGTCCCACTCCCATGTCCAACCCATTTTTTACTTGTACTTCAATCTCATGTTCAATGTCAGCAAATGGCCTAGTTCTTTTTGTCATACTGTAAATGGTATTAAAGACTCGACATTAGGCCGGGTCGTTTAAGCTTGAAAACATATTTCGGTGAGTTTAATTTACCCTGTATTACGAAAGTTTGTGTACCTACATAGAAAGTATAATGACAAAGTTTCAAGCTTTTATATAAATAGTTTCAGGTTCCGCAAGTCACTTAAAGTTTTGGTGATTTTTTCCGATACTCTGTATAGTAAACTACAGCTCTTTGCTGATTTGCCATGATAGTTTACAAGGCAAATCACCCAGAATTCACCACGAGGAGGTGGCTGTAGGTCGAATTCCACACCATGCCCAGCCCAACCTCCCTTCCATTAGTTTTTACATGTAGTTTATTGACATTTGTATTCGCATTTTGACTCAAATGTAGGCATGTTTGATTTTGAAGCAATTCTTGGCTTTATAAAACCATCTCTATTTTCCTGGCCACAGACAGAAGCTGATGCTTCTGTTACAAGTTTGACATGTCTTTCCACAGCTTGTGAATGACATGGGTACTTTTTCAATAGAGGATTAGTTTCATCACCCTTTACGATAAGCTCTAACTGGGTGTTTGTCAAGCTTTTTGTCAGAGGTGGATCATGTCTTGGGTAGTCTCCAAATCGAATTAAATCTGTGTAGTCTCTTATCAAGAAATTAATTTTAGGCCGTCTCAATTCTATAATGCCCGATGATACACTTTCCCTGGCTAAGAGAATGCGCCGGAAAGCTAACTCTCTCATCACTTGCCTTTCATCAAATAACATCGAGACCAATAAAGTTTCTGGGCGAGCAAAATATGCCCGTCTTTCAATAACAGGATCAATGACTGCCTTAAGCTCATCAGATAGGTATCTTGAACTAGATATCATAAACCAGAGGTGCCTTGGTCCCTGGTGATAGTAAGGATTTTGCTTTATATTAAACCACGTTGGAGCATAAACGTGAACAATGAATTCGGTCAGAGTTTTCAAATTTTCTGACGGCTTTTTGATCGCAACATAAAGTCTAACTATCCTGTTGGCTGTCGTGAGCCATCTGGCATGGTTCAAAGAACCTGGGTTGCGGTTTTCAAGGTTTTGGGAACATTGGCCTTCTATGACTGCATTACAAATTTCCATGAGATACTTTTGATCTTGGTTTAGATCGAGATTCCCCGGAATAGAAGGCATATTACTTGATTTGATTGCTTCAAACTTGACAACTGGCATCTTTTCGCACGCAGTAAGACTTTTGCCAACATTTCCAGCAAGGGCTTTTGGTCCTTTGGTTTTACCATCCGAATAATTAAACAAATGGCGGAGAGGTAGCTCATTGGTATGCAGCAAACACACGAACCAATGAAAAGGAGTATTGTAGTGTACCTCTAGTTGCCTGATAACTCCATTATGTATGCCAGTGTTTACATTCGTTCCATCACATCCAATGACCTTCAGATTGTCTACCTTAATATTGTTACTGTTAAGAAACTTTATCACTCCCTTAGAAATGTTAGTTGAATTTCCAGTCACAGGAGTGAAGTGCCCAAGATATTTTGATTCTCCCATCCTTACAGAGATTTGCTTTAGTTAAGTCCTTTCTTCCATCAAAATACAATGTTTCTATACTTTCTTCACTTGATTTACTCAACTCCTCTCTGATCTTCTTCCTCTGCCGTCTCACCTTATTCTTATCCACAACATTGTGATAATCTTCAGAGGTAATGAGGCCAAAATCTTCCAGAACAGCAGAGGCAATGGCTGCACCAGCTCTGTCTGATAGTCCGAATCGGTCACAAGTTTTTGCTAATGAGGGCAATTTGCGAGTGAGCTTATGTGCTTCACCTGATTTCTTTATACCTTCCTCAATGTGATCATCATCATCATCACGCTATCTATCTGTATCTGTTGATGTGTCAGAATCAGGAATTGTATGAAAGTTATCCCAGTCCATTGGCTCTTCCCTGGAAGTGGATGGGTTATTGATATCTATATCTTCAATGTTTTTAGAAAATCGTGCTCTTTCTTGTTCTTTATGCTCAGATTTTATTTGCAGTTTCTTCGTTGTCTGTAAATCAATGCTGCCTATTGCCATTTTTCGTGCACCTCTTTGGTCAATTAGGAAAGAACGTTCCATGGCAGGAACTTTTAGCTCTTTTTCACAAATGCAAGAAAACAGATTATGGTATTTGCAGGCAGCAATATCAGAAAGCCTTTGATTTTTGGATTTGAACGTGGTCAGTTCAGATTCAAAACCTTTCCTTTTTCTACCGGTCTTCATCATATTTCTAGATTTTTCATGACAATCCTTTACTCTGGCTAATATTTGCTGTTCTGATATTGTTGGAATTGATGCACTTTTCCAGATATCTTTCACCTTCGATGCAACTATTCTTGCCACATCATTAGCATTTGGCTCTTTTTTCTCCTCACTAGCTATAAGTAAGAGATATCTTGTTTGTAAATATTCTTTTAAAACGTCTTCATATAGGGGAAGTTGATTTCCACTTAGCTCAGCTTTCCCAAAAAGGGAAACAGCTGGACTCATGATTTTTTCAACAATTGCTTTCACTTTTACGGCCTCAGCCATTTCGGATAATTTGGGAAAGTCACTCTGTTAGTGTAACAACGAGTATTTAACTATTCAAATAATCAATTCTGAAAAGAAAAATTGTATATATAAATTATATATATTCTGGACGAAACACAGTCAAGAAAAAACTTAATAGCAACAATAATACAAAAAATACAAGAAAATCTTAATAAAAAATCATAATTGAAAAAAGTTTACGTATTTAAATAAAGTTTTAAAAGTTTTAAATTTTTTTGTAATGTTTTACGTTTTACTTGCAATCTTCAGAGGACTTGCGGAACATCTAAAACTTGATAAATTTTTTTTTTTAATCATTGTTGAGCATTTATTGTGCATCTACAAATTTTTTGGACACAGGCATGTGGAAATTCACAAATTTAATTTTTCGACTGGGCCTACTGTACATGTAGAGCTGATATGTTTATGGTTCATTTTATCCACGCACTTGGTAATTACATCACCTGCACGATCTTTCAATTGTTTTACACATATTTGGTGTGCCTTCGATGAAAAGTGTTCATTCATTTTCTTTCTAAGAGATGCTTGCTGGACAGTTTATTGAATCAATTTTTGCGCAGTAATTACAATCCCGTTTCTTGTTGTGAACAAACAACCATCATATTTTTTCTGGAATTCTTCGACTTGTTTCGTTCTCCAGCAATCAGGAAGAGCAGTTGCTGGAAATTCACTGGTTTGCACAGTATTGGAAGTGGAAGTTTCATTGCCTTTTGGTGTTAGATATTCGCTTGGATCTTCATTTGAACTTTTAGATCTCGGTTTCTTTGTAAAAAAATCAGACAAAGCATGTTGTCGCTTCATTTTCGGGGCTGAAATAGATAAATTTTGAATTAAAATAACAACAGGGGTGGACTGGCAATGGTTAAGAGGTCCTCTAAGCTTCGGATCCTTATTATTATATTATTTTATTATTTTTTTATTTCCGTATTACGGCAATAAAATATAAAAGTTACCAGATTTAATTACTCAAGTTAAAAAATTGACTATATATAGGGTGTCCCAAAAAAAACTATATACTCTTTATAGCATCATATACTGGGTGATCCAGATAAATGGGACCCATAAAAAAAAAGCCAAATATTCTTAATATTTAATTCCTTTCATAAAAACTATATATCATTCGAAAGAGTAGAGTTACAAGTTTATTATGAAATATTTATTTTTTAAAAATGACTCCTTTCAAATGTACTCCATTAGTTGCCAAGCATTCCAGTGCTCTCGCTTGTAAGTTCTGCATCACTTTTGCAAGAGTGTGCGGTGGTATGGCCTGTATCTCATTGGTGATGGCGGCCTTCAATTCTTGCAAGGTCGTTGGGTTATTTCTGTAGACCCTACTCTTTAAATATCCCCAGAGATAATAATCTAAGGGAGAGAAATCCGGAGACCTTGCGGGCCATTCAACGTCTCCAAATCTTGAGATTAACTCGCCTGGAAACGTTTGACGCAAAACTGCCATGCAGTTCCTCGTGGTATGGCAGGTAGCTCCGTCTTGTTGGAACCAGTGGTTTTCTAGACAAAGATCTCTTAATTTAGGAATAAGGAAATCGGTCAACATTTTTTCGTAGCGATCACCATTTACAGTGACCGTGTTTCCGGTGGAATCCTCGAAAAAGTACGGCCCTATGATCTGAGATGCAATAAGACCACACGAAACAGTTACACGCTGACTATGCAACGGGACTTCGGTAATATTCAATGGATTTTCTGTTGCCCGGAAACGACAATTTTGTTTGTTTACAGTTCCATTCAAGTGAAAATGGGCTTCGTCTGACATAATCAAAGTTGCTAGAAAATTGGTGGTGTCATTTACCTTCTGTTGGATCCATTGACAGAATTGTCGTCTTCGTGCGAAATCTCCATCGTTTAGTTGTTGCACTGTTTGAATTTTATATGGAAAGAGCATTAAATTTTGCTTGAATATACGGTGTGTTGTTCCATATCCAACTCCTAACAGCTGAGAAGCACGTCTGATGCTTATGTTAGGATTATCCTGTACAATTTCATGAGTTCTGTTAATGATCTCGTCTATCCTTGCTGTGCGCACTCTTCCAGTTGGTTTTTTTTTTCCAATGCTGCCAGTTAGGGAAAAATTTCTGACACACCGACGGATTACTTTCTTAGAAGGTGATTTTGACATCTGAAAATTTGTCTTGAAAGATCTTTCAGCTGAAACTACACTTCTTCCATGCTCATAATATTGCTCAGTTATGAAACGCAGCTGTTCCACAGTCCATGCAGTCATCTTGAAGGGTTAGTTTTAATTAATACTTTTATTTTGTTTTGTATCTTATCTTGTCTTGTATTGTCAAAACCTATACAATCCTGTACAAACTTGTAACTATCCTCTTTCGAATGATGCGTATGATTTTATAAAAGGACTTATACTTTAAGAGTTACAGGGGTTTCTTTTGGGTCCCATTTCTCTGGATCACCCTTTATTTTATAATTTTAAAAAAACAAACAATATATTGTAATAGCAATTGCCAATGAAAGGTAAATTAGTAATCTAAGTGATCAAAATGTTATAGCGAGTTGTTTGCATATAAAATTTAATTAACTACGCCAAGTGCTCAAAATGTTCTCCGGCGGCATGAATGCACTTTCAATACAACAAAATCGTGTGGTCTGATGAAGCTACCTTCAAGCTGAATGGCACAGTAAATCGACACAACTGCAGGTACTGGTCACTTGATAATCCACACGTTTATGTGGATAAAGATGTTAATTTACCAGGATTAACAGCATGGTGTGGTTTATCATCCAGGGGTTTGGTTGGACCATTTTTCTTTAATGGGACAGTTACTGGTGCCGCATATCTCGACATGCTGCGGACAGAAATTATACCTGCAGTTCGGAAGTTGTTTGGAAACGACGACTTTTACTTTCAACAAGATGGAGCCCCCCTCATTATCATTGTGAAGTCAGAAGGTACCTCGATGAAACGTTGCCTAACCGTTGGATAGGACGAAGAGGAAGCGTTGAGTATCCTCCACGTTCACCGGACTTGACTCCACTTGATTTTTACTTGTGGGGCTACCTGAAGGATGCAGTTTATGGTACAAGACCCGCAACACTCGAACACCTTAAGGATGCAATTAGGGAAAAGTGCGGGACCATCACAGCATCCACATTAGTCCATGTCTGCGAATCAGTTAGTCGACGCATTCAAAAGTGCATTCATGCCGCCGGAGAATATTTTGAGCACTTGGCGTAGTTAATTAAATTTTATATGCAAACAACTCGCTATAACATTTTGATCACTTAGATTACTAATTTACCTTTCATTGGCAATTGCTATAACAATATATTGTTTGGTATTTTTTAAATTATAAAAATATGATGCTATAAAGAGTATATATTTTTTTTTGGGACACCCTGTAGTGGTACTTATAATACGCAATTTATTGTATATTCGTACAAATGTGTAACACCGATACCACGGCTAGACGGCTAGAAACACACCGACCACTGCTTTATCTAGACACGGACTGAAAAACGTACGCCTTCTCACACCCTCCCCACTCCCTATGTGCGCATGCGTCAGCTTTCGACAGCAAGTCACGTGATCAACTTAGTGCCGTTCAGAAAAGCATTGTTTATGGTGGTTATGAATATACGTACAAATTTTTATTGCGTGTTTTTATAAAATAAATATTCGGTATAAAGAAAAATCATGCACGGACTGAAAGGGTTAAGGACCGGTTCGGCGAACTCGGGAAATTTTAGGAACCGGTTTGCACGAAACAGTGCGAACCGGCTGAATCCCACCACTGTCTACAACTGTCAATCGTCTGAACGGTATTACTACCCAAAAATCATCTACATCCCCGTCATTTGAACCGACCCTGAAGGTCAACCTCGTCCGGACTTCACGTTAGTCGCGGTTCTGAAGGGCAAACTCCACAATACGTTCAACTACGCGTCGCAGTCCAACACCGTTGGTATACAGGGATCCAGGGTCAACCCTGACCACGTACCGATTTCTAGTCAGGGCAGGGGTGGAGGTAGCGGTGCGCACCAGTTCGAATGTTATACCTTCCTCCACAGCACGAGAAGCTGCTGCTGCTGGTGTGGAGGAAGTACCCGGAATTGAACAGGAATAAGTGGGTATATTTGAAGAAGGTACTATTGTGGGGGTTGTGTCATAAGACGTAAAGGGTTGGGGCTCTATTAGTGGGGGTCTAACAACCGGGGCAATCCTGGCACGCTTTTTACTTGACATAGAGGGTTCTTCATCATGCTTCCGCTTTGAATTGTCGCATGTTACAGGTGTCGCTGGTGAGGGCTAGTCAGCGGGGATGGAGTCTGTAGCTACACGGTCATCGGAGTAATCTGTAATATTGATGATGGGGGCTGTACATCGTCGTCATTCACGGTTCTGTGGAAGAAGAAAAACAAGAATATAAGGAGCAGTACTTAAATTGTTATATTTTGTAAATAACCCACTTAGGGTTGTGACATGTTAGAAATGGAATCTGTAGAAAAATTCAGGTTCACAAGCCCCTCCACATGTATTATATCTGGCCCTATAGGATGTGGTAAAACTGTGTTTATGCTTAAAATCATTAAAGAAAAGGGGAGATGTTCTCAAAATTTGTGCATAAAGTATATGTACTATTCGACGTATCATCAGTGTTCAACGAGTACCAAGATGATATTGTTCCACAAAGGTGTATATGACGTTAATTCGTTAAAGGGAAATGAACATACAGTCATTGTAATTGACGATCTCATGTTGGAATGGATAAAACGTTTGCCGAGACATTTACAGTATTCTCCCACCATCTTAACATAAGCGTTCTTCATCAATCAGAATCTATTTTTCAAAAATAGATACATGCGCGATGTCGTTAAATACACAATATCTAGTCTTATTCGCGCAACGTAGAGATGTATCACAAATTGGGGTATTAGCCAATCAAATGTTCCCGAATCAGCGTAAGGAGTTTTTGGAAGTTTATAAAGAAGCTACAAGCAGCGTTACGGATATTTGCTTTGCGACCTTCATCCGCGAAACACGTTTAGGGTGCTTCTAAGAACGAATATATTTCCAAACGAGCCTGAAACGGTGTATATTCCAGAATGACAAAAGGCTAAAGAAATACCATGAATTAATAAAAATCTATCATCGACTGCCCCGGGCAATGCAGCAGATGTTTGTTAAAAATATCGACCGACTTTTTAAAATGCATCTGTGAAATCTGTCTTAACGTTATAAATTGCAATGTATCAATGAAACCCCTCAGAAGGCTCGCCTACGTTACAAGAACATAATACGTGCACTCGCTCGTAAAAGTCAAACTGGGGAAGAAAAAACGAATTATTGTACAAAGAGAGGGTCATTCCTCCCCATCTTATTTTCAGTTTTGGGTCCTTTACTGACTAGATTAATATAATGAAGAAAGTGGTAGTGATTCCACACGAGGTGTATGCTTCACTGCAAAGTTCAAAGAATCCAGACACGGATCTAGACCCCGTAAAAGCAGGCTTAAAAGAATGGAAAGCGAATTGCTAGCCCTATTAAACAGTGAAAAAACACCTGATGAGAAAAGAATCTTATACCAAGAAGCTCTGCAGAAATTTCTTCACGAGTACGAAAATTATAAGAACCCGACAGAGATTCCCGTGGTTATTAGGAGCACAGAACGATGGACATGGTGACATAGGACCTGTGTCCGACGATAGAGCTGACCAACCAAAGATTAACGGACACAACATATCGAGCATGTATTAAAAAGCACCCTCCCACATACATTGAGGAATAAAGGTTTAAGTCTTTATAATCTATTGAATGAGGACCCCGATACAATGGACCGATACAGGTGAGATCATTGTGGAAGGAGCGAAGGTAGAGGGATCGAATATCGTAGACATCGTCCATGATCTGGTGAGAAAGAGGGATAGGCCCTCACCATCAGGATGGAATCATATTAAAGAAAGACTACAACAAATAAATGTCCCCAAGACAATGATAGGAAATCTGAACAGGTTAAAAGACTTGGAACATGCAACGCACGTGACACAATTGAAGACGCAATCACCCCCAGCGGTAACACCTTTGAAGAGGAGAAAGAAGCGGTTAAACAACGGTCAACCCTACCCACGTGCCTCTAAAATACGCAAATGGCTAACATATTAAGAAGACGTTATTATGACATTTCTAACCCAGCTTCCTACGGAGGCGTAAATAGACTGTACAGAAGTGTTTACGGAGTAGGGAAAAAAGATGTTGAGAGATTTTTGGGAGAGCAGGACGCTTATACACTTCATAAGCCTGTGAGAAAAAGGTTTAAAACAGCCAAGACAACAGCTGCCTCGATTAACTCTATTTGGCAAGCAGATTTAACAGACATGCAAAGATATTCTGTGTATAACGATGGTTACCGCTACATTCTATTCATAATAGATGTATTCTCTAGATATCTGTGGCTAATTCCTCTGAAAAATAAATCGCATGAAACAGTTGCTAAAGCCACCAAAACACTGATGTTAAAAGAAAACAGGGTTCCTGGCTATTTTTGTACTGATATGGGGAAGGAATTCATAGGTCGTGCTTTTCAGGACATGTTGACAGAGTTTAATATCAGCTATTACACAACCAATTCTATCCATAAGGCTTCTTTAGCTGAAAGAGTTCAATGTACCATAAAGGAGCGGATGCACCGATATTTTACACATAAAAACACATACAGATTTCTAGACATTCTGGAATCATTGGCATCATCCTACAACCGCTCAAACCATCGCACGATTGGGACAACACCTAAAGAGGTTTTAGAAAGAGGTACGCTTCCAGTGGTGAGAAGAGATGGAACACCACCACACTCTGCGCGTTTCAAAATCAATGATTATGTAAAGCTGTCGAGTTCGGGAAATAAATTCGCGAAGGGATTTGAGCAAGGATGGACACGTGAGATTTTTAAAGTTAGGGCTATGAGACCTAAAGCTGAGATAATGGATGTATTACGTGAAGATTTGAATGGGGAAGAAATCTCAGGAGCTTTTACCGGCGATGAGTTGCAGAAAGTGGCATTTAATTTAGGAAAAAATGTGTTTAAAATTGAGAAAAATTAGGAAGCAAAGTTCAGAAAGAGAAAAATGTACCTGGTGAAATGGTTAGGGTACCCAGAAAGCTTCAACACCTATATAAAAGCTGCTGCAATAATGAAGCTTAAATAGTATGCAACATGGCTCCTAACCACTTCCACGTCACACTCCCGTCCTCCTCGTCCTTGTCTGTACAACCTAACAACACACTAGCCAACTTTGTAAGAGAACTCCATGGACCCATTGAATTGGGCCGTGATTCGTATGAGGTGGGGATATGTGAAATTCAGCTGAACACCCTCTTTTTAAATATTGATTATAAAGTTCCCGTTTTTACGATTCTTAGAGACATTGACGAGTGTGAAAAAGCCGGGGTAACTCGGGATGAAACTATATGTATCGCCCGGACTGAGGTTGCACGGTATTACAGTACAGTAGTAGCACTAGGTCCGGGCCGTTATGGTTCGGCTGAGGATGGTGTGAGAGACTTTAAACGTAAGTTTAAAAAACTCAAATCTTACGACTGATTTAGTATACGAAATCGTAAACAAAGGAAACCCTGCACATACTGTAATCCTAAAATCAAAGGCTAACAGAAATATCAGAGACCGAAGAGTGTTCAAAATTATGACCGAGGGGCGATATCGATCAGCCTTCCAAAGAGACACATTTCACGAGGCACAGCATGACTTGTCCATTTTAATGTATCAATTGAAGATGGAGAAATAGGGTGAAAGCTCTCAGCCCCCAGACATGTGCTATATTTACATCAATATAGTGGAGCACCAGTTTGTTGGGGATACCCAGGCACGCCTGCTGCGCATTGCCCATATCCCCAATCATAGAGGAAGGAGTTTGAGTATTACATATGACAGAGCCCATTATGTAAATGTCGCAACTAATCTAATAACCAATATGTCAATATATATAAGAACGATTGAGGGTAAAAATTTCCCATTCGGTGACGGGAGCTTAACAGTGAAGCTGCACTTTCGACGCACTGAGTTCTAATGGACAGAAAGCCTTTCACCGTCTATCGAGGGGTGAGATACCAGCGTGGTAGTGGACTTGGGTCCATTTTTTCAACCATACTACGTACGGCTGTTCCTTTGCTGAAGAGGGGTGCCAGATACCTCGGAAGGAAAGCGCTACAATCAGGTCTTAACACTGCAGAAGACATATTGGCTGGGGCTAAACCTAAAGCAGCTCTAAAAAAACATTTAAAACGTGTACTGGATGAAATCGTCAAAGATGCAAAGAGAAAAATGCGTGGTGGTGGGAAGAAGAGGACTGGCCGGAAGAAGGCATTACCACCACATGGCATTAAGCGTAAAAGGGTATAAAAAAGAAGTGTTGTAAGCGAATGAAACCTATGGTTGACCATTTTTTTGACTGATATAAGCTTAGGACATTGATCTCATGAATCATAGTTTGTTTATTACTTGTCGAGAGAGGAGGCACTATTTCTAACTCGTCATGGCACGTTTCATCCATCCGTGTAGTTCACAATGCTGTAAATCGGAGCTATCCCTCTTTGAGATGCCCCCAACTCAAGTTTCTATTGAACACAGTGACTTTATTACAATTAACCTTTTAAACACAATTAGTTCCCCGAGTGCTCCTATAGAATTCGTGATACCCAGCTCAGGCCCTTACTTTTTTTATCCAAGCTGCGTGCACATGTACGCTAAATTACGTATAGCCTATTCTGATGGAACGGACTGTGATGACAAATATGCTGTATACCCTGAGACAAACTTTCTGCACTCCATATTCAACCAGTGTGACGTATATTTAAATCAGGTCAACATATAGGCAGGCACGGGGTACTATCACCTACGAGCTTATTTGTAAAATGTCCTCAACTTTTCAAAAAAGCGAAGGATAGTCTACCTTTTTAAGAGCCGAGTGATATTATCAAACTAAAGACGAAAGTAGTATAAAGGACAAATTTAAAAATTCTAAAAAGAAGATATACGAGTGTTTTGGACGTCTGCATACAGATTTCACATTCCAGGAGAAGTTGCTTGTGAATGGGGTGGATATGAAAATAAAGCTCACCGCACGAGTCCTGAGATCTGCTTAATCTGGATGCTGACCAAGAAGTAGGAGCAAAACCCGTTGTGGTTCACATTATGGAGACATACCTCCGCGTACGGCGAGTGAAATTAAGTTCGCCAAAACAACTAGAAATTGAGAAAAATTTACTAAACGCTAAAGTAAAATACCCAATTAACAGAGTAAAAATCAAACTATATACGGTGCCAGTAGGGTTGGCATAGAAACAGATAGAAAACGTCGCCCTGGGAAGTCTTTCTAAAAGAATATTAATTGGAATGCAGAACCATGCTTCGGTGAATGGAAAATATAAAAAGAGTGACTTTAAATTCGAGAATTTCGGACTTGAAAATATAACTCTATATGTTAATGGCATTGCGTTGGGAGGAACATTGAATACGGACTATTCATCAGACGCTCTGTTACCTCTTTGCGCGAGCGCATATAATCTGGCCCATATTGTCGGTGGTTGTGATGAGCTCGGGAATGGGATAACGCAGAAAGAATTCATTGATCAATTTGACCTTTATCCGTTTGGCATCACACCTGACTTATCTGCTAGCGTAAATACACATTTAAGTCCACAACAGAGTGGAAACATCTGTCAGGTTGGAATTCATCAAGCCTATAGACGCGCCTATTAGTGTACTATTATATCTCGAGTCACAAGCTCTAATAGAAGTAGACAGATTTAGGGGCGTTATCACTGACTTTTAAAATGGATGCGAATATTCTTCAGAGAGTAATGAATAGTAAACGAATCACACGTTCCAAATTTATTGGTGTGTTTGCGAAGAACGAAACATTGAATTTGCCAACGCGAGATTGCGGTAGTCTTATTGTGAACACAGCTGTCATTGGTAATGAAGGGATTCATTGACTTGCAATCTATTTTAAAAATATAGACCGCATGTACTATTTTGATTCACTCGGGACTCAACCCTGGAGTGACCCTGTTATTGTAAAATTTCTCGACCAGTTGCATATCCCCGAAGTTGTATGGAACCCATTCCGATTACAATGTTATTTTAGTAATACTTGTGGAATGTACTGCATTTAATTTCTCATGCATATGTTACGTGGTAAAGAATTTATAAATTTTAAAAAATTATTCGACCAGTGTCACACTCAACGAAACGATAAAATGGTATGCAGACAGATAAAAAACCGTTTTCCGATTGTGCGTACTCGTTGTATAGTATGATGTTTTGTTCGTATATATATATATATTTAACCAATAATGTTAGTTTGTATATTCTGTAGTTTAAGATGGTTATTGTACTAAAAACATGATTTCTTTCATTTAATAAATTGATGAAAATACATTGTCTTCTTGCCCTAAAAAGATCGAAACAAAAAAAAAACACTTACATTATTTCGTTTATGATGTGACATTCGTTGGGTTGAGCTGCTCGGTAAATCCTCCGTATTCAGGTCCATGACACGGGGTTCTTCAAAACGAAAAGCTTGTATAACACGTGTCAAGTCCTCATCGGACATTAAAGGAGAAAGAATAATGTTCATACTGAATCTTTTTTAATAAAAACATATACAGAGTATACATATAGTAAGATATTACAATATGAAGATATCTTTCAACCGCTCAGAGTTCATTTAAGAAGTAATTCCGAATAACATTTGAATTTATAAAAAAACATGCAAAAGATTGCTATAAAAAAATTCAATGAATCAAAACAGGATATAACTGTAGACTAATCTACAATTGCGATTACCTAAATGATGTATTTGACGAGGTGAATTACTACAACCCTCCATATATATTATGATGAAATAATCCTCTTTCTGACATTTCGTGAGTAATTGACAAAAAAAAAAAATTATAGGCACTTACATTTCTACGGCAGTCCCTTGCGTTGGATCGTAAGGAGTGTCATTGCAAATATCATCAACGGTTTGCGTTGGAAATAATCCATCCCGGTCAGCAGCGTTAAAAAGATTAATTGTGGACAATGCTACAATGTCACCATCTTCATATAAATCCGATAAACTATAAATTTCTTGACTCATGGCTGAGGGAGTGTTTATTCACTTGTGAAAAATAATTACTGTGACACCCAGCTGAAAATATTTCCTTTTATACGCATAATCCCAAGGACCGCCCCAAAAGACTAAGAGCTGCTCGTAATGATTGGTTGTCAGTGTAGCTGGGGGGGGACTAAAATGCGTACCAATCGTAACACCTATATTATGGGTCCAAGCTTTGGACGTCCTGATTGGACTACTAATGGCGTCTTAAATACTTTCCGTAGATTTAGTGCTCACATTGTGTATTGGCACTTGCAAATCTCTACCACGACAATATTTGCATTTGCATCCATACTTTTCTCGGTTTTCCCCAACCCTTCCCTTTATGCAATATTGATCAACCATCACAACAATATTTTATTATTTTGCGGCCATACTAATTGAGTCTCAATTTTTCGGATGCTATTGTTATAGGAATATCTTCATCAGAGTCGCTCAGTTCAGTACCGCAGGAAACAAAATTAGCGCAGCTACTCTTCATAATCCTGACGAAACAACACAGTAACACAAAGATCATTAGAAAATAAGTAGTCTAGAAGATTTCTACAAGCAGAATGTGCATTATCATATTTTGCGGCCATACTAATAACAGCTTTCACAAGATTCCTGACTTGTGGATTTGGTTATATATATATATTGTGTGTGTGTGTGTGTGTGTGTGTGTGTGTGTGTGTTAATTGCATTTTACAGTCTCTGCCACGATAATTTCAAATATTTGCAAAATACACGTTTGCAGCCATACTATTCGACCCTCAACTTTGATTAATGCATTCGGCTTGATATTTTACTTCTCGCGTAGGAGTGTGGTTAATTTGTATTTAGTTCATGAGTGTCTGTTTGGGTTGGTAGATAAATGGGTACCCTAGGTATCCTAGTGGATTAGACGCTGGGTGCTGTTGAGAGATCGGGCGATGACATTGTAATTTCTCCCCGCCCGTGCTGCAGCTTAGTTCGGTTTCCACGTTAAACTGTAGGTCTAAGACAGTGTGAAAGGTTTGGCCCTCGTCAGAATGAACAATTCGGGGGGATGCTAATCGAAGGTTACCAATAAAGTAGAACTTTTTTATTGCATGAAGAATGGGGCAGGGATAATAATGTAGTAAGTTTTAGGAGAAGTCGCATGTAAAAGAAGCCAACTCATTACTCCACCAGTCCAACTGGAGGGGAGGGGGGATAAGCTTGAACTTCGTAAAATCACTGCATGTAATAATAATAATAATAATAATAATAATATAATAATAATAATACAAGAATTAGGACAAATGTCTGCATTATTTGAGTTGAGCGCTGCGTCTGACCGATTGTCTGATGCAAACCCCTTAAGTTCAGTTCTAATATATTATCATTTTTAACAGTGATTTAAAATCAGTAATGTGTGTGTGTGTGTGTGTGTCGTCTCTCTCTCTCTCTCTCTCTCTCTCTCTCTCTCCCTCTCTCTCTCTCTCTCCTCTCTCTCTCTCTCTCTTGCCTTTAATAAATAAATTAAATTTAAGTTTTTAACTTCAATAGTAATAATAATAATGCTGAGAATATTTGATACGAGTGGAGGTTTTCTCAAGCTGAATGGTAGAATTTATGTCAAATGGAACTTTGCGGTTAAGCTTTGAGGCCTTCAAAAAAGCTTCGGGCTAAATATGGTTGACCCTTTTCCATTCATTCGTGTCTCCATTCCTTCTCGACTAAACAGAATGTGAAAATAAACGATATTTTATGAGAATAATTGTTTATTACCAAATTTAATATACATTTCATTATATCTTCGCATATTATTAATCCTGTTTTCATATGGAAATTTAATATAAATGTGTGTGTGTGTGTGTGTGTGTGTGTGTGTGTGTAGACTATAGATTTCTCAAATCGATAGAATTAATAAAATGAACGAAAAAAATGCACAAAGTTGTGAAGACACATTTTTTATATATATATATATATATATATATATACAGAGGAATGACAAAAGTGAATAGACAGAGTATACATTTTAAGGTTTTAATGAAGGAAAACTGAATATTATTCTTAGAGAATATGTTAATGGAACGATTTCTTTAGCTAAGCCATTTGTCTTCTATTGTTAATATTGGGTTTCGTTTTAATAATTAGTTCTCAATAACCTTAAGGAGAAAGTCTTTCTCGCAGCTGTTTATCTTATATATATATATATATATATATATATATATATATATATATATATAAAAGATGTGTAATGTTATTTTTTATGATGCAGTCTGATTTTTCAATCACAAGAAAGGAATGTCATAATTAAATAGACAGAACAAAGTGAATGTGTTTTATTTATTTCAGTTTAAATGTATTTCTTTTGTGCTTCGTTTTAGTAATTAATTCTCTTTAAGGAGAAAGTTAATTTGCTTTTAAAAACGGTAACTCGTGTAAATTAAAATAAATGGTGGTATATAGCAACTCACCCTAATAATGTATACCTGAACAATTAAAATAAAAAGTGGTACTGGCAACGCAACGCAACCTTCCTCTATATAAGACCTGCTTGGCTTCGGGAGCTTCATAATGATGCGAACTTCGGCGGAATAAAGAACTCTCTCTCCTTCCGTCTTAGGTTAAGACTTAGGTTAGGTTTCCCTTTGGGGGGGTACGGACATCCCATCTTCTCCCCCAAAGACCTCCTCCGTCTCTCCTTTCTCTTCCTCTCTTAGGTTAAGGCTACCCCTTTGTGGGGAGGTCATTCTCTCTTCTCCCCCCGAAGACCCCTCCCCTCTCCCCCTTCATTGCATACACCCTCCCCCTTTGCAACATACCCTCCCCTTTGCAACATACACCCCCATTTTCAACATACTCCCACCTCCTTTGCAACATTGAACATTATCTCTGCAACATCTCTGCACTCGTCCATTTTTCGCCCATACTACTAAAGACTATAGCCTAGTAAGGCCTTCAATGGCTTTACTAGGATATGGTCTATTAATGCTGGTATCATCTTTACCTAATTTCTGCGAAATTAGGAAAAGTTATCACTTTAACTATGAAATGGTGAAAGAACGGTTTTAATATACAATATTTCATAGTTATTAAGTAATAACAGATTAGAAATGTATAAATATATGCGGAATAAAGACGCCAATTTGTTACCTTTCTGAAGAATAAACCCCAATAATAAAATACACATACATTATAAAATAATAGGCAAATAAAAATAGGGACATAAGATACTGTAGCCTATATATTATGTTGTATTTTTCTTTTCAGCCGCATAAATTTCTTAATTTAAAATTTATGGACACAAAACTTAGCTTGCAGCCTTCTGTACAATATGATCGTGTTTCAAACAGGGTGTTCCTTGTAATTGTTGTACACAATTCCTTCACATATGACAGTAAAATTATGATTGGTGTGCATAATAATATCAAAGCAGCATTGTTAATTAATGGTGGGTTACATATTTTCCTGGTTTCCTTTATTTCTTGACACTCATTATGTGTTTTCCAAACAAATTAATAGGTTTGCTTTGTTAATGGTTATGAATGAAGTTAATAATTGTTACCAAGTAGCAATGGACAATATACACCAAATTTTCCAGAAAAATGCCCGAAAAAATGTAGTGTTACAGGGCAGTACTCTCTTCATATGTCTCAACAACTACTGAATTTTTTTTTTTCAGGTCTGACGAGGTCAAAGCAGGGAATCGATATACTATATATAATTTGAAAAATGTTCATGTGCCAATCTTCGTAATGAAATTATATATACTGTATATATATATATATATATATATACATATGATGCAAACCACAAGGAAAAAGAAAAAATGATTCCAAGACCTTTCGTGTATTCAGCAGTACACCTCGTCAGGGAATGACGAGGTGTACTGCTGAATACAAGAAAGACCTTGGAATATTTTTTTCTTTTTCCTTGTGGTTTGCGTCATTCATTCATTTCACGTGTTTAATTGTGAAATTCATCCCATATATACAGTATATATATATATATATATATATATATCGAATATTCGGTATTCGGTAAAAAATTAGCATATTCAGTTTTCGGCGAATAGTTTTCATGTTTTTAACCGAATACTGAATATTTGATGATTAGGGTAAACACTGTGATTTAGGAAGTGGAACTGAAAATGTAATGTTTTATTTCAAAGAATAATTACAAACAAATCCTTCTTGGTATAATGATACTAATAAGTAATAACCTGACAAAACTGAACAGGCATTAATAATAATTATCGCAAAAACAAAACCCAATAACTGAAATCTGAGGCAAGTAGATTATCGTGTAGAAAAATTAGTCGTTTAGCAGCATCAGAAACTAAATGATTACGTGCATCGGTAATTACATTTTTCGCAGAACTGAACAGACGTTTATTTCGTATGTTTGTGGGTGGCGTGCTGAGATATTTGCGAGCAAGTACTAATAGTTTGGGGGATCTTTCGCCATTATTGTGCCACCAATCAAAAGGGTTCGTGTCACGAATGACTCGTGGCTCCTTTGAATAGATGGCTAACCCTTTTTGACACTTTTGCTTGCTACTTTTGATAGGTGGAGAGTCTAGGGTGTCCCGTTAAACCCAAAGTTGGTTCAAGTACAGCATTAACCGATATAATATCGTGAAGTGGGCTACTAAGAATGCCCAAACACGTTTTTAAAGTCCTATCTAAAAACATCATGCATCCCCAGGGGTTTACATCTTACACCCCCGATTCAGACCAAAAAATTGGCATTTTGACCTTTAAAAGACCCGTTAAAGCTAGAAATTACATTCACATTTTTTCCAATCTGTTAGTAGGAAGCCCCAGAACCACGTCAAGGTCGATTGGAATCTCTGGATTTTTTTTTCTAGTTTTTTTTTTTTTTTTTTTTTTTTTTTTTTTTATAAATTGCATAAATCCCCTTTTTTAATAAAAAATTGCATTAATCCCCCTTTTAAACTAATAATTTACCTAGTACGTAATTACGAAGATTCTTTTTCTTGATTTCTTTTACATTTTTTCTATGAAGTTCTGTGGTTTGAATTTTAGCTTGAAACTGAGCTTCATCTTTAGCTGTAGGAGCCAGATCAGTTATAAGTAGGGCAGTCAAAAGTCAATAAAGTCAACTATTGTATACGGATAGCACAAACTGTGAGACGCCTAAAAAAGGTATTTAAACACCCTGGGGGGGATAGTTTTGTTATTTATTAAGTCAACGCACCAGGGGGACCTGAAAAAGTACCGCAGTACCGCGTAACGCACTGGGCATGCTGAGGTACCGCAGTACTGCGTAACGCACCCCCAAATTTTGGTACCGCGCCCACCACTGGTATGCGGTACATCCCTAATATATGCGGGATACACACACACACACACACACACACACACACACATATATATATATATATATATATATATATATATATATACACACACACACATACACATATATACACACACACACACATGCACACACACACACACACACACACACACACACTGTATATATATATATATATATATATATATATATATATATAAAATATGCATTTTATATATATAGCTTAAAAAGCTGTTTTCCCAAAGTGGCTAATATTTTCCTGAAACAGAGTATGAAAACTCTGAACTGCGTTTTATACGCGTTGAACGTATCCAATTCCTGAGTAAAAGTCGCAATTTATCTTAGTTATAAGAGCACTATCACTTCCATTAGCGATAAATTAGATAAAAATTAATGTTTGTTCGTAAGGGCGCGCGAATAATTGAATCAACAGCTCTTGTTTTTCATACAATGAATTTGGGGCGTTTTCCTCAAAGATTACGTTCAGAAACGCCCCTCAGCTAAAATTCACTAAAATATAATTGAATTTTGTAAAAGGTGATAAATTTATGCTCATAAAGAAGGTTAATGAATGAAGTTGATATTTTATAACAGTATTTAATGGCAATTAGAAAATTATATCATATATTATTAGATTACATTCTAGTGCATATATATTTTAATGTAATAAAAAATAACAGGTGACACTATCACCTGTAAAAGTTACAAAAAAAAACACGTACAGCGGAAGTAAAGATGATAGATTAATGGAAAATCACTTTCCCCAATATGGCTATGTTGGAAAAGAGTGTAATTATATATATATATAGTATATATATATATATATATATATATATATATATATATATATATATATATATATATATTTTTTTTTATTTTTTATTTTTTTTGCAGCTACGATGCAAGGTCGAACAGCATCACTTCATCCGAGAAAGATGTTCGTATTTCCGCTTTTCCGAACGCATTTCCTGGCAGCCGTTCTTCTGACGGGAAAAATCGCATATTTTTAGCTGACGGAGGATCCTCCCTCGTCATTAAAGGGGTTCGGATGAGCGATCAAGCGGAATACAGGTGCAAAGTCCATTACAGCCACTCACCGTCAGTCGCCAGCAGACTAAAACTAGTGGTCACCAGTAAGTATAAAATTAATTTTATGAAAGGACAAAAACACTTAAAAAGTAGTTGGAAATTTAAAAAAGGAATTGCTTTCTATTTGATAGTGACATTAAAATGTTCATGTAATCAATGTATATTGAAATAGCACCCAGTCATTAACTCAACATTGAATCTAATAATCAATAAGCAGGACCAGAAACTAGCACATCGCTCATGCCAAGTATTGCGGCCCATAGCACTAATTCCTGTATTATTACCAGCATCATCGGGGTTCGAGCCCCCGAAATCAGTCTTCACTTCGTCTCATAGGGAAACGGTGTTGCCCACTGAGCAACGAACACTGTCAACATTAACTCTAAATTGGCAAATAAATGTGAATGATATTTATTGATTGATGAAATTTAAATTAAGGTTCTTCTATTTGTATAAATTTTGAAGTTTGAGCGTCAATTTCAAATTGAGTTATCAACTTTTATCAAATTCTACATAATGAATTTAATTTAGTCTTTCAACCTTAAAATATGGTTTCCATGCTAATATGAAAGTAATGTCGATATTTTGAGGTTGTTTCGTTGGTTGAAATGCTACAGATTTCATCGTCACTTTCGAACTGTGTCATCAGTCTTCATAAAGCGCTGATGATAAATGTTGGCTTTTGAAATGCATTTACTTAATATTAATTTTAGAAATCTATCAAACATTTACTTAATATAAATGAAAAACAACGCGCAGTTAACAGACACCAAAAACCATTTGAACGAATTTCAGTCTCGCTGTCAGCTCTTCATTTTCAAAATTCAAAATTAAAAATTAAAAATCTTTATTTAGAAAAGAATATAAGTGACACAGTTTCACAAGTTTTAGATTTGTTATTACAGCAACATATTCACATACTCTCATCTGAATATGTCCTTGGAAGCATGGAGGCTTTTTAGAAAAAATTAATGGTATTTTGTTTATTTATTACATAAAAAAATGAAAGTGGCAAGTATAGTAATAATGATAACAAATAATAATAATAATAATAATAATAATAATAGCAAATGTAATAATAGCAATAATAAAAATAATAAATACAATATGAACTGACAAAATGTTAATTAATTTTAAATTAAGTGATTTGTTGTATATTTAGGGGAAAATAAATGATGTTTAATAAAAGATATAAAAAAGAATAAACTACAAAATTAAAAGTGCTTAACGAAATTAGTATATTTTACATACAGTAGCTGATTACAAAATGGGAACTTCAGTACTATGGTAAAAATATCAGTAGTGAATTTATACATCAGTAGGAGCTAATAAAGTGCATTTTTAGTGATTTGCCAAATACATTTAGTGATGAAGCCTGCCTGAAATGCACGGGAATTGCATTCCATGCATATGCTCCTTTGAAAGAGAGTGCATTTCCTGTAGTTTCGATTATATAATTAGGTTTATGTAAAAAGTCCTTGGACAGTCTGTTGTTATAAAGATGGTGAGTTTGATGGGGGTGGTTGCTCTTTGAGTAGGTGATGTAGGTTGATTTTTATTGATTACTCTGAACGTAATGACGGCAACATTGAATTTATAAAAGTCATTGAGTTTTAAAATATTTAGCTCTTTAAACTTTGGGGAAGTGTAACTTTGCTTGATGTCATTATTCTAAGGAGTTCGCAGATATTTTTTATGAATTACTTCCAAAGGATGTTTTATATATTTCTTTGAGCTACCCCACGTTGTAATGCAGTATAATAAATGTAGATAGATGAAGGAATAATAGAGGGTCAGGGGTACATTTTGAGGGAGGATCTTTTTTACTTTAAATAATATGAAGAGAAATCTTGATATTTTGGGTTTGCAAGAGTAGTAGTCCCAATTTTTATTTGACTGTTTGTATTAATCTGTTTTGTGGTAATAATCATATTAAAAGACTTTGTCAGATTCAGTAAAAGTTTATTAGCACACATCCATTTATACACATTTTCTAATTGCCTGTTCGTTTCATTAATCAGAAAGTCAGTTATGAAGGGAAGAAGTAAGTGTGGTATCATCTGCGTATTGTATGCAATTTAATGTGGTTGAGAGATGAAAATCGTTGACATGAATTAGAAATAGTAATGGCCCAAGAATAGATCCTTGTGGAACTCCACTACTTAGCATCGCCTTCTCCGATAAATTGTATTTTAACTTGATGTACTGATGGCGATTTGACAGATCACTAGAAACCAATCGAGGATATTTCCACTTATTCCGTATATGTGAAGTTTACTCAATAAAATTTCATGCGAAAGTGTATCAAATGTTTTGGCAAGTCAAGAAAGAACAAGATAGTATGTTGTTTTGCTGTTTAGGTTCTGATACATATTTTCTAATACCATGTTTATGGCATAGCATCTAAACCCAACTGTGATTAAGAATTTAGTAAGTTTATTGTACACGATTTTTTAAAAATACTTTACTTAAAGTTGGCAATAGGTAAATGGGGCGATAATTGGATGGAGTGTTTGGGTTTCCCGACTTAAATACAGGACATACTCTGACTTCCTTTAGACCAGGGGTCCCCAAACTTCAGAGCTTGTCGACCCCTTGATAAGCTTATAAAGTTATCATCGACACCTAGTCCAAATTCTCAATATTTAAAATAATTTTAAATGAAATGAAGTCAAGAAACATCAAAATACAATTAATATTTATTAATCATTCTAGTTATACAATTACCATTATTAGTAATTAAGTGAAAATTAATAACTGCTAAATACTCTAATGAGATGGATGGGCCTGATGGTCATTAACAAGGACATCAACATTAGGCTGTAGGTTTGAGAGTTTGAGCCTTAAGTCACCGCGCTCATTGATGTTAAGCCTAGAACTTAAGCCTAGACCCCTAGAACTTTATCGACCCCCTATCGACCCATAGATCATCGACCCCCAGCACAATCCCATCGACCACAGGGGATCGATATTGACCACTTTGGGAATCCCTGCTTTAGACTGTCAGGGAACATACCTAGTATGACTGATTCATTCATTAGTTTACTGAGTGGGATTGCAATTTCATCGGATACAAATCTGTATATTTATACGGGGATCGTATTGATGTCAGTAGTATAGCCGAAAAAGGGGAGAGTGCAGGAATGTTGCAATTTATTACGTAATGTAGCAATGTTGCAAAAGGGGGCGGGGGTGTTATGAAACATGTTGCAAAAGGGGGATGGGGAGTTGCAAAGGGGGTGGGGTGTTGCAATTTTTTTTCCAAAGTTGCAAAGGGGGATGGGGGATGCTGCAGGTGCAACAAGGAAACTTGGAGGCGGCGTTATCCCCCAAGAGAAAGGAGAGAAAGGAAGAGAGGTGTTCACCTGGCAGGAGCCAAGTGCATATTAAGACTTCAGCCGAGTAGGCGTTGTCTTATAGGCTCCTAATCAGCCAGTTGGCTTAGAAGGAGCGAAGGGGGGAGGGTACACCTGAAGGGGAGAGAGAGAGAGAGAGAGAGAGAGAGTATCGGCCTTTGTTGCAGATTGCAAGGGCATGCAACTTGGAGGCGGAGTTCTCCCACAAGCTATTTTCCCCAAAGGGGTATACCTAACCTAAGAGACCTCTAAGGGGTTTTCCGAAAGGGCCAGAAAGAGAAAGGACCAGAGGTCCTTGCTCGGCGGGGAGCCGAGCTTGTATGACTCCGTCGTCAGCCTCTCGCTCTTTTATAGACCTCTAATCCGGCTGAGTTGCCAGATAGCGCCATGTATTTAATAGAAGGCTGAGTTGCCAGTTTGTGCTATATATTTTTCTAATCGAAGACTGAGTTGCCAGATAGCAATATTTATTAAATTAAACCATATATTAATCAAAATACCACAATATATTTATATGATGTCACGAATAACAGTGGGAAAGGAACCTTACGAAGATAGGCGAAATAAACGACAATTCAAAACACACGGTCGTCCTCCCTCATTCCCCCAAACCTCTCACCCCATCTGTGTTTGTATATATATATAATATATAGAAAGAATCATAATAACCGTGTCTATTTAATTTTGTCATTCCTTATATATATATATATATATATATATATATATATGGATTTTCACCTTAAAGTGAATTAAAACATTAAAAAATCACTAAACAATTAAAAGAAAAGAAACCTTACGAAGATAGGTGAAAATAAACGACAATTCAAAACACACGTCGTCCTCCCTCATTCCCCCCAAACATCTCACCCCATCTGTGTTTGTATATATATATATATAGAAAGAATCATAATAACCGTGTCTATTTAATTTTGTCATTCCTATATATATATATATATATATATATATATATATATATATATATATATATATATATATATATAAATGGATTTTCACCTTCAAGTGAATTGAAACATTAAAAAATTACTAAACAATTAAAAGAAAAGAAACCTTACGAAGATAGGTGAAAATAAACGACAATTCAAAACACACGATCGTCCTCCCTCATTCCCCCCAAACTTCTCACCCCATCTGTACTTGTATATATAATAAACGAATGAACAAATCGTGCACACACACACACACACACACACACACGAGGAAACGATTCCCGAGTCGAATCACACCTGTTTGCCCAGAGGCCTTTTTGAAATGACCGCGATTTGACCTTTCTTCCAGTCTACTCGGGATAAACCTCGCTTCACTCCAATTCTTAATTTTGCTGTTGTTATTACTTCTACAATGAAACACATTCTCGAAGCGAAGAAAATGTTTCATATTTTTATTTACGCGTAATTTGTATGGTGTCATATTCTTAGATAACATCTCTGTTATTGAAAGATACACACAATTATTTTAAATAATAAACAGCGAAAGAAATAAGGTACATGAGGTGGGCAAACCTGAAAGTACTAATAATTATATATATATATATATATATATATATATATATATATATATATATATATATATATATATATAGAGAGAGAGAGAGAGAGAGAGAGAGAGAGAGAGAGTTTTGTTCATTCTTTTAAAATAAATAAAGGAATGGATATATATATATATATATAGGGTTGTACAAATTACAGTAGTAATAATAATTAACTCTTTCTCGCCGAATTGGAAAGCTTTTCACTCCGCCTTAGACCCACAGTTTAACGTGGATTCAGAAATACATCTCGTCAGGGAATGATTGCTCACTATTTCATCGAGATAATTAAAGCTCATATACAGGACCTGCATTGTCTATAAGATCTGTGGCGCGTGCAGCCTTCAGAAGATGTGAACATCTGTTCTGTGGATCAGTTCAAGAAAACATCTCGTCAGGGGTCGTGCTCATCATAATTTCAACATAACAGGATTGATTATGGATCCGGGGGTAGTATGACCGCAAAACATGTTAATGCACGATTTTTTCTCTTTAGTAATAATAACATAGCTCTTCTTTGGATCAGTTCAAGAAATACATCTCGTCAGGGAGTCGTTGCTCACTCTTCCACATTTCAACATAACAGGAACATTTGATTATTGAACCGGATTTAAAATAACAGGATCATTTGATCCGGGGGTAGTATGACCGCAAAACATAACATGCTAATGCACGATTTTTCTCTTTAGTAATAATAACAACTAGCTCTTCCCCGAATTGTAACAACGGATAAGGTTTTCACTCCACCTTAGACCCACAGTTTAACGTGGAAACCGAATGCTCTTTTCTTTTTTAAAAATATAATTAAAGGAATGGATATATTTATAATTTCTTTATTATAAAATGTGGAACATGCAGTCTTCAGAAGATGTGAACAGCTGTTCTGTGGATCAGTTCAAGAAATACATCTCGTCAGGGAGTCGTTGCTCACTCTTCCACATCATAATTTCAACATAACAGGAACATTTGATTATTGGCCAGTTGGCTTAGAAGGCGTAAATGGCTTGTTCAGGTTGAGTTGCCAGATACCACTTTTTAACATTATTATGGAGAGTTGCCAGATACCGTTTTAATTGTATACATTATTATTGAGAGTTGCCAGATACCATTGTTCAGGTACATAGTTGCCAGATTGTACCATTTATTTTCTTAAAAGTTGGTTTAGAATTCCGCTAGTAGGTTTAGAAGGCGTAACATGATATAATTAACCAAAAGAATTAAGTAAAACAACATTGCATCATTCTGTTTATTATAAATATATAGAAAATAAATAGAAATAGAGGATAGAGTCGTGTTAGTTAGCTCTCTGTGCCTTGACCAATTCCTAAGTGGTGAACATGATATCTGACGTTCCAAACGGGTTTGAAGCACACAAGTTGATAAATATATCGCTCGGTAAAATTGCATCCAGACGTTCCAGAAGAGCTGGTGCATCTTTGCATAAATCATTATTAGTTGCCACTGTGTTACATCATGCCCGTTTTGTTTACTTAGAAGCAGCACATAATTACCTCCACACAATATTTTCCCCGCCACAATGGCAACCTGAGGAGATTGTCCCCGACCCACCTCAAGCGCCCTTACCATTACCTGAAGTGTCCGTTACCCCAGTGAGCCCTCTCGATTGTGGTGTCAATAATATCAACCAAGATGATTATTCACCCATTGAATGCATTAGTGAAGAGTGTAAATCTAGATTAGAAGACAACGACTGTGAAGTAGACTCGAGCAGTGAATATGGTTGCAACGAAACCTTGCACCATACCAGAAAAAGACGGAGAGTTTCTGATCAGGAAACAAAGGCTGCAGTTTACTAAATTTTACCAAAACGAATCAAAGATAATTTAGAACATGAACAATGCTCAGGCTGTTATTTTAGCGACTAAAATTTTGTGTTGATGTGGATTCGATCTTACCTCTTGTCGGTGTTCTGAGCAGACAGGCAAACGACGAGATTTTGCAGCATGGAAGATGACTACATAAGTTCTCTCGTGATCAACTTAGAATCCTTGAATTTCTATAAAATCAGTCCAGACGGTCTTCGTCTCGAATCTATTTTAAAACCAGTATTAATTCGTGAACATAGGCTAAAAGTATTTAATAGAATGCTTTCTTTAAAGTATTAGGTTGCTGTTGTTTGTGATCACCAAATCTATGCATTTGTTTTTTCTTGTTTTCTGTTATTTCTTGTGTTAACATAATTTCAATTGTTAACTTATTTATCACGTGTTTTTAAATATATGTCTTGAATATAATCATTGATGTGCCTATTGTTAACTCGTACACTTCGGTTGAAAATGTAAATGTCGTCATCATGGACAATCTTAAGTATTTTTATCACTATATTAATGTAAATCATGATGAGGCTCGTAGTGAGGTTGTGGCTAGTGCCCTGCGTGAGTTTTTAGCAGACTTTAGAGACGAGTATCGTTTGCTGGGCAGAAAGGAAAAATATGAGCATATGTTCCTGTCAAACAGTGCGCCGGAGTGTGAAGATGTTTAGTAAAACATTATAAAATGTGCCTAGTTCGTGAAAATTATCCTGAGGGAAACTGTCTGGTGCGTAGTCTGGTAGTGATAAAACCGAAATTAATTCTTGTACCGGAAAAACACCTACCCAATATGTACAACAATTCGCCGCACACGTTGATTATGGTGCGACTCGCTGATCATACGAGTTCGAACAAGCCCATTCACGTATCATCGAGTCAGCCGCCCATCGAACCGTTCCTGCCTACCTGCGTGCCTCACACGGCTCATAGTTATCTCAGAGCTTGAACCGAGTGGACGCGCGCTCCTCGAATACGATGGAACTTCCTTTGAGCAGCATTCTCACGCCTCGTACGATGTGTCCGTGACGAAATCGTTGCGCGTGTTCAGGCGTAAATCCGGTACCGTTAGCTATGTACTGGAAACGGAATGTAGACAAACAAACAAACGGGTTTATTTAAGTGTCGAGGAGATGAATAGAATCGTGATAGTTGAGAAGTGGAGTGAAGATCGTTATAAAATACTTGCTAACGTAGGTACAAGAAGAGAGCAGATTAGTGACGCACCCTCATACGCCGTTGTATGTACGTTGTGTATAAATAACGATCGGCCATGCATTGATATACGGCTGATGTGGAAGAATGCTTCTGATAATAACGCTCTTGTTCCTACGCGAAACCGTTTCATCCTCGACAGAATGTTTGAAATCGTCGGATTCCGCAAGCTTAAACCTGAATTAGACGCGCGTGTTACGGATATGCTTTATTTTGATACAGTACTTGAATACGCATACACCGCTCCGCTCGATGGGTTTACCGAGTGTAGGGCTGAACAAGGTGAGAATGGTCGGTCTAGAGCTGGACGTTTATTTAAAAAGTTTAGACTCTTTGAAATATCATGAACTTTGGTACAAAGCAATTGATCGGTACAAGGCTGAGCTCACCTACACCGTTCACCCCGAAGAACTATTTCTTTATATAACGAGCAGTTGTCGTAACGATTTAGAAGATTATTTCAATTGCCGCTATGTTGAGTGAAGACGAGTTCACGATTGAAAAGCTCGGGTCGGTAGAAATAAACCCTCGATTGGAAAAGGGTGTTTATAAACTTGTGTTTAATAATGTAGCTAACGATGAACTCTTTGTGCGTGCTTTTGATTGTATTCTAGACGTATTTAAAGATGACTTACCAACCGGTTGTAAAGTGGGAACAAAAATAGTACTGAACGATATGAAAGCCCTTCATATGGAGTACAGGTTTCCCTATACTTAAAGCGGTGAAATATTATTAAACCGTATATACTGCGTAATGCAGAGCAATAATGATGTAATTGTATACTCGATTAAGTGCGAGTTTAGTATTTTGAAAAAAAAAAGTGATATGTATTTATATATTTAACATATTTGTGTGATATTTCTCCTGTACTGTTATATTGAAGGATATATGATTATATGCATATTCCTCGTTCATATTTCTATTATTATTGATCATTCAAATGTATATTTATTTCTATATATCTCCATAATGTGTGTGTGTGTGTGTGTGTGTGTGTGTGTGTGTGTGTGTGTGTGTGTGTTTTTTTTTATTACATGCATATTCCTCGTTCATATTTCTATTATTATTGATCATTCAAATGTATATTTATTTTCTATATATCTCCATAATTGTGTGTGTGTATATATTTATCCTGTACAGTTATATTGACGGATATATGATTATATGCATATTCCTCGTTCATATTTCTATTATTATTGATCATTCAAATGTATATTTATTTTCTATATATTTATAATAAACAGAATGATGCAATGTTGTTTTACTTAATTCTTTTGGTTAATTATATCATGTTACGCCTTCTAAACCTACTAGCGGAATTCTAAACCAACTTTTAAGAAAATAAATGGTACAATCTGGCAACTGTGTACCTGAACAATGGTATCTGGCAACTCTCCATAATAATGTATACAATTAAAACGGTGTTTGGCAACTCTCCATAATAATGTTAAAAAGTGGTATCTGGCAACTCAACCTGAACAGGCCATTTACGCCTTCTAAGCCAACTGGCCAATAATCAAATGTTCCTGTTATGTTGAAATTATGATGTGGAAGAGTGAGCAACGACTCCCTGACGAGATGTATTTCTTGAACTGATCCACAGAACAGCTGTTCACATCTTCTGAAGACTGCATGTTCCACATTTTATAATAAAGAAATTATAAATATATCCATTCCTTTAATTATATTTTTAAAAAAGAAAAGAGCATTCGGTTTCCACGTTAAACAGTGGGTCTAAGGTGGAGTGAAAACCTTATCCATTGTTACAATTCGGGGAAGAGCTAGTTGTTATTTTTACTAAAGAGAAAAATCGTGCATTAGCATGTTTTGCGGTCATACTACCCCCGGATCAAATGATCCTGTTATTTTAAATCCGGTTCAATAATCAAATGTTCCTGTTATGTTGAAATGTGGAAGAGTGAGCAACGACTCCCTGACGAGATGTATTTCTTGAACTGATCCAAAGAAGAGCTAGTTGTTATTATTACTAAAGAGAAAAATCGTGCATTAACATGTTTTGCGGTCATACTACCCCCGGATCCATAATCAACTGTTCCTGTTATGTTGAAATTATGATGAGCAACGACTCCCTGACGAGATGTATTTCTTGAACTGATCCACAGAACAGATGTTCACATCTTCTGAAGGCTGCACGCGCCACAGATCTTATAGACAATGCAGGTCCTGTATATGAGCTTTAATTATCTCGATGAAATAGTGAGCAATCATTCCCTGACGAGATGTATTTCTGAATCCACGTTAAACTGTGGGTCTAAGGCGGAGTGAAAAGCTTTCCAATTCGGCGAGAGAGTTAATTATTATTACTACTGTAATTTGTACCACCCTATATATATATATATCCATTCCCTTATTTATTTAAAAGAATGAACAAAACTCTCTCTCCCTCTATCTTTCTATATATATAGAAAGAAAAGAGCATTCGGTTTCCACGTTAAACTGTGGGTCTAAGGCGGAGTGGAAAGCTTTCCAATTCGGCGAGAAAGAGTTAATTATTATTACTACTGTAATTTGTACCACCCTATATATACAGGGCGTCCCAAAAAAATGTATACACACTTTAACAGCTGATAGCTCAATTGATGTTTCTTTCTTTCCAAGTTAAACCCATTAGAATTAATAATGGCAGTCAGACTAAGCTTTGAACAAAGGAAATTCATTCTAAAATGCTACTGGAAGTGTAAAAACGCAGTTGAATTGCAAAGACAGTTTAGGAGGGAGTTTCAAACAGATCCACCAACGCGACTTACCATCACTCGAATTAGAGATAAGTTTGAAGCCGATGGAACTGTTCAGAATGTCCACAAGAAGCGTTCCGGAAGACCACGGACATCGACAAGCCCCACAAAGCAAGAAAGAGTACTGGAAACGTATCACCAAAGTCCAAGAAAATCTGTGCGGCAAGCGAGTCGTGAGGTAGGAATTTCAGAATCGTCTGTCCAACGCATTTTGAAGCGCTGTCAATGGAAAAGTTACATTCCAAGATTAGTCCATGCTATTAATGAAGATGATACGGACCGAAGAGTGGAGTATTGCGAGTGGTACTTGGCACGATGTGGATGTGGATTGGACGAAGGGGTTTCGTAGAATACCCTCCGCGTTCACCAGACCTCACACCACTAGACTTTTTTTTATGGGGATACTTAAAAGACAAAGTCTACGCTATAAAACCTATTGAGAGCAGCCATTGAACGAGAATGCACACAAATACCAAACGAAATGTTTCGTGATGTTTGCGATTCCATTGCTTCGCGTTATCAGCAGTGCCTGGACCAGAACGGACGTCAGTTTGAAAACAGGCGTTGACAAAACAATTAAATAATGTCTGTAGATTCTATTACATTTTGAAAATGAAATGTATTTTAATAAACACTGCCTTTATAAGTATTTAAAGTGTGTATACATTTTTTTGGGACGCCCTGTATATATCCATTCCTTTATTTATTTTAAAAGAATGAACAAAACTCTCTCTTTCTTTATATATATATATATATATATATATATAATATATATATATATAATTATTAGTACTTTCAGGTTTGCCCCTCATGCATCTTATTTCTTTCGCTGATTATTATTTAATATAATTGTGTGTATATCTTTCAATAACAGAGATGTTATCTAAGAATATGACACCATGCAAATATAAAAAATTTTCTTCGCTTCGAGAATGTGTTTCATTGTAGAAGTAATAGCAACAGCAAAATTAAGAATTGGAGTGAAGCGAGGTTTATCCCGAGTAGCCTGGAAGAAAGGTTAAATCGCGGTCATTTCATAAAGGCCTCTGGGCAAACAGGTGTGATTCGACTCGGGAATCGTTTCCTCGTGTGTGTGTGTGTGTGTGTGTGTGTGTGTGTGTGTGTGCACGATTTGTTCATTAGTTTATTATATATACAAGACAGATGGGGTGAGAAGTTTGGGGGGAATGAGGGAGGACGATCGTGTGTTTTGAATTGTCGTTTATTTTCACCTATCTTCGTCAGGTTTCTTTTCTTTTAATTGTTTAGTGATTTTTTAATGTTTTAATTCACTTTAAGGTGAAAATCCATATATATATATATATATATATATATATATATATACAAACACAGATGGGGTGAGAGGTTTGGGGGGAATGAGGGAGGACGATCGTGTGTTTTGAATTGTCGTTTATTTTCACCTATCTTCGTCAGGTTTCTTTTCTTTTAATTGTTTAGTGATTTTTTAATGTTTTAATTCACTTGAAGGCGAAAATCCTTTTATATATATATATATATATATATATATATATATATATATATATATAAGGAATGACAAAATTAAATAGACATGGTTATTATGATTCTTCCTATATATATATATATATATATATATATATATATATATATATATACAAACACAGATGGGGTGAGAGGTTTGGGGGGAATGAGGGAGGACGATCGTGTGTTTTGAATTGTCGTTTATTTTCACCTATCTTCGTAAGGTTTCTTTTCTTTTAATTGTTTAGTGATTTTTCAATGTTTTAATTCACTTTAAGGTGAAAATCCATTTATATATATATATATATATATATATATATATATATATATATATATAACGAATGACAAAATTAAATAGACACGGTTATTATGATTCTTTCTATATATATATATATATAAACACAGATGAGGTGAGAAGTTTGGGGGGGAATGAGGGAGGACGACCGTGTGTTTTGAATTGTCGTTTATTTCGCCAATCTTCGTAAGGTTTCTTTCCCACTGTTATTCGTGACATCATATAAATATATTTTGGTATTTTGATTAATATATGGTTTAATTTAATAAATATTGCTATCTGGCAACTTAGTCTTCGATTAGAAAAATATATAGCACAAACTGGCAACTCAGCCTTCTATTAAATACATGGCGCTATCTGGCAACTCAGCCGGATTAGAGGTCTATTAAAGAGCGAGAGGCTGACGACGGAGTCATACAAGCTCGGCTCCCCGCCGAGCAAGGACCTTTGGTCCTTTCTCTTTCTGGCCCTTTGGGAAAACCCCTTAGAGGTCTCTTAGGTTAGGTATACCCCTTTGGGGAAAATCGCTTGGGGGAGAACTCCGCCTCCAAGTTCCATGCCCTTGCAATCGGCAACAAAGGCCGATACTCTCTCTCTCTCTCTCTCTCCTTCAGGTGTACCCTCCCCCCTTCGTTCCTTCTAAGCCAACTGGCTGATTAGGAGCCTATAAGACAACGCCTACTCGGCTGAAGTCTTAATATGCACTTGGCTCCTGCCAGGTGAACACCTCTCCTCCTTTCTCTCCTTTCTCTTGGGCGATAACGCCGCCTCCAAGTTTCCTTGTTGCACCTGCAGCATCCCCCACCCGCCTTTGCAACTTTGGGGGATTTTTTTGCAACACCCCACCCCCCTTTGTAACATGTTGCATAACACCCCGCCCCCTTTTGCAACACCCCACCCCCTTTGCAACATTACGTAATAAATTGCAACATTCCTGCACTCTCCCTATTTGCAGCTATACTACTGATGTCAGAATCTTTATTTTTTAGATTTTTTATCGCAAGAGAGATATCATTTGGTAGGAGTGGATCAAAGAAAAATGAAAATGGATTTGGTTGTGGCATGTATTGTCGGTAGTGAATATCTGTAATTGGGATCGAGGTGCAGTATTGGAGCCGATATTTGCAACGAAGTTGTTTAATAAATTGTGCCAATTTATTAAACAACTGTAAGAATTTCCGCCTTTTGTGAGGGAGGACATGGGATTTGTTTTAAGCTTTTTTATGTTAATTAACGTTTGCAGAGTGTTGCATAACCTTTTTGGATTGGATTTTTCTTTTCATTAATTTTAAAAAATAATGATCTTTTGCTTTTTTAATGACTGCAGTGAGTCTATTAAAGTAATTTTTATATGTCTGTTCGGTAATAATATCAGTTTCCCATGATTTAAAGATGGTATACTCACGGTGAGTCCTGGTGTGATTCATTGGTTGTTGTATTTTGTTTTAGATATTACTTTTGATTTAAGAGGGAAATTCATGTTGAATATATCCATTAGTGTGCTTGAGAAGCCTCGAAATTTTGTTCCAATATTATGGTTAATTTCGGTTGTTCTTTTACAGTGAACTTTAATTTATTATAGCTGCAAGATCTACACTCAACTTTTATAGTTTCCTTCGCTGAGAAATTGGTGATTAGCATGGTGTACGTAGGCAAGTGATCTATATATTTAATGTAATTATATCCAAGATGCAGACAAGTGGGGATCGCACCAAGAACAGATCTAGCAGAGTCGAATTTCTAATGTCACAGTGAAGTCTAGTTGACTTTAATAGTTAATTTAAAACCACTTGCACTCATGATGTTGTGAAGGAAGCTTGTGTTATTATTTGAATGTTCTTTTGTGATAATCATTATTTAAATTTCTTGCAGTAACACAATTGTTACAGATAAAATTGGAGGTTAGAATTCTATCGATATTTGTAATAAAAGTTGGTACGTTACCAGTTGGTGGTTGGTAAATGCCTAAATTTGAATACTGGGTTTTATGAATAACATTTCACTTGCAAGTGTTTCTGAGGTATTGTTTATGCTTGTCAGTTCCTCGATACCTTCACTCTTGTAGTTTGAGTTTACTAATATACAGGGGCGTCGATTGCTCTAAAATAGTGGGGGGGACACTTCGCCTTCAAACAGCGAATCAAACAATACTCTGAGTAGTTGTTGCATGTAATATATCAATGTCGTAATTTACCATTTACCCGTTTTTTGTATTTTTCTCAGCATGTTAAAAAAACGCAATTGTATTTAATCATTTTATGTCTTCTTTATTTAAACATTTTTTTTGCAGAAATAAGAAACGCAATACAAACTATTTATAATATTTAACCTTTCATGTAACATAATATCACACATATGTTAACCGAAATAAATCTTTTATTACCTGTAGACAACTGATAACAAAATATGTTCGTGAAATATAAAACAAATAAACTGCACTCTGATCACACTTTGATATTGAAAATGATACGTAACAAAACTGTTTATTTATTACGTGCAATTATTAAAATGCAAATTGACTGCTAAATTCCATGATAAATATACACTAGTGTTCATGACAATAATTTATAATATTGCTATTACATTTGCATATGCATATAATAAGACATATAACGTCTTATTAGGCGCAATTAACAGTTAGCATTTATAGCAATTCATCCACGAAAGTGGAGGGGACAGGTCCCCCCCCCCGCAATCGACCCCCATGCTAATATACTTACCCCTCTTCCCCTATTGTCAGCCCTACATGCATGATACTTAGCTTGTGTACCCTGGAATGTTATAAAAGATCTTATTATCTTCATTTAACCACGTTTCAGTTCATATAATTTACGTCAATTTATGTTGTAATAATTTTAGAACAGCTGTCAATTCGTCAAAGTGACTTGGGAGATTGCGAATGTTTAAGTTTAGGAAAGACAGGTTGCCATTGTTGTATTTCTTGTTTAAAAAGTTGTCTACTGAGATATAGTCGGAGTTGATTACTTTTTCCGATTCAGTAATTTCATTTACAGATTGAGAATATTTAAAGTTTATAGTGTTGATCATGATGTGAAGATTAGGTAATACGGTAATAGAAATAATATCAGGCAAGAAAAAAATATACACAGCTCATATACACACATATATACACACAACATACACATATACAAGAGTATATGCAAAACAGATATATACGACGATTGTTCAAAACGTAAGTTTACAAGGTTAATTACTGGTGCATTATGCATAGTACAATAATGTTGTTGGTAGTACAATATTTTAATGAATGTTAATTATCCGTTAGCAATGTTAACGGATAATCACAAGCCTCAGAGAATGGCCTGCAGTTTTTCCTTTCTTCAGCGGTATTAGACCGAAGGCTCAAATTTCCTTGAACCCATTGTGACAGGTGATGAGACCTGGGTACACCATTACACACCAGAGTCTAAAAGGGCGTCCATGGAATAGAAACATCCGGGATCACCACGAACCCAAAAGTTCAAGATTGCAATGGCAACGATTCTTTGGGACCATCAAGGCGTTTTGCATGTTGAATTCATGCAAAAAGGGACAACAATAAATGCCACTTCTTATTGTGAAACTTTACAGCGCCTCTTCACGGCTATCAGAAGAAGACGTCCTGGGTTGCTTACTGCAGGTGTGGTCTTCTTGCATAACAATGCACGCCCTCACATTGCAAATCAAACACGCCAACTTTTGGAATCGTTCCACTTGGAAGTCATGGATCATCCCACCCCACCCCACTAGTCCTAACCTTGCACCAAGCGACTTCCATTTTTTTCCAGCCCTAAAGGAACACCTCAGAGGTAAACAATTTCAAAACAAGCCTGATGCAGAAGCGACCTTACGAAACTGGTTAAAAACTAAGGACCCTACATTTTACTTGACCGGCATCGGAAAGCTTGTCCTACACTACGACAAATGTTTGAATCTGTTTGGTGATTATGAAGAACAGTAGTAAATAAGTTGTTGTTGAAATACAGGGTGTACATAAAGTCAGGATCTATTTTTGTAAAGCACTTGGAAATTATATGGAATTCAATCATAGAATGATAAAGTGGTAACATTTATTAAATAATTAAGAGTAGGATTCGACGTGACGCCCATCAGTATCCCTGCACAGCTCAAATCGTTCCGCAGCATTTCTAAACACATTCTGGAGCATTTGCGGGGTTATGTTATCTGCAGCAGTTCGTATACGTGTACGTAAGTTTTCAAGACTCGTAATCTTCGTTTGATAGACGTGCGAGTTGATAAAGCCCCATGCAAAGAAATCTAAAGGGGTTAAATCTGGTGATCTCGCTGGCCAAGGTCTGTTGCTTCCGCGTCCGATCCAGCGATTTTGAAAACGTCCATTTAGATAATCCTGAACAATTTTGGCATAGTGACAAGGAGCACCATCATGTTGATAGACGACGGTACTAACAATCCTATCCCCGTCGTCTATCAACATGATGGTGCTCCTTGTCACTTGCCAAAATTGTTCAGGATTATCTAAATGGACGTTTTCCAAATCGCTGGATCGGACGCGGAAGCAACAGACGTTGGCCAGCGAGATCACCAGATTTAACCCCTTTAGATTTCTTTGCATGGGGCTTTATCAAATCGCACGTCTATCAGACGAAGATTACGAGTCTTGAAAACTTACGTACACGTATACGAACTGCTGCAGATAACATAACCCCGCAAATGCTCCAGAATGTGTTTAGAAATGCTGCGGAACGATTTGAGCTGTGCAGGGATACTGATGGGCGTCAAGTCGAATCTTACTCTTAATTATTTAATAAATGTTACCACTTTATCATTTTATGATTGAATTCCATATAATTTCCAAGTGCTTCACAAAAATAGATCCTGACTTTATGTACACCCTGTACTTGTAATAATTACTTGCCCTGTAATAAAACAGTTTCTTTAAAACACCTTGTAAACTTACTTTTTGAACAACTCCCATAAAAATAAAATAAAAAGCGGGTATAGTAAAGCAAGAACGTATGTAAGAATGTGATATTATATGTGCCTTCACAGTGAGACAGTGAAATTGAAAATTAGAAAATTATCTATATATATGTAATAGGCTAATACTGTCTGTCTGTCTGTCTGTCCCACCCTAAACACGGAAACGGCTGTTTGGAGAGAAAAAATTATTAATTAAAAGTTGCTTAAAATTAATCGAAACCAACAGGAAAATTATTGAATGCCCGGTTAGGTTAATTGAATGCCCGGCTAGGTCAACTGTACGCCCTTGACGATTGGTTAGGTTAAGTCGTGATATTTTCGTTAGTTTTAAGAAAATATCACGACTTAACCTAACCAATCTTGAAGGGCGTACAGTTGACCCAACCGGGCATTCAATTAATCTAACCAGTTGTAGAGTCTAGAGTTTGACGGTTCTGGAGCCACTTTGAAATTATAATATATATATATATATATATATATATATATATATATATATATATAAAGCTGAATTCGGATAATGTTTATTTGTTTGTGTATGTGCTTATTGCGGGAAATATTAAAAAAAAAAAAATTGCCCTGTTGATTGTTTAACCGTGGTATTTTTATTACACCTTCTGCTGGTAGAATTATAAAAACTTAAAATTAAAATCTAAATTGAGAATTAAAAGTTATATCATTTTAAGGTCTTAAAATTAACGATTACAGAATTTGAAGGGCGATGAGAATAGAAAAATTATAAGATTATAAGGATGATAAATCATAAAAATTTAAGACCAGAATTCTATTATAGATTTGCTTAATTTCATAGTTTATTAAAATTAGTCAATAGTCATGGCTAACAGTAAGCCAATATTAAGAACAGACATAAGAAAATATGATTCTTTATTGGGAAATTTAGTGGAAGACATATGCGCAAGGGATCAACATTTGCGCGAGGGATCAACATATGCGCAAGGGATCAACTGAAAAGCGACAATATGTCAAAGGAAGAAAATATTTTGAGAGTATTAGATAAGGTAGAAAAGGTGTGGATTATGGCTGGCATACCATCAAAATCCGTTAGAAAGCAGAAAGGACCCCAAAAAATGTGGGATTTGATAAAAGAGCATGAGAAGTTGGGTAAAAATAAAAGAAGAAATGTTATGAAACCCAAAAAACATCTTTTCTGTCTCGTTTAGATAACTTATTTGATATATCAACTGAAAATGTATGTAATGAGATCCAAAATGATACATTGAGAACTATGCAACAGAAGATTGAGGATCTTCGCTTTTTGGAAGATCAGCGAAGTGCTAGAATATATTCTCTGGGTCCGATCGATGAAGCTCATGTAGCCAAACTGATCAAAAAGACTGCTAGAATAGAAGGTGAAGAACGAAGAAAATTGAAAGAAAAAGAGCGAAAGGCATTAGAAGAAGAGACCCACAAACTTGAATCATCTGAAGGCGAGTTAGTGGACTCAAGTAATGGTGAAGATGATTTTACTCCGAGCCTAGGCCCATCAAAACGTCCTAAGTTACTCAGTCAACATTAATATCTAATAGAGCTGATCGTTTAGGACTATCATTCGGACAACGCTCGACATTTGCATCTGTGGTAGCAGCTGAATGTGGGCTAGATTTAAAAGAGATGTCATTATCGAAAAGTACTTCTGCGCGAGCTGCGAAGAAGTCGAGGAAAGCTACTGCTGACACTATTAAAGAGTCGTTCAACCCACCTCAATATTGTGTAGTCCACTGGGACAGTAAAATGATACTGAATGTTTCAGGAGGAAAGCAGGATCGATTGGCAATACTTATATCGGGAGAGAATGTTGAGAAACTTCTCTCGATACCCGATATCGGTGTCTCAACTGGATCGACACAAGCTTGTACTGTTTTTAGCACAATCCAAGAATGGAAATTACAGGATAAGTTTTACGGAATGGTATTCGATACTACTTCATCCAATACTGGCTGGATAAAAGGGGCTTGTAAAGTACTGGAAGACCTCTTTGGAAAAAAATTATTATGGTTCGCTTGTTGCCACCATATGGCAGAACGAGTTTTCTCAGCAGTGTATCTAAAGGTATTTGTAAAATCTACTTCACCCGAAAACGAATCTTCAAGACCTTCAGAGATGTTATATGGGAGAAGCTAGGTACTAAGCAACCCTTCAAACTGCTACCTATCAATGACAAACATCTCAAGGAACTGAAAAAATGCGTCATAGATTTTATGACAGATTTGCTCAAAGATAACCAGAGCCTTCCCAGGGACGATTACAAAGAGGTAGCTGAAACAACTGTGCTCGTTTTAGGAGAAATTCCTGCCAGAGGAATACACTGGATCAAGCCAGGAGCTCTCCATCACGCCAGATGGATGGTTGTCATATTGTATACGAATAAGATGTTAGCATTTTCAGAGCAAGCCGGATATGATAATGTTACAATAAAAAAGCTGGAAAGAGTATGCTTGTTTACATCGCTGATCTACTCCAAGTACTAGCTATCAGTCACCAACCCACTTGAGGCTCCTGAAAATGACCTCCTCCTACACAACGAATGAGTTCAGTAAAAAAAGATTGACATGGAAGTAGCAGAAGCTGCCCTCAACAGTCTAAAAGGTCATTACTGGTACCTATCTGAAGAACTTGTAACCCTTTCTCTCTTTGGAGATTTACCTCACAGTAAAAAGGACAAGGTGGCCAAAAAACTTTCCTCTTTCAATCAACCACCAAAATTCAAACAGGGTAAGCTGATATTTCCCATCGTAAAAGAACGAATTAAAATTCAGCAATTAGTTGGTCGGAACTCATGGTTTGTATTCAAAGTCCTTGGTTCAACGGGAATTGGATAAGGACTCCAGCTGTAACGTGGGACAGCAACAATGATTTTCAACGGATGAAGAGAATACTCTCTTCAACTGAGGTTGTTAATGACACTGCAGAAAGGGGTATCAAACTTTTGCAGGATTTTCATGGCTCATGTAGGGATGAAGGTGAGTTTCAGGCATTGCTTCAAGTTGTAGAGGAAAACAGGCGTGTTTTCCCAAAGTTTTCCAAACAAGGTCTCTTGAATTTGTAATTTCTTCCCATTTATAATTTCATTTCATTTACAATTTTTCATTATAATTTCAAGAATAGCACTTTGTTTCTATTTGATTAAAATTGTTTTGTGTTTGTATTTCATAATAAAAAATAAAAAAAAACGACGGGGGCTTTGCATATTTTTTAGATTAATAAAAATTGTCTACAGTTGTCATTTTTTTTTTTTTGCAAAATTTACTAATTTTAATCTACTAAACATGTACAAAGTTGTCCCCATTTTGAATCTCCAAACCAAAAAAGTGTTGCTCATTTAAGCCCATCTGCTTTTTTTATTTATATTTTCAAAGCCCATCGCCGCAGAGCTGCATTGGGATGATGCTCTATGGATGGCGGTGACATAAAAAGTATATAAGATAATATTTTATTGCAGTTCAGATCTTCCAAAGATATAAAACAGCAGCATTTTTCTAATAGAAAATGCATCAAAATGACCAAAGAGATATAAAAAATTTAATAAATTTAACTCAAACGTTAATTAAAAACTATTCACATTGAAGCGCATTATTATTCTCTACATTTTGGTAGCAAAATTTTTGAAATATCTCCAAAAATCACAATTTTTTGTGTGAATAGGGGCTTATTTTTCAAATGGGGGGTGGGGACCCTAAATATTACCCGATTGTCTTTTCTTTGGTTTATTCATGGTTTTTGGTCAATTTTTCACAATATAAGAGGTAAGCACCATAACTTTTCAAAAAAGTCCAAAAGTGACACACCCTACTGTTCGTGTTCGTAACTTCTTACTATGAATAAGTGCAGTCCAGTGAAAAAAAAATCTTAAAAGTTTTTGTGCTATTCACTTATAGTGTGCATTTGGAATGAGGAGGGAGGCTTATTCAAACAGAGAAATGGCAGACATGCATCTCATGTATGGACTTACCAAGTGTAATGCGGCCGCAGCAAGACGTCTGTATGCGGAAAGGTTTCCGAATCGCCGTCTGCCAGATAAGAAGACCTTTCAGAGAATAGACGAGCATCTTGGTGATACAGGATCATTCAACAAGCGAGTTTCAGATGATGGTAGACCAATCAGCGCCAGAACTGTTGAGTTGGAGGAGCGGGTCCTGAATCGCGTGGAGGAACAGCCTGGCGTCAGCACCCGAAGGATAGCAGCAGCAGAGGGTGTAAGATACACAACTGTGTGGAGAATTTTATTGGAACAGCTTTACCCATATCACATTCAGAGAGTACAAGGCCTTACTGAAGCTGATTTCCCACCACGAGAGGCTTTTTGTACTTGGTTCCTTCAACAGTGTGCTCGCGATCCTCTTTTTCTATCCTCCGTGTTCTTTTCTGATGAGACTGCCTTCACAAGAAATGGCGTGATCAATTTTCACAACACTCATCACTGGGCCGAAGAGAATCCGCATGCCATCATTTAGCTAAGGCACCAACAACAATTTAGTATCAATGAATGGGCAAGACTTATTGCCGACAACTTAATCGGTCCTTTTGTTTTGCCTGTAAGATTAACAGGAGAATCCTATTCCAATTTTTCAAGGAATGATTTAAGCAAGGGGTCACCTTTTTTTTGTTCACCGCCCACTTTTACGATTTTTTGAAAATTAAAAAAGCTTATCGCCCACCTTAGATCAAAAAGAATAAGTCAACATAATCGATAAAATAAATAATGAAATAAATGTTTAATTACCTTTAATGTGAGCCTACTAGTGGGCGCTACCGCCCAGGTTGGTGACCCCTGATTTAAGCGATTTACCAGATGAAGTTCCTCTTGGTGTCCGACGTCGTATGTGGTTTATGCATGACGGCGCTCGCTCCGCCTCATTTTAGTCGAATAGCCAGAGACTATTTGGATGACCATTCCCCTGATAAATGGATAGGCCGTGGAGGACCCATTGTGTGGCCTGCTCGCTCCCCGGACCTGAATGTACTCGATTTTTACCTGTGGGCTCATCTGAAATCCATCGTTTACGTGACACCCATTGACAACGTTGAAATGCTTCGCCAACGTGTAGAACAAGGATGCCAGAAAATCCGAGCAATACCTGGAATGTTTGAACGCGTCAGGCAGTCTATGACGAGGCGTGTTCAGGCGTGTATTCAAGCGCAAGGCGGTGATTTTGAGCACTTCCTTTAAAGGTAAGGCGGATACTTGCTGGAACATATAACGGGCTGTAACTCGGAAACAAAGCCATTTCGGGCATATGTTTATATAAATTTTTTTCATTGTTTTCATGTCCTGAATCTATCCTGAAAGTGCGTCCCACATGTTATGAAACACCTTGTATAAGAGTAATGATACATAATGATAGATTATATAGTGAGAGGTTTATTTAATTAACAAACAGGTTATGCTGAAGGCAATTCTATTTGTAACCGAAAGTTGTCGAAGTCATGTTGATTGTGAATCGACATTCGACACCCTTTGTCCTTCATTATGTAAAAATTTTCACTTTTTATTTATGTTAAATACGCCGCGCAGAAATCACCCGGTATTATTAATGAATTGCTGTAATATTATGAAATACCTGTTAAAAACTTTTTAATTTAATTATACATTTGTGTGCGGGGTTGAAACCCAGCGTAAACGAGACTTCAAATTTAACGATCTTTCCCTCTATCCACTGCGCCCCAGAGAGATGGTATATTGATAACAATTTTGTACACTTTTACCGGAATGTTTCTTACAATGACAAAGTTAACTTCTACAAGACTGAAATGTAAATGTTACGATGTTGAAAGGATATTCTTATGTCAGAGGCGATTTAAAATGATGGAATTTACAGTTATAATGATGGAATAGAATTCGAATCAAAGTTATGAAAAGGTTGATTTGTCAGCGTTACTTCATTAAATTTTTTCGTTAACCTGAAATCGATTAGATCGCCTACAATGCGCTTTTCTTGGATTTTAAAATGATCTATTAATACCGTACAAATGTCTTATTTGCAACACAAAAAAATAATGTTCAATAAGCAAATTAACTTCAATTATCTTTGTTTTCAGCGTTTTTTCAGCGTTACTTCGAAATCGTTGTGACGGTGTTTTTTCATTTTTATAAAATTGGTGTTGATAAAATCTCGCTTCATCATCGTACTATCACCATCAACCTGGTATCAGCGTTGTCAACAGGAAACGAACTTCTTGTTACATCAAATGTGCTATATGGATATGTATACTAGGGTGGAGTGAAAAAAACTTTTCAGAATTCAGTTTTGTAGGGGCACCCAAAAGCTAGTCTGTGGTACCAATAAGAAATCTGTAAAATATTAGCTACTTGCGACATCAACTTTACCGGCCCCAAGGAGGTCAAAGATTTTGCTTTTCAGGTCCCCCAAAAAACTAAGGAAAAATTCAAAGATTTAAGAGTATCTTCCATTGTGTTTATGCTAGGAAGATCATTTTTGTTTCATTTGATTTGTCTATTTATGTTCTTTAACTTTTCCCTTAGACACATTTCTCCCATTCCTCACAGAAATTTGGCTGGTGTGTTTCGTCTACTGCATTCGCCGCTAGGAGCGCTGTAGTAGCTGTTCAGTTAAGATGGCGTCCGTGACAGAGAAGGCACAATGTGTTGTGTGGCTTGCAGAAACAAAATCTCCTGTCAGTGTTCAGCGAAGGTTCAGAACAAAGTATGGAAAGAATCCACCTGATGTGAAGTTAATTAAGTCGTAGATGAAAAAATTCTTGGAAACTGGAAACGTGGAAAAGGGAAAGAGCAGTGGTAGACCATCAGTTTCCGATGGGACGGTGGAAAACATTCAAACTGCTTTCACACGGTCACCAAGGAAATCGGTGAGACAAGCTTCATGCCAACTAAAGATACCGAAGTCTACGGTGCACAAGGTGTTAAACAAACGTTTGAAGTTACACGCCTACAAGGTACAAATTGTTCAAGAACTGAAGCCTGATGACCGTCCAAAACGTGAACAATTCGCTATTGACATTTTGAACAGCATTGACGAGGATAATGACTTCTTGTTACGTGTCTGCTTTTCAGACGAGGCTACGTTTCATCTTAGTGGTAGAGTCAACAGACACATTGTGCGTATTTGGGGATCGGAAAACCCACGTGCCGTAAGGGAGCATATTCAGGGCAGTCCGAAGATCAATGTCTGGTGTGGACTAATGCATGACCAGAAAATTGGTCCTTTCTTCTTCGCTGAGAACACTGTTTCCGCAACTGTGTACCTGGATATGCTTACCAATTACGCCATCCCCCAGCTTCAGGACAGGCAGCCAACTGTCATCTTCCAACAAGATGGGGCACCCCCTCATTGGGCGCATGTTGTTCGTGAAACTCTCGACGCAACATTTCCAAATCGATGGATTGGCAAGGACGGGCCAATCCCATGGCCCCCAAGATCACCAGACATTACCCCGCTGAATTTCTTTCTCTGGGGTCATGTTAAAGATTTGGTTTATGCAGCAGTTGTTCCAGATATCAGGACATTGCGAGAACGCATTACGGATGCAATTGCAACAGTTAACCCACAAATGTTGGAAAATGTGTGGCGTGAGTGTGAATACCGTTTAGACATTTTACGTGCCACTAGGTGTGCACATGTGGAAGCTTATTAAGTATATTAACTATGTATCAAAACTTTGTATGTTTATCTACTTATGATTAAAACTGTGTTTGAATACGAGTGTTTATTTAAAAGTCATAGCATGCTTTAATCAGGGTAATCATTTATGGACACCCCGTACTTCAGTGTTTCCTTTATGTTAGACAGGAAAGAATTAATTCATGAGAAGCTAATCCAAAAATTTATGATGTTGCTACAGTCGTTGCCCAAAAAGTAAAGACTATATGGGATCGTGCTTCTATTCCAACTAGCCATCATAAGACCATAACGCACCGCATCCAAGGTTTGTACGAAAAATATCAAAATGTCTTGAAACAATTCAAAGGGCGGAAAGACCAAGCATCCTATCAAGCATTGATTCACAAATTTAAACTTGACTCACTGAAGCTCTTTGATATAGCTTCTTGTAAATGTGAAGACTTCCTGTCATGTCGTTGTGAGAAAGACCGAAAAGTTCTGTTCTGGAAAGGGATTTCCTTAATGACCAACGAACGTCTCGTAAAATGATGATTGGATCCGTTGACCAAGTTGATATCATTGGCTGAGAACACTAGCGAAGAAAAATTAAAACTTTCAATTCTCTTATCATACACAAGCAGTAGAAAGGAGTATCAAACTTGTAAAAAAAGCGGCAAGAGCAGTTTATGGAAGTGAGAGGAGAGATGGCTACGTTAAAACCAAAATTGCATCTCAAGTAATAATGAAATAATTTGAAACAAAGAGGGACTACAAAACTGAATATAAGAAGCTTTCTAAATTATTGTGGTGGGTGGGTTGGGTGGAACTCAAAGAGCATCCACTTCCACGTACTGTAGTGAGTTCTGGGTAATTTAAGCCAAGATATGCATGGCTCGTATCTAGCTTAAATTAGCGGAGAGCTGCTCCAATAAACTAGTACTTTTAAAGCCATGCAGCTATTTTCTGAGATTCTAAAAGAAAACTGAATCACTGAATGGTGCTTAACATCAACCAATCACCGAAAGCAATAAAAACTCCTATTTTTTGTTTGTATTTTTCATGAAATACCAAATTTTTCAAATTTCTGTGAGAAATGGGAAAAACGTGTATAAGAGTAAAGTTAAAGAACATAAATAGACAAATCAAATGAAACAAAAATGATCTTCCTAGCATAAAAACAACGGCAGATACGTTTAAATCTTTGAATTTCTCCTTAATGTTTTGGGGCACCTGAAAGGCAAAATCTTTGACTTCCTTGGGGCCGGCGAAGTTGATGTCGCAGGTAGCTAATATTTTACAGATTTCTTAATGGTACCACAGACTAACTTTTAGGTGCCCCTACAAAACTGAATTCTGAAAAAAAGTTTTTTTCACTCCATCCTAAGGTATACGATACTATATTTAACAAATTCATAGGAGACAATAATTAACAAACTGTATTTTCTGTCTGATACTTTCACCAGATGTGGTTCATCTCATCTATTTGCTGGCCTCTTCCGGACGACCCGTCGGTGATCATGTTGGTCCTTTGTCGGAAGGCTCTCATTTGTCTCTGACTTGCAAAGCGAAGTTCAGTAAGTAAACAGCCCTCTATCACTATGATGCAGTTGTAGGGTAAAATTACTAAAATTTAAGTGTTTTCATGTTAAAAATTTTAGGTTAGAATCTGTTCAAAAGTATCTTTTCTTCTAAGGATCATAACATTATTGCAGTAATATGGAATACTGGAGCTAATAATGGACGTACATTTTATCTCTTAATCTTAGATGATAAGATATAAAAAATAAAAGTGGTGCTTTAAATGACCAAAATTATTAAATATTCCGGTGTCTTTAGAGTAATCGAGGACTCATTGAATTAGTAAAACTACGAAATATTCACTGTTTCCGCCACAAACAGGAAGCTATCGCATCTGGAACAATTACTTAACAATATACTTAAAAAAAACGTAATTGAAAGTCTTAATTCTCTAATTCTTAATTTATATATTAGGAAAATTGTTACTAAATTATTTCCTTTTAGTGTTAAAAGCATCATATCTTTCTTCTCTGGATTGCGACACTTTAATCGTTAGTGAGTCAACGATTCTGCATTTTATATTTGCAATTTTGATCACATGTCTCGGATTTGTCCAATATTTTTCCTGTAAATTACGCCATTAAACGGTTTCATCTTTTCCAGATGACAAATAACTCCAGGGCTTTTAATATTCTTTTTTATATTATTATTTCTTTTTATAAAAACCGGTGCTGAACTTAGTTCTATTGTCATTTTCTCATCTGAAAATATAAACGATGGGCGCAATTTCTATTTGCCCGAGTTTAAAGAAAATTCAGGTAAGAAATATCGCTATATTATGCGTATGCGACGTTTCTCGTATATTTCGTCCGCGTCTGTCTACTTTCAAATCAAAGTTTCATATTTATTAACGAAATATGCGCAGTAGATACACATTTGGTCTATTTATTTTTAGTACTACCTCTTTTTATTCTTTTTTTTTAACACTTTTTTGCGGAAGTCGAATCACGAACCCAGTTTGACGAAAAAGGAGTAATCATGCTGAGCTATTGTGATGCCCAAATGTAATTATGAAAAGAATGCGGAGATAATTAATGTGTATGAAATAAAGAAATAATAAATTTGTTCAGTATATTATTTTTGAGTGATTCAACAAAAGAACCAAATATAAAGAAGAGAGAATAAGAGAGAATAAAAGAAGAAAACGCGAAAGAGAAGGGAATAAAAGTTCTTGAAAATAAGCCAAATGCAAATTCTCGGAACGTGAAATATTTTCTTTTGTAATGAACAAAACAAAGAACTCAATTGGATAAACCTATTTGGAACGAGTATTAAAGTATAGAGAGAAAGGAAACTAAAATGAAACGTCTCAACAAAGGTTTAATTTTTAGATTAAAAAAGTTATAAGGACTAGGTACGAACGAAACGATAAACTTATGACATAACAAATTTTTACGATCACGAATCAATAAGTTTATTATACCTCTTCCAGTATCATTTACAACCTGACATAATATTTCAATTTTATGGTGTCATAAAATGTCCTACTTACATTCGCAAATTCTCCGTTCTCATAATGAAGGAATAAGGGTTCTCAAGAAAAAATATAAGCCCATCTGTTCCATTATACAAACTTTGTTTTGAAACGGGTATTTCTTTTAAACGAAATATATGAAAACTTCGAAATATTTTTTAAAAATATATTTTAAAATAAAGTTTCATATACAGATTTTACAGTCGTGGAAACACAACATAAAAAATATCAGAGAGGATCTATCGATTCTCTTCCATAATAATCGTGCTTTGAATTTAAAATTCTTAGGTTAAATTTTTGGAAAGATGGGAAATAGATGGAGAAATATTTTTAAAAACAGCCTCCAACTTTATAGATGGCAAAACATTTATCAAGTATGCAAATGTTGAATTTTGATGCATTGGGACGCTGTAACGCCTTTACCGTTCAATAGGATTCCGTTATTATTAATAATTTTAAATAAATCTATTTTGTATACTTTTTCCCTCGGTTTAGATGTTCAATTGATCCTTGTAAAGGAAATAACATTACTCAGAAATTAAAGGTAAAAAATTTTAGGTTGGTGAAAACGTATAAAATAGCTACGTAATATCTAAAGAAAAAAGAAAAAGAAAAAACGAGCCTCTTTCACGTGATATAAATAATATTTTGAATATTTCCATTCTTTCTTTGTTCTCAAAAAGAATAATAATTTTCTTTATAATTTATAATCTGAACTTTGACCATTTATAGATTTTGCAACAGTCGTACTACGGGACCTTCGTGTGTCCTGCATACACGTACACTAATAATAATCATTCGGGAGGACCAGAAACTGGCACGGCGCTCAGGCCAACTGATGCGGCCCATTGCTCTACTCCCGTATTATTTTTATTACTATACACGCATCATCGGGAATCGAAGCCCGATCTTAGTGGTTTTCACTTCGCTTACAGGGGAACGGTGTTAGCCAGGGAGCTACGGATGACAATTATTTTAATTTAATATATACGAGCATTACCATAGTCAACCTTGGTTTTGATGTCACCTGAATTGATCTCTCTCTCTCTCTCTCTCTCTCTCTCTCTCTCTCTATATATATATATATATATATATATATATATATATATATATCACCACTTCTCACCATCCACCCTGTTAGAAATGTCATGTCAGGTAACGAGCCCCACGAACGTTCTCCAGGCCGGCCGATCCCGATAGAGTTGACTCTCCTCCACATCTTCTATGGTTCTTCCTCTAGCACTGATAGCTTCTTGTATGGTATCTCTCCATCTTTTCCTTGGTCTTCCCACTGGTGTCCTTCCTCTCGGCGTCCAATTATAAAATTGCAGTGGGTACCTTTCCTCTCTCATTCTTCGTATATGGCCGTACTACCTTAGTTGGTTTTTCTCTATACAAGTTAATACTGACTGCACTCCAAGTTCTTGCCTTATAGTCTCGCTTCTAATTCTGTCCCTTAAGGTTACTCTCCTTATCAACCTCGAAACACATCTCTGCTGCTTCAATCCTACCCTTTTGAGAAGTGTTCAAGGCCCAACACTCTGATCCATAAATTAATATTGGGCGGAGAATCGTGGTGTATATTAAAATTTTCACCCTAGTTGGTACATATTTTCTCTCAGAATGGGATAAAGCATCCCCACATCCCTCGAGAACTTCCCAAGTCTTTCTTTTAACTCTTCCCCACTACTTCCTTGCTCACTTACAATCACTCCTAAATATTTGAACTTATCAGTCTGGTTTAGCTGTGTTTCTCCTATTTGTATATTTATATTCTCTCTATTCCTTGATAGTGCCATCACTTCGGTCTTCGCCCTGTTGATCCTCATGCCATGATCACTCATAATTTCATCCCATCTTTGTAGCGCTCTCTGTAACTCCTGAAGATCTTTTGTCATCACTGCTGCATCGTCTGCGTTTACGAAAGTGTGTTCTTTATCTTCCCGAGTGCAAATTCTTTTCAAACATCTATCCATATAGAGAATAAACAATAGTGGCGAAATCACGCTTTCCTGCCGCACCCCTGTTACCACATTGAACCAATTTTCTCATCCTTCATTTGATCTTACTGTGACTGCATATTTCATACAAGCCCTTAATGACCATTATCAGTTTATGACTTAATCTATACATTGGATCTTCCAACACCTGCCGTAATCTATTTCTTGGTACCCGGTCAAAGGCTTTTTCTAGGTCTATGAAAGCAATGTACCCCTTTTTATTCCACTCTATACTCTTCTCTGTTATCATTTTCAACGAAAAAACCAAGTCCATAGTGCTTCTGTTGGGTCTGAACCCATGCTACCATTCTCCAATTGATTCCTCCACCATCGATCTTAGTCTCCTCTCTATGATTCTTTCATAAATTTTGCTTGCGCAGGTAAGAAGCGAAATTCCTCTTTAATTTTGACAATCTCGTTTATCGCCTTTTTTGTATACCGGGCATATTATTGCTTTACTCCAGTCAGATGGTATACATTCCTCATTCCATGCTTGGCTAAACACCTCAGTCAACCATCCAGCAAATTCTTATCCAGTTTTATAGAACTCATTACTAATACCATCAATTCCAGGACTCTTGCCGTTTTTAAGTTCTTTCATTGCATTTTTTACCTCAGCAATACTAATAGGTTGGTCTTCATCAGACTCTTCTTCCCGTGCTCGTATCTGCCGATCTTCGTCTTGCTCTTCTTCCCGTATTCGTACTTCTGAATCTCTTTCTTCTTCCTGCGGTACCGCATTCACTACATTTAGTAGTTCGTTAAAATATTCTGCTCTGCTCTCTGCTCTCTTCCGTTCTGTTTTTTATCCCTAAGCGAAACATCTCATTTTTTCTTTTCATGGCTTCCTTGACCTCCTCCGTCCACCATACAATCCTCTTCTTTCTCCCCCAACTTATTTTCTTAACTCCAACTGTTTCCCCTGCCACCAGCTCAATCCCTTCCTTAAGTTTTCTTCATCCTTCTTCAACATTTTCAGCTGTATCTGAAGCTTCCATCCACTTTTCTCTCATCTTTTGTTTGAAACTTTCTAATATATTTCCATCTTTTAAATTTTCTATTTTATATCGTTCTTTAAAAAGTTTTCTGGTTCGGATCCTTTTCACCCATCTTATTTTGCCTATTACTAATCTATGATCTCCATCTAATGAAACGGATGGTACACTTTTCACATCCAAAACTACTCTCTCATCATTATTACACAGCAAAAGATCTATCATTGATTTCTCTGCATATCGGCGAAATACATTGTTCCATCGGTACCACGTCCATTTTTTATTCTCATCGTGTCTAAAAAAGCTATTCATTACTGCAAGGCCGTTTCTCACTGCAAAATCCAACAGTCTATCACCGTCCGTACTTCTTTCTCCTATCCCAAAAACTCCAACAACAGACTTTAATCCATCTCTCTGATGACCCACATACGCGTTCAAGTCTCCCTTAACAATTTTGATCGTGCCTCTCATCCTATCATATACATCTTGTAGATTTTCTAAAAATTCCGTTTTTTCCTCCATTGGTCTCCCTTGATAGGGTGCGTAGACCTGGATACTGCTCATCGTTTTATCTTTAAGTCTTAAAATGATAGCCATTATTCTCGCATTAACAAGTACTACATCTATTACTTTTTTGTGCAATTCGGGTTTGAAAATGATCGCCACTCCGTGTCTTTTTTCACCCGATCTTTCTTTGTACATCATTACATAATCTTTGTGCGGAGGTTTTATTCCCTCTCCAAGATATCTAACCTCACATACTCCCAGAATATCTAGTTGTCTTTCCTCCATCAATTCAACCACTTCCTCCTCTTTACCTGTGAACGCGCTTGCATTAATAGTGGCAATTTTATATTGGTTATTCCTTTCTCGTAGTCCGTTTTCGTGCCAAGTCGTATATCGAAAGTTCGACCGGTTCCGAGGCTCATCACTGGTTTCACGAGCAATTTAATTGTTGCCTGAGCAACTCCACCAGCGGCTTGCTAGGCCTGTCCTGGCTTCTAGAATAGCTAGCACTTTTAGCGACTACCCACGTCCAACCCCCTCATTCGAGGTTACAAAACAGGAAATTTTCACCTGTTCCGGGAATAAGGAACGTAGTACATTCGGGCCCCTACATCGCGACAAGGTAGTGCCAGCTTGGGTATCAGATATTGTTGATACCCAAATAGGGATATATATAATATATATATATATATAAGATAGGACGAAAAAGCGAGCATGATCCTTTATTTCTTAGAAAAAAAGAAAAAAGAGAGACGCGTCGTAAATTCTCTTCCATCTTCAGCGCGGAAATGATAAAAATTATAAATTAAAAAACTCTTGTGATTATCTCTAAATGTAAATTCATATGAAAGAGGAAAAAGATTAAAAAAAGTGAATATTAAATGAACATTGTATACTACAAAAATTTAGTTAAAAATTTAAAATATTATAATAATAAAAATAATAATAAAGAGTTACAAAGTATTTTAAAGTAAGAGACATTAAGACACATTTAGACTCGTATTTAATTAACTATTGAAGAATTGGAAACTGTACTTGTAGTCAATGAGTGACGGTCTTGATTTGAAAATATGGAGCAGTTCCAGGATTCGCAGTTTAGTTAGATGGTTGAGTCAATGATTTTGAATTTTAAGTCATCATTGTCATGGTCTGCTTTAGAGGAATGTTCTCGTATGCAAGATTTGGAAGGCTTGTTCTAGGGATGTGGTGTACAAATTTTGGATCACCTGAAGATCAGGGCCCCCAGCCTTCTTTAGTTAACCTTTCATTCCATGAAATTTTAGGGTGTTTCAACTCTGGCCATGGCTGTATAACATGGAAGAGATAAAATGAGTAGACAGCTTTTCTTTATGGGTGAAATATGATCTAATGCTATGGCTGTTGATATATATAAATAAAGAAATATGATCTAATATACAGGGTGTCCCATAAGTCAGGCATCATAGAAAAAATAATAAAAAAAGGCAAAACAAAAACTTTTATTTACAGAACGTGCTCAATATGTCCACCATTGTTTTCAATACACAAATTCAGACGTGATACCCAGTCAGCAAGCACACGGTGAATGATGTCAGGAATAATGGTGTTACATGCCCCAATAATGCGCTGCCGCAAATGTTCAACACTCCTAATTTTCTCTGCGTATACCAGCGCTTTCAAGTGACCCCAGAGATAAAAATCTAGTGGCGTGAGATCCGGGCTTCTAGCTGGCCATTCCACAGGCCCTCGACGTCCTATCCAATGACCAGGAAATTGTTGGTACGGGTATTCCCTTACTTGGGTGTTATAATGTGCAGGAGCGCCGTCTTGCTGGAACCATGTTGGGAAATTTCCTTCTTCGTTCAAGACACTGGGAAATGCTTCTTCCTTGAGCATACGTAGGTAGGTGCCTCCAGTGACATGATAATCGAAAAAGAGGGGGCCTATGATGCGATCCTTCCAAATGCCACACCATACCATCACCCGAGATGCACCTTGTTCCTTTGAAGAGGTATACCAGTGAGGGTTGTTTTGAGACTAGTAGCGGGTGTTCTGTCGATTTACCTCACCATTTCCATAAAAAACAGCGTCGTCACTGAACAGAATGGTGGACGGGAAATTGGCATCCCGAGCATATTGTTCCGTAGCTCATTCACAAAATTCTATCCGCCGGTCGGGATCATCTTCGCTTAATTTCTGTAGGATCTGAAGTTTATATGGATGCCATTTGTGAGTCTGAAGAATGCGATGGATGCTACTTTTCGACACTCCTGTCTCGGCGGACAATCGCCGAAGAGACTTATTGGGCCTTCTGTTAAAATGAGCCAGGATAGCAGTCGCTGTATCATCGTCAGTGGACCTCCTTGAAGGTCCACTGCGTGGTTTATCTTTTATGGATCCTGTTTCCTTAAACTTTGCAACAAGTCTGCTAACACAACGCTGTGTTATTGGCTCGCGGTCTGGATGCAGTTGTTAAATTCAGCAGCGGCCTCTCTTTGACTCCGATTTCCTATGAGTAGAATTATCTGGATTCGTTCTTACTTGCTCACAGACATTATGGCCTGTAGAAAGAGAAAAATATGAAGTATGGTTTGTAGAAATAGAAAAATATGAATTTCTCGTATGATGCCGGACTTATAGGACACCCAGTATGTAATGGTATATATATAATGAAATATGATATATATATATATATATATATATATATATATATATATATATATATATATATATATATAAAATTACATACGATGTAATGCTATTTTATGATCTTTAAAATCATAAAATGCTATTTTATGATCTAATGCTATTTTATCGAGGAGTTTCTTCACTCTTTTCTGAAACAATTAAGTGTAGTGAAAAGTGATTGGTTGAAAGATGAATGATGAATATGGAAAACGTACATGACATTAGTTATAGATTAATATTTTAATTAAATTTATTTTAAATAGCGTAAGTGACAGTCTGTTTGTCCCTAGGCCCGTAAAAGTAGGTTTCTTCTAAACAGATGCAAATAATTTAGTATTTATTTTCTTTATTCATATTGCCATGAGCAGTGGAAGGATGTAATTAGATTCTTCTTTGCAGAGACGACTTTTTTCCTTAGCGAGATTTTTTGGTTCGTCTGAATAAAAATTTTATTTGAATATTTCCCGAATAATTTTTTTTAAATCAATTAAAAAAATTTATTAATCTTTTCGTTAAAAAAAATCACAAAATTTTAATTTTTTTTATTAAAAACCAATCATTTATTTAACATTAATTAATTAAAACTTTAATACAAAAAAGTAGTCAACTTTGAAATGTAATTGTTTAATTTTAACGAAAAGAAAATAATAAATAATTATTAATTAAATAAAACTGAATATATTAAACATGAATTATGGAATTAGTTAAAATATACCAAATAAAATGCAACCAAATTTTCTGGAATTTTATTTTATTTTTATTTTTTTTATTTTTTATTTAATTATAATATTTTCAGTTGTGCATTTTATACGTACAGAAATAAATTCAAATTCACATTTTATTCAGAAAAGAATAAAAGTAAGAGAGTTTTAAATTTTTTAGATATTTTATATAACATTAATATATTCACAGTACACTCGTCTGAATATGCCACTGAAAGCACGGAGGTTTCTCAGGCAAAATTAAAGGAATTTAGCTTATTTATTACATAATATGTAATTATAACAAAGATGTAACTTTTTGTTTATATTTGAAACTAAAACAACTAAAATTTAAAAAGTTATATTTTATATGAAAACTATTAATTAACGAAAAAAAAATTCCGATTAAAATAATCTCTAATTTTTATTTGAAAAATCTATTTTATTCTAAAATTGCATTTTCGCTAATATGACTTAAATGTTTTCTTTCTATATTCCTTCACAAAATTGATTGTTCTGTGGTGAGAGTTTAAATAATTCAGAAAGAGGAAACACTCTACTGTAAAAAACAAAAATGTGTCATCCGTGTATCACTGATAAAAAATAAAGGTTAAACACATACGGAAATTGTTGCAACCATTTGTGTTCGCAACAATAACGAAAAAAATTTGCAAATGTACGTATCTCTGAGGGGCGGAAAGAACCTCTGACTAAAGTGTCCGTCCTTTGATACAATTGTTAATTAATATTGGAAAGAATTACTATGAGAATCCACTAATATTAATAGGTTAGAGGATTCTCGCTTGCTTAGTCGTTATGCGGGTATTTTTTCTCGGAGCATCGTGGCGGGGTAGACAATTCGTCCCTCGAACGAGTCATCCAAATCCACTATGCGAGGACATTGTCATAAAACAGACCATACCTTTAAAATTCAAAATTAGTGAACCAACCAACCAACCAATCAACCAACCAATTTTATCGAATGTCCATTTAACATTCAGCTTTTATTGATCTTTTCACTCTTTGATAGGAATGGACATTTAGATTTTAATTTGAACTATTTTTAATTTATAGTTTTTATGGTTTTTACACTAAAGAAGGAAGGAAATATACAAAAATTCTGTTCCCCAGCCCACCCACAACCCAAAAAAAAAAAAATCATGCTCGTTTTTGGGTTGTCCCCATATATATATATATATATATATATATATATATATATATATAAACTTAGAGGGAAAAGGCATGGAGCATCAATAAGGACTAAAAAGTGAATAGTAATTTATGCAGAGTAATTTTTTCTTGAAAGAGATTTCGTTTTTTGGATAATGAGATGAGGAGTTCCGTATCGATTTTAATTGTAGCGCACAAAAGATTTAGCGAAATAATGGTAATCCGAAGGGAAAATATCCACATACTGTATACCAGGGGTGGCGAACCTTTTTACAGTCGCGTGAAAAAACGTGTAAGCCATAAAAAAATTTCGCGTGCCTACCAAAGTTTATATATATTACACCAAATTATAAACATTAACTCTATTATTTTATACTCATTTTATGGATAACAACTTCTATGCTTAGGCGTGCCATAGTTCGCCACCACTGCTGTATACAATATGGAATCAAGATGTATCATCGCTTACATTTGTTACAGTGTTTACGCTTTGAAAGTAATACTTTATGTTGGAAATAAATAGAATAAATAAATGATATAGAAGGACTTCTTCGATTCTAAGTATATTCCTAAAATTATATCGAGTTCATTAGTTAAACTAGTAAAATACTAAAGTTTGGTGATGTACGAGACTAAAATAAGAATGAAGAAATACTTCATTATTCATTATGGTCGAATTGTCTAAAAAGGCTTAAAAAAACAAATTCGAGTCTCCTTCATTAAAATTCAAACCTAATTTCCGAACTGTTTCCTATATTCAGTTTTTGTGAATGAATGAATGAAGGTACCTTTTCCTGATTTTACGGCGATTTATTTAAAAACATAACCCGTAACTTTTAATTAAATTTCTTTTAATTACGCTTCAATCAATCTGATTTTAATTTTGGTCGCGTGATTGACATTTAAATTTAGTTTAAATATAATGAACTTAATTATTAAATATTTGGCTCATTAAAAGTGGACATTTTTATGCACTGCGTCATAATTTAAATTTTTACATTTTCGGAAAAGCGGCGAAAATACTGAAAATTTCGCTTTAATTAAGGGTTTGTTTTTCCCAAAAGAAATGAAACCGAAAAAGAGACATAAATATTTAGGCTTAGTCTAATAATAATAATAAAGGCTACTACTCGCGTATAGAAGAGAAATTATTATTATTATTATTATTTATTATTATTTATTTGTTACCTACAGCTATGAAAGAAGAAATGAAATCAAGTGCGTATATTGATAAATAAATAATGGTGTTACTTTTCACATTTTCACCTGTTTTTGACTGAAAATGTTAAAAAAATAAATAATTGCTTCTTCTATCTCAAAACAATCATAATAAAATTTAACATTAAATTTATTTTCCACTTGTTGCCAAATTAAATCTTTATTACACACACACACACACATACATACATATATATATATACACATATATATATATATACATATATATATAACCTTTGGTTAGCTTCCGCCCGAATTGTTCATTCTGACGACGGTCAAGCTTTTCACTTCACCTTAGACCTACCGTTTAACGTGGAATCCGAACCACGCCCCACCAGCATCCCAGCGTCTTAACCACTAGGCTACCCAGGGTACCCATTTATCTACCAACCACTTTCTGGGGTTTGCTGTGCGCCGGCTGCCGTCACCGGGATTCAATCCCGGAGCCGATAGATTCATATTCAGCGACGCTAACCACTACACCACCGAGGCGCCTATACACACACACACACACAAACTGGCGTCTAAAATTATGGAAACGCTTTTAAAAATGCTGATTATGTAATAATAATAGAATTCTTTTAATTCTTTTTATACGTTACAGGAAGTAAAATGATATGTTTGTCCAATTAAGGAACTTTCAAATGTGGTGTTTTGTTACATGAAGACTTACGAACAATTAATCAATATTGAAAGAAATTGTATTTAATGGTGACATCACGTTTTGATTAAAATAATTGTTTATGTTCACAGAACGATTGATATTATTGGTTAGAATGTTTTTTGTTATTTGTATTTATACATTTTATCCAATTTCCTTCAAAAATGTAATTTGATTCGTGAAACATTGTTTGGTAACATTGTGCCCTACTTCTACGGATATCTCTGAATAATGGCTCTTGCAAAGGAAATATCATACCAAAATAGACTCAACATTAATTAATACCTTCTTGATGAAGAACTACAGAGACAAATAACCAATAAAGTGGGAGTTTCATTCTCCACGGTGAGCAAAACCCTCTCTCGTCATTCGCAAAATGGGAGTGTAATGAACAAAGTAAGCCGACGGCGAAAAAGGAGACCTCGGAAAAAGAAGAGAAATACATGATTTTATTGGGCAAATGCAACAGAATGAATATTAGCGTTCGAATAGCTGCTGAAGTCAATGCATCACGCAATAGCAGCACTTCTACTTTAACATCGAAAAGACGTTTCAGGGAGGTTAGTTTAATGGGCCGGGATGTTACCATAAAGCCGCTTTTGCGACGAAGAAATAGAGCCAAATGTTTGAAATTGGCATAAAATCACAAAAAAATGGTCGCTCCAAGACTGTCAAAACCGGCTTTCTAGTAGCAACCCGACCCATTAAACCAACCTCCCTCGGACATCTATTCGCTGTTGAAGTAGAAATGCTGCCGTTGCGTGACGCATTCACTTCAGCAGCTATTTGAACGCTAATATTCTTTCTGTTGCATTTGATCAATAAAATCATGTATTTGTCTTCTTTTTCCGAGGTCTTCGTCCCACTCCCAATTTATTGGCTATTTGTCTCTGTAGTTCTTCATCAAGAAGGTATTAATTAATCTTGAGTCTATTTTCGTATAATATTTCCTTTGCAAGAACTATTATAGAGAGATATCCGTAAGAGTAGGGCACAGTGTTTCCAAACAATGTTCAGATGCAGGTTTCACGAGTCAAATTACATTTTTGAGGGAAAATGGGATAAAATGTCTAAATACAAATAACAGAAAAACATTCTAACCAATAATATCAATATTTCCGTGAACATAAACAATTATTTAATCAAAACGTGATGTCACCATTAAATACAACTTCTTTCAATATTGATTAATTGCTCGTAAGTCTTCATTTAACAAAACACCACATTTGAAAGCTCCTTAATTGGATAGACATATCATTTTACTTTCTGTAACGTATAAAAAGAATTAAAAGAATTCTATTATTATTACATACTCAACATTTTAAAAAGTGTTTCCATAATTTTGAACGTCAGTGTATATACGAGTAAAAAGTAAATTTTTGAACACTTTTTGAATATATTCATTTGTTGCTTAAAACTATAAAATTTTAATGGAGTTAAAACTGGAATCGAAAAGGAAAAACCCAATTATATATTTTCGTAAGAAAGTATTTTGGAGCATTTTCAATTTTTTTTCCTCGTTCGATACACATTTTTCCAACGAAGAAATACTAAATTAATAATTTTAATTTCAGATAAATGTGAATGGTAAGTTTTATACGGTAATTATTTCAAATTCCGGAACAGTAACTATGATTTTATCGTTTTTTAATAGGTGGTGAATTGGTGAGTCTCGAATGGTTGGTGGACGGAAAGCCGATTGCGTCCTCTTGGACACGCGCCGAAGACGACCTCGTTCTCTCGAACCTCGAGCTCCCTCTGACGCGAGAACACGCTCACGCAACCCTCACTTGTCGCCTGAATTCGAACCATCCCCATAATAAAAAAGGAATCAAGGCGTCCATCACTGACGCTTCCACTACCATTCTTATGTACTGTGAGTGGTCAAAATTGGACCGTGTTTTAGGGTGGTTTACAACAATTTTAGCTCTCTCCTTCTCTCTTTCCTTCTTCCTGTATATATATATATATATATATATATATATATATATATATATATATATATATATATATATATATATGTAGAGAGAGAGAGAGAGAGAGAGAGAGAGAGAGAGAGAGAGAGAGAGAGAGAGAGAGAGTTGACAAAAGTAAATAGACACCTTTGATTTTCTCTAATTTTTGAGTTGATATTGAACATCAATAAATAATGACAAATTTATTTAATCAATATATTTAGAATTGTGTTGCTTTCCCCTTTCCATTATGTAAAGCAGACATACGTTTTAGCATTCTATTGATGATTTTGCCATTTGTTCTTTCGGATAATCATCATGGTGTGTATGTACGTTAGTCAACCCTCTTTATATATAGATATTAGGGTTGTTCTTATTTGGGATTAAATTTAAAATTTTGCGATTTTTTATGAATGCACCCTCGGATATTGTGCGAATAGCTATAAAAACTAATCCTGTAAAGTTTGAGAGCGATCGCATAATTTTTCCTACTCCCCCCGGGTACTTTTGTATTCTTCCCCGAGTGAATCGTAGGATAGTGTTGCACTTTATTTGAAAATTGTCGTTGCGGAATGCCGTTGGATGGAACGGATATCTTCAGCATGTCAGTACTTTGTAGTTGAATTGTATACTAGGTCCCCCTCTACTCGAGTATTAGCCCCTCACTAGGGGGGAGTCTCATGGGCGACCATCTCCCACTCATTGTTGCCTAGTTTGCAGAAGTCACAGTGGACTTGCGGGTGTCAGGGTAGCGCTGGCGGTGCGCCTCGACGACCTGGAGGAGGAACTGACGCTGGTCCTCGTCCTTTGTCAGTGCCAGGTTGTAGTCCTGCATCATAGAGACGCCGCGCTCGGCGAAGTCGCTAGTGACGCGGAGACTCGCCACCTTCCGCGCGGCGGCGGCATATCTTGGGTCACTAGGCCACTCCGCTGGGTCGGAGGACAGGAAGGCGCCGTCGATGCCTAGCACGTGGAACAAGAGCCTCGATGACTGGGTGACGAAATCCGCGAGGGTCTTGCCGTTCACCACAGCCGGCTTCGGCTCGACGACGACGCGCTTCAAGGGACTGTCCGCGCCCTCCTGCTCCTCGAGCGCCTTCACCATCATCCTCTTTGTCTCCGCAGATGTGTTGTCGTCGAAGAAGGCGAGCGACACGAGTGGCTCGCTGAGATACCACAGGTGTCGGCGCGCGAAGCCGTCGGCAAGAACCTTGGCCAGCGCCTTGTCCTCGTAGCCGACGAGGTCCTGGAGGAGGGCAAGGTCGTTCGCCGGGGTTCGGTGAAGCGAACCAGGCCTGGACGTAGAAGGCAAGGGCTAAGTTGATGAATCGCCTGAGACCGGTCCGCTCCCGCGCGGTGAGGACCAACTGTTCGCGGAACAGGAACACTTTGAGGCAATAAATGGCCTTCGCCATCGAGCGCGCGCGGTGGAGGGTGCCTGGGCGCATGAACCGGATGCCGCGCGTGGGCACGTCGCCGAGGACGATAATGGACAGCTTCAAGAGCTCGCGGTAGTCATCGCGCGGCTGCTGTTGGCCTCCTCGTCGTCGATGTCCAGGTGGCGCTCGGTGTTGATGGAATCCCACCGTTCCTTGAATAGCTTGAAGAGCTGGACGTTGGGGACCAGAGGAGGCGCGGAAACACTCGCCGAACGCCTTGGCGGCGACGAGTTCGAGCATGTGGTGGCGGTAGGCGCGCGTGCCGGTGTTGGATGCCGTCGTATCGAAGCTCAGACCGGCGACGCGGTTTGCGATGCCCCAGTCCTCCAGCGCCTCGACAACAGCGTCCACCATTGCTTGACCAGTGCCGGTGGCGAGCTTTGGGACAGCGAGGAGCTGGCGACTCCTTCGATGGAGACAAGGACGGGCAGCCGTTCGACGTTGTCCGCGCCTCCCGTCACGTCGGCTACCAGCTTCCCGTCCCAGTGTACGATGAGCGGGGTGTCGGGCGCAAATGCCCGCTTGATGACGGCGGTGGCTTCTTTGCGGTACTTGATGCGCGAGTGGTAGAACGACGACCGGTTGACGGTGAGTTCCGCAACATTGTGCCTAAGACTCTCAGCAATCGCCACCACGACGTGGACCGCCTTGTTGTCTGTGATGTGCGCGTGGTCGGGCGCGGCGGCCACCTTCGGTGTGATGACCTGCTGTCGCCCGCACCGTTTCGGCGGCGGCGGGATGGCGGCGCTGGCTGTCGACGGCTTGGCGTCGGCGTCGTTGCTCTGTCGTTGCGATGTCGAATAGATTATTGAGACCGCGTGTCCAGGCGTTCCGCTTGGTCACGAGGAACGGCGCGGTCGCATGCGTTTTCTTGCGCATCAGGTTCTTCCACTCCTCGTGCAACTTGATGAGCTTCTGGGCGCAACGATGATGAACGGAGGTCGGGATCCGGCCGATTTCCCAAAACTCGCGGACTTCGTTGATAACGATATCAGCCGCCTTCCGTATTGTCTGTTTGCCGATGATGTGCACATAGAAGAAGCGGCGCAGGACTTCTCCTTTCGACGGCAGCTTCGAGCCGGTCAGGGACTCAGATGGGTGGCCTACCAGAAACACCTTGGTTGACTTCCGCGTCGTACGCTTAACAACTGCAGTCGACGACATGATTTCAGGTCTGTGAAGGGGAAAATGTTAAAACTTACTAGAAAAATAGACACCTTATAACATGAAATATAACGATTAATATAAATTAATGATATACAGGGTGTCCCATAAGTTCGGCATCATAGGAAAAATAATAAAAAAAGGCAAAACAAAAACTTTTATTTACAGAACGTGCTCAATATGTCCACCATTGTTTTCAATACACAAATTCAGATGTGATACCCAGTCAGCAAGCACAAGGTGAATGATGTCAGCAGTAATGGTGTTACATGCCCCAATAATGCGCTGCCGCAAATGTTCAACACTCCTAGTTTTCTCTGCGTATACCAGCGCTTTCAAGTAACCCCAGAGATAAAAATCTAGTGGCGTGAGATCCGGGCTTCTAGCTGGCCATTCCACAGGCCCTCGATGTCCTATCCAATGACCAGGGAATTGTTGGTATAGGTATTCCCTTACTTGAGTGCTGTAATGTGCAGGAGCGCCGTCTTGCTGGAACCATGTTGGGAAATTTCCTTCTTCGTTCAAGACACTAGGAAATGCTTCTTCCTTGAGCATACGTAGGTAGGTGCCTCCAGTGACATGATAATCGAAAAAGAGGGGGCCTATGATGCGATCCTTCCAAATGCCACACTATACCATCACCCGAGATACACCTTGTTCCTTTGAAGAGGTATACCAGTGAGGGTTGTTTTGAGACCAGTAGCGGGTGTTCTGTCGATTTACCTCACCATTTCCATAAAAAACAGCCTCGTCACTGAAGAGAAAGTGGACGGGAAATTGGCATCCCGAGCATATTGTTCCGTAGCCCATCTGAAGTTTATATGGATGCCATTTGTGAGCCTGAAGAATGCGATGGATGCTACTTTTCGACACTCCTGTCTCGGCGGACAATCGCCGAAGAGACTTATTGGGACTTCTGTTAAAATGAGCCAGGATAGCAGTCGCTGTATCATCGTCAGTGGATCTCCTTGAAGGTCCACTGCGTGGTGTATCTTCTATGGATCCTGTTTCCTTAAACTTTGCAACAAGTCTGCTAACACAACTCTGTGTTATTGGCTCGCGGTCTGGATGCAGTCTGTTAAATTCAGCAGCGGCCTCTCTTTGACTCCGATTTCCTATGAGTAGAATTATCTGGATTCGTTCTCCCTTGCTCACAGACATTATGGCCTGTAGAAAGAGAAAAATATGAATTATGGTTTGTAGAAATAGAAAAATATGAATTTCTTCTATGATAATGAATTAAAATTAAATGATATAAAATTAAAATATGATTCCGTCGCTAGCAAGCTAACATTGTCATCTACAAGTTTACTTTTCCACAATTTATTTGAGAAATCAATACCTTGGAGGCTTGGCTTCTCGGCCTATAAGGGAAGACGAAACTAAAATATCTGCACAACCGACTCCACCGCTAGGATGGCAATAACTCAGTTACTGCGTAATATTATTTACTAAAACCGAACGCACTAGGAGGCGGAACAATCGAAGAAGCAACCCAAAAGTTCACTGAGTTCACAGAGGGGAGAATACAAAAATGCCGGGGGAGGTTTTAAAAATTATCCGATTACTCTCAAACCTCACATGAATTGTTTTTATGGCTATTCGCACAATATCTGGGGGAGCAGTCATAATAATTACAAAGTCGCAAAATAAGAACAACCCTAAAATATATATATATATATATATACACATTTTAACTGCAAACAACACACAGTATAATTAACGTAAAGAACGACGCTTGTATAGAAGAACGTTCCGCACAAGATGAGGAGAAAGAACGAACAAATGAAAAATGAGGTAACCACCCGGGAATCGAACCCGGGATCTTCCGATTGCCGGTCAGATATGCTAACCACTACACCATGGGCCTCGCTTAATCAGAAGCCGTAATTCTCCTACTTACGAGCAGAAACCAATGCCCTGAGGGGGCACCCTGCGCATGTCGCACATATATACATTTTAACTGCAAACAACACAGTATAATTAACGTAAAGAACGACGCTTGTATAGAAGAACGTTCCGCACAAGATGAGGAGAAAGAACGAACAAATGGAAATATATATATATATATATATATATATATATATATATATATATATATATATACGTACTATCACAAAAGGATCTCATTCTCAGGTGTTCATTATGAGATCGTGATTGCTTTGATGATCTTCAACGTCTATTTTTATGAACAGTTGTGGCAATTGCGTTTAATGTCTTCATTAAGTTTTTAGAGACATTTTTTCACTGACACATTATTTGAATCTTAATTTAATAGTGCGGCTTTTAATCAAGAAACTTACCTTACTAACTGAATATCGCTGTTCGTAGAATAAAGTGACGGATGGCCAAACACTTTTCCGCAGTAGTGGAAGAAAAATATACATATGAAACAAAAATATTTCCAACAGGATTCGAACCCTGGACCTCCTGAGTTGGAGTAGCCGGTTCCCGGGCTTCTGGCGGAGTCATTTTTGTTTCATACAAAAAGCGCAGGTGTTTATGCGTGTTATTCCATATATACTGTGTGTGTGTATATATATATATATATTTATTTATTTTGTCGTAACTGGATTTTCGTTTGGAAAATATTTCGTATCTTAACCGAGCAAGAAATATTATAAATCTGTTAATAAGTTATGTATTTTATCTTAAATAACTCGTATGAGTATATAACATTAAATATAGAATATAAACTATGTATACGATAAAAAGTACAGCTTTTTCATTTCCAGATTCATATATTCATCATTTCATAATTTTTTTTAAAGATTTGATGATAAAAGTCTTAGGGATTTACAACCCATATTTCATTATAAAAATGCGAAACAACATATATCATAAAATGGTGTAGAATAAATAATTCATTTCCGTAACTATTTCTTTTTTTACATTGATGCTCTTGGCAATATAATTTATAACATTTTTTACTCTGTTCACTTTGAATTTATATCGTAGCGCGATTTGCATAATATATTTTTAGTTTTTATTATCAAAACGTATAATATGGACGCCTTCGAGGTTCACGGTATAATCGCGATCAGACAATGGGAAGATCGAATCTCATTTAAGGCGTGAATTTCTGGGTAAAATTCTAAAAGACAAATTGCCTCTGATGACCCAGCACCCGTATGGGTAATTGGGGAATCGGCGGGTTCAACCCTATGTCGAAGTTGGGAGATCCTAGCTTTTCGCTTTTCATCAGTTTGCTGAAAAGGTTTGTTTGCAGAGAATCCAATCAAGCAAAAGTTTACATTTTAACACTCAATGTTATTTCCTTTATCATATATATATATATATATATATATATATATATATATATATATTATATATATATATATATATATATATCTACCAACATTGCAAATGTTCCGTGCGTCAGTTTCCCAGCACATGGAAATCAGACTGGACCAACCTTTAGACCTGATTTGACGCAAGACAGTTGTTGTCTCGACTCCCTGTTTCACATAGCAAGGCACACCCGACTCATTCAGGACCGTCCTGCGCCATGCACACAAATTAAAACATACATTTTACATAAATTAACTCTCTCTCTCTCTCTCTCTCTCTCTCTCTCTCTCTCTCTATATATATATATATATATATATTATTATATATATATATATACACACACACGGGGTGATTTAAAAAATAATAAATCTTATATGGGTTTTTCTCCGGGCAAGAATTACAGATGTCATCCAATCAATACCACCAGAGATGTGCCTCTGGAAGCAACGTTTGACCGCTTTCATACATGCATGGATATCCGTGGACAGCAAGTAGAGATGTATGAAGCACTGTTTGTATCACAAAAAAAGTTTTCAAATAAATTGGAAATAAAATAAATAAAACCTCATATAAGCGTTAACATTTTTATGAGTCATCCTCTCTCTCTCTCTCTCTCTCTCTCTCTCTATATATATATATATATATATATATGATACACACAGACCGTGCATGGAACAAGGAACTCTTCTAGGAAAATTAAATCCACTATAGTGCGTATAAGTAATGGTAAATGACAAATACTATAGTTTTTCCTTTTTCATGATGTAGTCCAGGCAATCTAGAGCAAAAATAGCTTCAAACTGGGCAAAATTGCTTCAGAAGCTTTCTAAACTGTTTCCAGCTCAGGAACCATTGCAGAATAACATATCCAAAATCCGACAAAATTGGACCCCGGGAACACCCCCAAAAATGAAATTCAAAATGGCGGAGTGGCAGTTTCCTACGAAATAAATAAATTTTAATTTCGCTTTGTAGAGAGAGTTATGACGTTTTTCTTGATCAGTAAAATGTTTTAAAGCACATTTTCGTTTCTAAATTAACCTATATGACTAAAAATTGTATTAGGCGGCTAGTATTAAACTATGACGTCACGTAATGTAAATAAAATATACTGTATGGAGTGTATGTGAGAATGGACATTGCTACATCTTTATAAACTTATATTATATACAACTCTTTAATTCCTACTACCCACTATCAAATCTGCGTATTTGTGCTTGTCATTTTCTTTAAAACTGTTATTATGTACTCCTTTTAAATACTGCAACACAGTTTATTAATTTGTGTTTTCTGTTTCAGACTGACTCGGTGTACGGCTGACTCGGTGTGCGTCCGCCTTCAAGAATGCAGACCCCTGAAGAATTGTGCGTGATTTGTAAGGAGAAATTGGACAGCGGACAGGAAGTGGTTCACATCTCGCAAAAAGGAGCAGATGGTATAAATGCATCCAGCCGCAGCCGTGGAAGCGATGTTGTTGCAACAGCTGGAATAAGTGTTCACGTTGTATGTAGGAAAAGGTTTACGGATAAAAAGACCATTGAAATAAAGAAGCGACAGACCGCAGCCGAGGCAATACCAAGGAAAAGTGCTCGTTTTCATGAATACGCATTTTCCAGTGCTACTCACTCTTTGTTTTGTGATACCTTTGTGGACTTTTTTCCAAACACAAACCAAAATCAGAGCATGTCAAAATAAGAACTACAGAGTTCTCCGAAACCATAAAATGGTGCTGTGAAAGCCGCTGCGATGAATGATCGTTTAATGTAAAAGGCCGTCTGGCGTATTATCTTCGTGATCTTCCTGCTGCAGATTGTGTCTACCATCACACCTGCAGCGTAAATTTTCGAAGTGGAAAAAACATTCCTCGCGCATACTCCGACGATCATGATTCGAAGAAAGGGAGACCAACTAATGAAGAGCAACACCAAGCATTCCTTCAGACCTGTGCTTACCTGGAAGAGAATGATGATGAACAACTGTTGATTGGAGACCTAATTTCCAAAATGGAGGAATGAATATCTTCAAGGAAGTCAGAGCTCTGTCTACGAACGCAGGCACATGAAGAGAAAGCTTTTAGAACGTTACGGAGACAAGATCATAATATCAGGTGAAAGTGGGAAGGCAGATGTAGTAACACTACGAGAGACAGCTAATGAAATTCTTATAGATTGTCACAAAAAGTCGAAAGAATGTGATATAGATATAGAGCTACAGAAGATTTACCTAGTAGAAGCTGCTGCAAAAATAATCAGAAGTGATATCAAGTCTGTCGACTCGCCTAGAAAAGATGTGTATCCATCTCCAAATGACATCACTGCAGAAAGTGCTCTTGATTACATTCCCAACAGTCTGAAATTGCTATTATCAAAAGCATTTGCGGGACAGGATGCTTCAAGAAAAATAGGTGCAATTGGGCAGAGCATTATGCAAGCAACCCGTCCTAGAGGATTACTATGTCCACTACAGATCGGTTTGTCGGTTCAGCTAAACCACAACTTTAGTCAAGGTACCTTATTGACGTTCTCCATCAGCTGGGTTACTGTTCGTCGTATGCAGAAGTAACAAGATTCGAAAGAAACGCGGCGCTGGCAAGTGGGTCTGGCTCTTTTACTGTTGATGAAAACACTGCAGTCCTTCTAGCAGCAGATAACGTCGATCATGATGTCTGCACTTTGGATGGGAAGAATACCTTTCATGGAATGGGTATGATTGCCGCAATAACTCCGAAGATCAAGATCCACCCTTCTATTCACAGGCGTAATGTTGGTGACAATGACATTAAGAAGATTGCAACCGTTGACATTAGGGAATATAGACACGCGAGAAGCATGTTGAGGGACATCTCATTCCGCGAACTTCCAGTACCCACTGCCACCATAAGTCGACTTAGTCTTCCCTGGCAGATATCTTCAGCAGAAAGATCAGGTCCAAGTTGGTCCGGAACAATGCAAGCAATTCACGGTGGATCAAGTGTCTCACATCCAGGTGTGGCGTCGATCACGTTCCTTCCCATCATAGATATGTCGCAATGACATGACCTGCATATTTTCGACATTACTATATTTGAGCAAGATAGCACGCGATCAAAAAGTCCCATGCATTTTACCTTTGATCAGCCTTTGTTCTGGAAAGCTTCCCAAATCATCAATGAACAGAGAGACCTGCAGGACATTGTTTTAATGCTGGGATCATTTCACACTCTGATGAATCTTTTGGGAGCAGTCGGTACTCTTATGAATGGTTCAGGATTGTCTGAAGTACTTCAAGAAATATACGGACCAAATGCTGTGCAACACATGATGTCTGGAAAAGCTGTTTCAAGAGCGATACGTGGTCATATGATAGTAGATGCAGCTCTTAGTACCTTACTAGTCGCAGACGTTTTCCCTCGTAATGAAGATGGAACTCCTCATGACCTCCATAAGGAAGCTTGTGACCTGCTCGACGATGTTATGACCGCCAAACAATCAGTTGAGGATGTGGAATCTTCGAATGCATTGTCTCAGATTGCAACACTTTGGATGCGAAGAAAACTGACCTACAATCTACTTCGCAAACAAGTCAACTCTGGTTGGAATATCAGCGAATGATCAACATTGCACGTTCCTTGATAACAGCAGACAGAACCGGCTCGTGGGATTTGAACTTGCAAGCTATGCTGGAGACCATCCCCATAATTGCAGCAGCCGGACATCACAATTACCTGAAATCGATATACCTGTACCTGCAGAAAATGTTAAGTTTGCCTTCTGAAAATCCAGCCGTTAACAAAATGTTCCAGGAAGGTAAGTTTGTGGTAGAAGAAGCGACAGATTATGGGCCGGACTCGGCACAGACCTGGTGATAGAACAAGTACTAATGCGTTCCCTGAAAAGCAGAGGCGGACTGACACGCGGAAGTGGATTTACACATCCAAAGGACAACGTGGCTCTTTTCTATGCCTCTGTGTTCCACTTATAACTTAGCAATGCAGGAATACACCAGAGTCTTGTTGGAAAGTAGTGAACAGCACAAGGAAATGAGGGAAGTAGACAAATCAGGGACAGTAATGACATGAAGAAAGTACTTGAACGTCTGGAATCCTTATCCCCATTCCATTCTACCTCGGGTCTCTGCAACATTGTAACAGGGCTAACTGCTGATCCTGGAGTTAACGTTCATCAATTGCATTCATCGGTACGAACATTGTCGTAAAAATGATTGGGAAACAAGCCTTTACATATTCTGCCAAAAGATCTGACAAAGTGAAAACACTAGGATCTGCTTCTGCCGTTGTGATCACTGATGCTTCAGATATAGAAGTAGATCCTGCACTACTGTTTCAGAGAATGATGACTGTTGCCACTGGCGGAGACATGAATCTTGAAGATGTCATGTGTTACGAACTGTGTGCATATCCTCCTGCATTGTTCGAATCACGAAGTATCTTGAGAAACCCGATAAGTCTCAGCTAGCTCATGCAATAATCAAATACACTGACACTTTACGCATGGAAGAAGTTCAAGAAATTCAGTGCACAGACCAGTACGTATTGGATGGTGGATCTCTACTACATCGTGTTTCCTGGCGTCAAGATGAAACATATGACAGCATCGCCAACTCATATGCCGATTTCACTCTGAAAACATATGGAAAAGCAATCATTGTTTTTGATGGCTACAGCAGCTCTCCTACGATCAAGGACATGACCCACAGAAGACGCAGCACCAAGACAAGCAGAAATGTGAATCTCAGTCCAAGCATGAAGTTTGTTGGCCAGAAGGAACACTTCTTGGCTAATGAAAACAACAAGCAAGCATTTATTTCCCTCGTAGGTGAGATGTTGAAGAAGCACGGGTGTACTGTTCACAACGCAGATGGGGATGCTGATGTGGACATCGTTCGTGCAGCAGTTTCCTCATCAGAAAATGCAACTACAACAGTAATAGGGGAAGACACCGACTTGCTGATTCTCCTTCTGTACCATGCCAAGGACAGTGGTTTCAAGTTGTACTATCGCAGCGATATAAGACGGGGACCATCTCCTAATCCTGTGTATGATATTCTCAGCATTCAATCATTGTTAGGCAATGACATCTGCAAGTATCTCCTGTTTGTGCATGCTTTCACGGGCTGTGATAGCACATCCAGAATTTTTTCGATCGGTAAAGCCAAAGCATTCGACACACTGATGAAGGTGGCTGAACTCCGTTCAGTTGCAAATACATTCTGTTCTGATTGTTGCCAACACTCTGACATTGAAGCCGCTGGAAGAAAGGCAATGCTTCTGTTGTATGGCTGCAAAACACTTGAATCCACTAACGCACTACGTCATCGAATGTTAGTTGAAAAGGTAGCTACAGCTAAATCTTTTGTTACACCCGAACGTTTGCCACCTACCGATGCGTCCACAAAGTACCACAGCTTTCGCACATACTTTCAAATACTAATTTGGAAGTCTACAGAAGAGAAGATTGATGCAGAACAGTGGGGTTGGTATGTAAAGAATAATTCCTACTACCCTACAGCCTGCGACAAGCCACCAGCTCCAAATTATCTACTCAACATGATCCTCTGCTCCTGCAAGACGAAATGTGCTACTTCAAGATGTGGATGCAAGCGTAATGGAATGCCCTGTTCAGCCGCTTGTGGCGAGTGCCAAATCAGTGGTTGCGATAACAACCCAAGTACCGGTAATCTATCCGATGATAGTGATGAAGAGGATTAATTTCTGTATGTTTGTGACCAGGTATCACTTCTTCTGTAATGAACATAACTTGAAACTGGGAAAAAAATAATTGTTGTATTATTGATTATAAAAATCTGTAAAAGCTATATAACATTATATTTGCGTAATAACTGGTTGTGTTGTATATTGTTGAATTATTTAAAACATTACAACTGAAAGAAAAAGCATCAAATGTATCTCTATAAATAAAAGCGTAAATTATATATATTTTTTTTTCGTAGGAAACATCCAGTCCGCCATTTTGAATTTCATTTTTGGGGGTGTTCCCGGGGTCCAATTTTGTCGGATTTTGGATATGTTATTCGGCAATGGTTCCTGAGCTGGAAACAGTTTAGAAAACTTCTGAAGCAATTTTGCCCAGGTCTAACTACAAATTGCCTGGACTAATGCTAGCCCGACGTCGGCAACGGGTAACTCGCAAAGAGATCCCGAAAATATAGCTTCCCTCACCATCTATCTGCAAAGCAGATAGGATCCAGCTTTGGGACAGGATCTAGGGTTTAAAGCAGCCTAGCCCAGCTACATTTAGAACCTCAATATAAGCAAAAGACTCGCTGCCTTCACGTCAGATGGAATACATCAAAGAAAAGGGGTAACTATTATATTTTTAGCCAAAGACCAAAACTTAAACCTCAACTGGCAGAATTGAGCGTCCACTTTTCAAGGCACATAACATGTCCGTTTCATGATGGGAATGAACTCAGAATGGTTCCCTGAGGTTTTTTATGATACACACAGACGGTGCATGGAACAAGGAACTCTTCTAGGAAAATTAAATCCACTATAGTCCGAATAAGTAATGGTAAATGACAAATACTATAGTTTTTTCTTTTTCATGATGTTAGCCCGACGTGGGCAACGGATCACTCGCAAAGAGGTCCCATTCCCATCATGAAACGGACATGTCATGTGCCTTGAAAAGAGGACGCTCAATTCTGCCAGTTGAAGTTTAAGTTTTGGTTTTTGGCTAAATATATAATAGTTACCCCTTTTTCTTTGAAGTATTCAATCTGACGTGAAGGCAGCGAGTTTTTTGCTTATATTGAGGTTCTAAATGTAAGTGGGATAGGCTGCTTTAAACCCTACATACTGTCCCAAAGCTGGATCCTATCTGCTTTGCAGATAGCTAGTGAGGGAAGCTATATTTTTTGGACCACTTTGCGAGTGACCCGTTGCCCAGGTCGGGCTAGCATCATGAAAAAGAAAAAAATATAGTATTTGTAATTTACCATTACTTATTCGGACTATAGTGGATTTAATTTTCCTAGAAGAGTTCCTTCTTCCATGCACGGTCTGTGTGTATCATAAAAAACCTCAGGGGAACCATTCTGAGTTCATATATATATATAATGTTATAATGTTTCAGACCAACAAACACCCTAGGATCCACTCATGGCTGGTCCACCTAACTCTGGTTGTAGTTGTGTATTGCGCATGTCCTCCGTGGTGGCGGAGGGGACCTACAATTTTATGTGGGTTCCGAACCACAAAAACCTTAATTTTACTACCTTGGTCTATACCCAGTCTATCAACATATGCGTCTAATCGATTTTTAAACATGTTTATAGACGTGCTACTAATTACTTCTACCGGGAAACTATTCCAGCTATTTACTATTCTATGCGTAAACATTTTTTTGGCAACTGCTGTCTCGAATCTTCTACTTCTCAACTTACACCCGTTATTTCTAGTTCTATTATATTGTGATATTTCGACAAAGCTATCTCTATTTACGTTATCGAACACATTCATAATTTTAAAAACCTGGATTAGATCACCCCTTCGCCTCCTAGTCTCGAGTGTAGTCAATTTTAACTCCTTAATCCTATCTTCGTACGACTTCGACCTAAGCGACGGAATCATCGATTTTATCTATATCTTTGCGCATATGCGGATTCCAAAGTTGGATCGCGTACTTCAAATAGGGTCTAACTAATGATTTATAAAGAGGAACAATAATATTGTGCGATTTGTACTAAAAATTCCCAGCTATAAAACCTAGCACCTTGTTCGCCTTATTGATGGCTGCTGTACTTTGTTTCACCATTTTTAAATCACCAGTGACGATAACTCCTAAATCTTTTTCCTGTTCTACGCTTGCCAACTCCTTCCCTGACATAATATACGCAAAATTACCGTTGCGCGAACATATATATAAAATTTTTCACTTATCGACGTTAAATCTCATTTGCCATGTGACTGACAAATCAACGATTTTATTCAGATCTTCCTGGATTTTACCTCTATCTTCATCATTAATTGTCCTACCACCCAACTTCCTGTCATCCGCAAACTTTGAACTGTGCTGACTAGGCCGACATCTAAATCGTTAATATATATAAGTAAACGCAAGGGGCCCAATACAGAACCCTGAGGAACGCCGCTCGCTACATTAGCCCAAGACGACTGCGCTCGATCAACGACCACCATCTGTTTCCTATCCCGCAACAACTCTTCTCTCCAATTTATTACTACACCCTTGATTCCATGAACATTAGTTTTTGCAATGAGTCTTTTGTGCGGTAAGGTGTCAAACGCTTTTTGAAAATCTAAATACACTACATCTACCGCCCGATGACTATAGTAAACTTCAATCATGCTTTGAAAAAATTCTAAAAAATTAGTTAAGCAAGATTTGTTTCACCTAAACCCGTGCTGCGTATTTCTAATCAAGTTATGTAATTCCAAGTGTTCGACTATACGATCCCTAATTATTGATTCCAGTAGCTTACCTACAACAGACGTTAAACCGATTGGCCTATAATTTCCCGCCGCACCTTTATCGCCTTTCTTAAAAATAGGTGTTACATTTGCTAACTTGAAATTATCTGGTACGCTGTCCTCAGAAATAGGCGCATTAAAAATCTTTGTTAGCAGCACAACAACGCTTTCATTTAATTCTTTTAATTGTATGGGATATATGGAATCCGGCCCCGGTGATTTATGCATTTTCATTTTGGCAATATAGCTCATTACCTCCCTTTCACTAACCACACTATTATCTAAATTATTACCATTGTCAAAAGGTGTTATGTCTATGACCGTAGGGATATTCGTTACATCTTCTATTGTTAAAACTGACATAAAATATTCGTTTAGCAGGGTAGCCATTTGCTTGTTTTCAGGAACTAGCTCTCCGTTAAAATTTTTCAACGGCCCCAAGACATTCTTTACTGGATTAATATTATTGACGTATTGAAAGAATCGCTTGGGGTTTTCTTTGCCGTCACGAGTATGGAGATTTCAAAATCACGCTTGGACTTTTTTATTACACTTTTCGCTTCACGGCTTAGAGATATGTAGTTATTTCTTAACCACAAATTGTCTTTATTGCACTTATGTAGCCTATAAGCCATATTTCTACTCCTTATAATATCCCCTACTCTAGAAGTAAACCACAAGGGCTTGTTATTTACTTCCGCATGCTTAATCTTGTACGGTACACATTCCTCATTTATAGTCTTAAATACTGTTTCAAACTATTCCCACATTATTTTTGCGTTGGAGATCCCCATTACGTTTTCCAAATTGACGTGTGACAATTCATTTCGAAATTTACAAAAGTCTGCGTAATAGAAGTCAGGAATTTTAGTCGAGTTAGCTGGCTTCGAGTGACTTACTGAGAGGACAAACTCTACCATATTGTGATCGTTATTGCTTAACGGTTCTATTACTTGAAGATCAGTGATTAGCCTATCGTCCGTAGTTATTACTAAATCTAAAATACTGTCCAACCTCATAGGTTCCCCAACCTTTTGAATAAGATAGCTATCCTCGAGAAAATTAACTAAACGATTACCTTCCGCGTCTCTCTGCATTGTATCGTAATTCACGTTAGCACAGTTAAAGTCACTCATAACTAGGCTGACCATATTTCCTTGAGACAAAAACGGGACATTGGGATGGCAAAAAAGGGACGCGGTTATGTAATATTCTGTATTCATGAAAAAGTAAGTACATAAACATATTGAGCTTACAATTATTCTCAGTGACAGAACCCATACAAAAATTTAGGTAGACGTAGTACTGTCCCGTTCAAAACGGTACGTATGGTCAGTCTACCCATAACTAAAGCTTGCTGTTTGATTAGGGGGCCTATATATAACGGCAACAACAAGTTTGAAATCGTTCAATTTAAGTTCTGCTCATGTCGAATCTATCGGTTCTGAAATTCTGTGCTTTACTTCTATAACGTTCGCAATATTATCTTTGATATACAACATAACACCGCTTCCTCGCCTACCTATTCTCTTTTTAACAAAAAGTCTACAACCTCTAATTTGATACTCCCCTACAAAGTCATATGTTTCAGCGCTAAGCCACAATTCATTTATCGCAATTAAATCATAGTCTTTACAAGCAATTAAACAAAAAAATTCGTTATTTTATTTCGTAGGCTATGAGCATTTAAGGACAAATCCTTCAAATTGTTTGTAACCGCGATACCTTCGCTCGCGCAAGGGAATTTTAAGGAAATTACGCCAGGACCGTTCGAGTTACGGCAGCCTGAAAAGAAGAAACAGTATTATGAAATAGTCTTCCTAAACGCGCAGCTCCAACGTCATTAAGGTGAAGTCCATCTCTTTGTAACAAGTCCTTCCTGCCGTAGAAACTGCTCCAAAAATTCGCAAAATGCACTCCTTCCTGTTGACAAAGTGACTTTGGGTTATTGGTAATATAGGTCGCCTTGCTGTAGAATTCGTTACGTTGGATAATTCGAGGAAGTGTACCTGTTAAAACAATCTTAGTTTTTTCCTTTAGTCGCTCTAGTAAGTCGCTATACCTAGCCAGCAGCTCTTCCGATCTAGAATTTAGAACGTTATTTGTACCGACGTGAATAACATACGTTGTGTCCTCAGAGGTTCCATCTGTAAAAATATCAGCACTATTAGATATATCCTCCACCCTTGCACCAGGGTAGAAGTAACGGCGCCTACGACGGGGGTTCCTCCCCCAGAATTCTTCGATCTGCCTTCGAACAATGGAATCACCAACGAGTCGTATTTCAGGTTCATCCACGTCTTCGAAGCCTAAAACAGAAAGCTTATTGTTCGTTAATACCGGTAGACAAATCTTAGGTTGTCTCAATGGGGCTCCATTACATACTTGCACGAAGGGTCGGGAACTATGGGAAGAAAGAGGGCTATTAGTATTATTTATACCATTAGTAGAAACTGAGGCAGGAGGGGCCGTGACTGAAGAATAACTCCTCTCAGAAGGCCCAAGAGATTCTAACTTTTCCGTCAGGAGCACCACCCTCTCTTCAAGCCTCACTCTGGCCTCCCTCTCACGCTCCAGCTCGTTCCTCAGCAATTCCATTTTTGAGCACCACCTGCACACTAACTGATCATTATTATTAGCCAAAATAAACGCGTAAGAGGCGAACTTTCCTTTACAGCGACTGTAAGTACTTGACGGGGGTGCCATGCTATTAACTAATTAAAAAACGAGCGTTTGGAAATTAATATCGAGTTAATAATAGTAATCTAGTAACGACGTACATCTCCTAGAATAAGTAAGGAGCAATTAATAAATAAAACGTAGGTCTACCGTGCGCTTATTGCGACGTCACCTGCGCAAGCCCGAAAAAGTGTTCTTCAAACGCAGAAACAGGTTCCTGTAACCCAAATTTATATTAAATGAATATACTTAATTAAGCTACCGATGAAGGTTCTGGAAGAGGAAGAGTATGAATAAAGATGGATAAAAACAAAAACAAAAAAAAAGAAGAAAACTTATCTGTCCACAATTCGCGCGACTTTTTTCTCTTTTTCCTTTTTTTCCACGAACCGTGACCTCACCCTACCTGATGAGCCTCAACAAGGCAAAATCAACCTTATTAGACCACGTTTCTGAATTTTACCTTCTCGAAGGAAAACAAACAAGGTAAAATCAACTTTATTAGACCACGTTTTGGAATTTTACCCTCTCGAAGGAAAACAAACAAGGCAAGTCACGTGCACTCGCCTTGGTTTAATCAAATAATACAGTAATAAATAAAGTCAAAGAATAAACTATATTCGTTTATGAATAATTCATAATAGGAGGTAATTTAGTTAAGAAAGCACCAAAAACTTATTTTTTCTAAAGACACTTCGAATAAAGTCACTTATTCAATTGGTAATACTGGACACTCGATAGAACACGTCTCTCCACAAGGAAAGACAGATCATAATATATATATATAAACTCCGTAACATGTATAAAATACCATTTAAAGTATTATACTAGGGGCACTCAATATATTTTGCCTCACACTTTTTTCTTGGCTAAATAATAGGCCATGGGGCTGTAATGTCTTTTGGGCCGTAAGTTTGAACTTTCTGCGCTTCACATAACCGGATTTTTCCAGTTTGAACCTCCCCTCCTTGTATAAAACCGCTTTTAAACGACCTTGTATAAAACAGATGGTTAACGCCGTTTCGAAAATGGGGTCTGACAGTAATGTGCGTCGTAAACAGAGAGCTGTTATCGAGTTCTTAACCGCAGAGAAGGAAACAGTTGGAAATATTCACAAACATCTACAAAACGTTTACGGAGATGCTGTTGTTGATCAAAGCACAGTTGGACGCTGGTCTGAACGTATGAGATCATCGGAGAGAGAGAGAGAGCCAGCCTCGATGATGAGCCACGCAACGGTCGCCTGGCATCGGCTGTGACATCTCACACTCTGCAACGTGTTAACGGCATCGTTCGATCAAATCGGCGTGTCACATACAAGGAGCTATCACTGGAGCTAGGAATTAGTGAAGGAAGTGTGAATACTATAATTCAGCAACTGGGATACTCAAAAGTGTGTTCACAGTTTGTTCCTCGCCAACTGACTGAAGATCACAAAGCCCAAAGAAAGGAAATTGCTTCTGAGTCGTTGGCTCGATACGTGACAAAAGGGGATGACTTCCTTTCACGAATTGTGACTGGGGATGAGACTTGGGTACACCACTTTGAACCTGAAACAAAACGCCAATCCATGGAGTGGCATCACGCAGACTTCCCACGCAAAAAGTTCAAAATGGCTCCCTCTGCAGGAAATGTTTTGGCCACCATCTTCTGGGACATGAAAGGGGTGATTCTGGTGGACATTATGAAGAATGAACAAACAACCAACTCAGAGGCATATATTGCTAACCTACAGAGACTCCAAAGACGTATAAAGCGAGTTCGACCGGGGAGAAAACTGGAAGACGTCCTTTTTTTGCACGATAACGCAACACCACACAACAATTTGCAAACAAGAGAGGCCATCACAAAAATGCGCTTGACTGTGTTACTCCACCCTCCATACAGCCCGGATCTGGCACCTTCAGACTTCCATTTGTTTGGGCCAATGAAGGATGCTCTTCGTGGAAGAAAGTTTCAGAGTGACGATGATGTTGTTGAGGAGGATAAGAGGTGGCTCCAACGGAACCCAGCGGACTTTTACCAACAAGGAATAAAGGCCCTTGTTTCGAGGTGGAGGAAAGCCGTAGAAAAGGATGGAAACTGTGTTAAAATAAAAACTTGTAATAGACGTATGTAACTTCTTGTGTACAAAATTTCTGGAACTTACAAGGAAATTTGGAAAGAAAAAAAAAAGGTTGTGAAAAATATATTGAGTGGCCCTCGTATATTGATTGCAAACTTTGAATGTGGAAAGATATGCTAAATTTGAAAGGTGCGTTTTGGAAGCAAAGCCAAAGTGAGTGAGAAATTAAAATTTATGTAATGTTATGACGTAAATTGTGATAAAAGTTAAAAAGGAATTACGAATGAATACAATATATTATTCATGCCTATTTTTGTTTATAACTTCTCCTTCCAAAGTTTTAGAAAAGATAATAAAGTACATAAAGTTCTTAGGAAATGCCAAATAATTTTATTTCCTTTCTTCTTTCAAACTGCATCCCATCAACAAAATTTTAAAAAATTACATTTATTGTTTACGTACAAATTATATATATATATAATTATATATATATATATATATATATATATATATATATATGTGTGTGTGTGTTTGTGTGTGTATTTATTGCTTTTCATTGTTTGAAGATGTCCCTCAAGCCACATTAATAGTGGATTCTGCAGCGTCCGAAAGTTTCAAAACTGCCGACGAAGCAAAGGGCGTGACCATCCATGTGACCGAAGGAATGACAGTGACATTCATCTGCGCTGTGAAAGCGAGACCTCCTCCTTATAACATATCATGGCTTCATAATGTGAGTTTTACGCTTTTATTCTTTCACAAACAGTTTATGTGTGACTTTTAAATTTTGAGAGATTTACGCAAACAGTTTAGAATATACTCGTAAGGTTTGTCTTTTGTTTCTACAAAGTGTTTACGAAGGAAATGTTTCCCTTTAGTTATTTATAACATAAATTAATTTCTAGTTGTTTATAAACGAATAGGAATCTAAGTTTTTGTGGTATATATACAGTAATTTTTTGAAACAAAGAGAAAGTGTTTTTTCACGTAAACTTAAATATCAGTCATTTACAAACAATAATGACGTCTTTACTTTTCTTTTTTTATAGGTAAATTACATTGGCCAACAAGTATTTTTCATTAGATATAATTATGGGTGAGCTAGATCGCTGTTGGGACGCTCATTCCAAATCTGTTTTCGGTTTTCCTCTAGCACGTCTAGTTTTTGAGATGAGACCGATATACTGTACAGCAGGGCTTCTCAAACTTTTTTCACTTGCGACCCCTTTGGATCAGACAAATTTTTTCGCGACCCTTCACTCAATGTCATAAAAGCAATAGGTACTAACACTGTATATTTATGAAAAAAAAAATATTTTCAAATGTTTCTGCGACCCCCAATAATATTTACGCGACCCCCTGAGGGGTCGCGACCCCTAGTTTGAGAAGCGTGGCTGTACAGTATTATATATATATATATATATATATATATATATATATATATATATATATATATTATATATATATATATATATATATTAGGGTGTCTCTTATTTTCGAAGTGTTGATTGTTTTAGGTTGCGCCCCCTCAACCAGTTCCATTGGTTGAAAAAACATCACATATAAAATTGTTTTTGGATTGAACAATTTTTAGAGGTCGCCCCCGCTTATTAAAGTTCATAAAATATAGCTATTATTTATGCAATTAATATTTGAAATTACTAGCAGTTGTCAAGTATACTAAACATATGTTTTTAATTAATTAATCATCATATTTATGATGAATTCAATTAAATGAATATATTAGAGATAATTGTCAAGTTTGTAGCTGAAAATATTGCTTGATAAGACAAGATCAACCTGTTTAAACATGTTTCATCAAGAATGCTCCAGATTATGTTGCAATTGCTTATTTGTCATCATTCAGTGTTCTGCTGTCATAAGTAAAAGGTGTGTAACTGTGTATCACTATACTTCTTTTTTGCTATAATCAGATAATAAACTATGTTATTTATATTTCTCTCTGCTGAGGCAGAGAGAAAAAGAGTCAGAATCTTTGATGGAGGCGTCTACTAGTCAAGTTGTACTGGCTTCTTCCACATCTTCCAGCAACACTGATGAAAGTGAGAATGAGGAGGAGGAGCCCAAAGGAGCTTGTGCTTTACCAAAATCTAAGAAAAAACGAGGCATGAAAAACATCATGACTATTCAGATGTCTGCTGCCCTGGATCGTACACAAATTTCCTCTAGAAAGGCAACATTTATCCTCGCAGAGGCAGCTAAAAGCTTTGGTTTGGACGCTTCAGATTACAACATAAACCAACATTCTATCCATCGCCTTCGAAATAAGAACCGAGCTCGTCATGCTAAAGAACTTAAGGAGCATTTCCATGGAGAATGTTCTATGACAGTCCACTGGGATGGCAAGATGATGGAGGACCTCACCTCGCACAAGCACATTGATCGTCTCCCAGTACTTGTGTCAGGACCTGGTGTTGAACAGCTGCTTGGTGTCCCAAAAATCCCAAACTCAACTGGAGAAGCACAAGCTGAAGCCGTCTTTAACTGCCTGAATGAATGGGGAATTACAGAGAGAGTAAAAACACGGGTCAATATAGTGGAGCCTGTGCTCTCATCGAAGCAAAATTGGGACATGATGTTTAGTACTTGCCTTGTAGACACCATGTTTTAGATTTATTGTTGGGAGCTGCATTTGAAGCAACATTGGGATCTACATCAACTGGTCCAGAGATATTGATCTTTAAGCGTTTTCGTGACAATATTGGACTTCTGTTGATCAAAGCCAGTTCCAAACAGGTGAGACAGACACGATTACTAAAGAAGCAATTATCCAGTCTAAAACTGAACTAATTCAGTTTGCTAGATCCCAGGCACCTATGCTACGGGATGACTATCAAGAACTTTTGGATCTGTCCATCATCTTTCTTAGAGGTGTCCCCAATAAAGGCATCAAGTTTCGTGCACCAGGTGCCATGCATCGAGCTCGCTGGATGTCCAAAGCGCTCTATTCTATCAAGATGTGGCTTTTTCGAAACCAGTTCAAGATGACTAAGACTGAAGAACGAGGAATTCGAGATCTTTCCTTTTTTTCTGTTCTCATCTATATGAAGGCTTGGACAACATCCTCACTCCCTATTGAAACCCCATTTAATGACTGGCTCCTTATGAGGTCATTGATTAATTATCCTAACAAAAAGATTTCTGATGCAACTAAAAAAAAGCTCTCTAACCACTTATGGTACCTGTCTGAAGAAGCAGTTGGTCTTGCTTTCTTTGATGAGCGAATTACTACAGATGTAAAGAAACGCATGGTAAAGGCATTAGAAGATGAGTCCACTGATAGACCACCCAAGCGTCCTCGGATTCCTGAATCGACCTTCTGCTCTGGTGAAGGACTACACCAACTTGTTACAAGAAATACTAGAGAATTCTTTACTAAGCTGAATTTGCCAGAAGGATTTCTGAACAAGGCACCCAGCACTTGGACATCCAACTGTGAATATTTAAGGGCCAGAGCTATTGTTGCAGCTCTATCTGTTGTAAATGACCGGGCAGAACGTGCAGTAGCTTTAGTTCAAGAGCTGAATGAGAAATTGACAGTGGGGGAAGAGCAGCTCCAGTTCCTGCTCCAAATTGTTGCAAAACACCGCCAGAGTCACCCAGTTCCATCAAAAACTGTTCTTCTCAAAAAATAACCATCAATGAGGTCGCACCTTAAAATACACCATATTGTATAATTAGTGTATATTAAATAAATGTTGTATAAGGAAATAATACTAATTAAAGTAATTAAAGTACGTAAATAGCACTGGCATTTTGAATTTATCTCTATATAATAAACTAATGGTTTTTTTTTGTAGCAATGCTTCATTGCTGATTGTATATAAAAAAAGAGCCAGGAAGGATTTTGGATAGGAGAAAAAGGATTGGGATAAAGAAGGATTGAGGACCAAAGGATGGATTATAACAACATCAAGGATAGGTTAGAAAAGGATCAATGATAAATAAGAAGGCCTATACTTATAAAAACGAATCAAACTAAAAAAAGAAGGAAGGAATTATGTGTATAATGAGCATAATCATATGTCAGGAGCTATTATGCCATGGTCACCATTTTTATTAGCCGGGGGCGACCCCTAAATATGGGCCAATTTGTGTCAAACTTTCAAGTTTTAGTTTTTATGCTAAATGGAACTATTTTAGGGGGCGCAGATAAAATAATTCAACATTTCAATTTTTGACTACCCAATAAGAGACACCCTAATATATATTATATATATATATATATATATATATATATATATATATATATATTTATATATAAAATATATATATTATATATATTATATAAAATACTATATATAATATACTATATATAATATAATATATAATACTATATAATTTGTACAATATAAGTTATAATATGCGTCCTTTATACATGTAGCGGAGTATTTTGTCGTTGCAGCTTTGGTGTAGGTTTTTGCTTTACCGTTTCTGTACCTTCATGTATGGCATTTTCTCGTCTCAACTTGGGCTTTCCGCAGGTTGTCTTATGGTATTTTAGGTGAGAGCAGTTGCTGTCCACAAATTTGCAAATGTTGCACATGTACACTCTTTTATTCTTTGGTGTAACAGTCACATGTCTAGTTGTGTGTTCTGTATTGTTTTGTTTTGTGTCGCCCACTTACACATTTTATTTTTTTACTTGATTTACATCAACCCACTCATCGATCATCATGCCTCGAAAATGTAAAAATCACCCCGACAATTTCTGTTACGTGTGCGGCTCGTTCGCGACTAATTCACAAAGGCTTACAATCACGATGGATCTTCCGAAAACTTACCGGTTATACTTCGGCTGTCCACTAGACGACCAAAATAAAGCGTGAGCGGAACCATGTTATCTGTACCGCTTGTTCGAATGGATTACGTGAATGGTTGAACCAAAGGAAAAAGTCGATGCTGTTCGCTATACCCATGATATGGAAGGAGCCAAGAGACCGTTATGGCGATTGTTACTTTTGCAATGTTAATATAACTGGATTCTCCGCGAAGAACAAGCATAACATCGTTTATCCGAACGTAGACTCCGCGATCAGACCGATCTCTCACGATAACACGATGCTGATTCCGGTACCTCCACAGCATGAACTCGATTCTTTAGAAGACGAAAGGGAATCCAACGAAGGTGCGATTTGCGGAGATGCGGGACCTTCGGCCGATCTTCACTACACACCTGACGAAGAGCAATCGGAGCCGGAGAGGATTACCCAAAACGAGTTGAATGACCTCATTAGAGACCTAGCCCTCTCTAAAGAGAAATCAGAACTTCTCTCCTCGAGACTCAAGCAGAAACACTTACTTGAGAAGAACGTCCGAGTGTGTCACTATCGAAAACGAAATCATGATTTGGCGACATTTTTGCAGTAGACGGTCCGCTCTGCTATTGCCATGATATCAATGGACTTTTCGAGAATTTGTCACAGGTACACACACCATCTGAGTGGCGTCTCTTCATTGATTCCTCACAGCGAAGCTTGAAAGCGGTTCTCATGCATAACGGGAACTTAAAGCCGTCCATCCAGATCGCCCACTCCGTTCATCTAAAGGACACGTACGATAACATGAATATACTACTCGAAGCAATCCAATACAACACTCATCAGTGGAATATCTGTGGTGATCTCAAAGTCATTGGTATGTTAATGGGCATGCAAGGTAGGTTTACGAAATACTGTTGTTTCCTATGCCTATGGGACAGTCGTGCTACCACGGATCATTACATCAGACGTGACTAGCATCAAAGAAGCACATACGAGCTAGGACCGGGCAGTGTCCAGTGTGTTCCTTTAGTTGACCCAAAGAAGATTTTCCTGCCACCTCTCCACATTAAGCTCGGCTTAATGAAAAATTTTGTGAAAGTGATGTGTAAGACGAATTGGAGAGGGTTTCGATATCTTGTTGAGAAATTTGCAAATATCAGTGCCACGAAATTGAAGGAGGGAATCTTTGTGGGGCCGCAAATCAGGGAGGTTCTGCAGGATGAAAGCTTTGAAGAAAACCTCAATGCCTTAGAACTAAAAGCATGGCAGGCTTTCAAATAGATTTGTGGAAACTTCTTGGGTAACCACAAGTCTCCCGCATACAAAGATGGAGTTCAGAAACTGCTCGATGCATGTCAAGAAATGGGCTGTCGCATGTCCTTGAAAATACATATTTTTACATTCGCATCTGGATTTCTTTCCCAAAAACCTTGGCGCGGTGAGTGACGAACAGGGGGAACTTCCATCAAGACATCCAGCCAATGGAAAATCGCTACCAAGGTTTGTGGAACGAAAGTATGCTGGCAGATAACTGCTGGGTGTTGTACCGCGACGATCCGGACAAGGTTTACAAAAGAAAATCGTACTCGCAACGTTTGTAGGTTGGTATACATTTCTTTTTATGAATAAAGTTGTACTTTTACGATAAATTGTGATGAAATTAACACCAGTCATATTTCGATACCTATATGTGCTAGAGGAAAATTGAAAACAGATTTGGAATCAGCGTATAAAACCAGTCTAGAAAAGTGTATATTCATCTTTGATGAGAGAAAAAAGTTCGATTTTGTCGACCAATGTTATTGTTCATATATGAACCATTGTTAAAAAGGGAATTGTTGTAAATCGTAACGTGTTCCTGTTTTCGCTAAACAAATGTCCGTTTAAAATACATTTTGAATTTTAACACTTTTTTAATTATGTTTGGTTTTGGAATTTTAGTGTTTGGACGGAAAACCAAAAGAAAGAAGCGTCAAATTTTCGACATTGTGTCAACAAAGATTTTATTCTATTTTTATTGTTTATGAAATGTGGAACAGTCGTCTCTTTAAATGAAAGTTACGTATAGTTAGGTTTGGTAATGCCTAGTTAGTTAAATTAGGTTAGGTTAGATCGTTCTAGGTATCGTCGTCCTTGTTTGAGGGAATGGCAATATTTTTCGAAAAAATTTTCATTCCAGTGAAATTTCAGGACGTTTCAAAAATTTGGTCTGGGGTTTGAAATGTTTAACTCGCAACCAACTTTGATTTACGTAATCGTGTTTGAGTGTTCTAAAACTAGTTATCGGTATACTCATCCTTATACTATATATATATACACACACACACACACACACCTACATTGATTATGTTTGTATCAGGTGAATTCGTTAATCATTGTTGGCAACACTGCACGTCGATTCGGTTGCCATCTACCGTACATTGGTTATATGAGTCAGTTAAACATGGCGGCTCGACTGGAACAGTGCCCTGCCCTACAGAGCAGTCCAGGACGTTTACGTTTAATGGCCGCTCGTAAACGTTCCAGTGTTGAACAATATGCAGCTGCATTGATTGTTGTGCCTTTTTGTATGATGTCTGTGAGCAAAACGCCTTTGTGGTCCCAAAACACGGTAGCCATCACTTTGCCAGTGGACCTCACAATCTTAAACTTCTTTGGTCGCGGGGACCTAGGTTGTTTCCATTCCATGTTCGCACGTTTTGTTTCCGGAGTACGGTGATGAACCCATGTCTCTCCTGTGACAATGCGCTCGAGAAATTCTTGACCACTAACCGACTCGGAATATCGTTGCAGAAATGATAGGGCAATGTTTCAGTCGAGCCGCCATATTCAAGTGACTCATACAGGGTGTACATAAAGTCAGGATCTATTTTTGTGAAATAATTATTTTTTTCTATTTTTCTTTTCAGAAGCCCTTAGAATGAATACAGAAGAGCGTGTGGCAATAGTAATTTGGCGAATCGAGGGAAAGAAATACAATGACATCAGAGAGAAGTTTAGAAGGAGATTTCATAAGCCGGGGCCAATAGACAAGGCAATACGAAAATTGGTGAACAAATTTAAACGAACGGGATCTGTAAATGATGAAGCAAGATCAGGACGACCGTGTATGTCAGATCTTACCGTGAATGCAGTACGCGGAATTATCACTGAGGAGCCACGTACGTCCGTTCGTGCTGCATCACACAGACTCGGCCTCCCGACGTCATCTGTGCACAAAATTCTGAAAGTTAATTTGCAGAAGAAAAGCTATCATTTGCAGGTTTTACATGATTTACATGAGGAAGATTTCCCTCGACGAAGTGCTGTGTGTGCTGATCTCGTAGAACAAATCTGGAGTGATAATTTAATGGACAACATTCTCTTTAGTGATGAAGCCACTTTCCATACGTGTGGAAAAGTAAATCGCCATAACTGTCGAATTTGGGCAGATGAAAGACCGAATGATTTCGTCCAAAATTGGGAAAGAGACTCACCTAAAGTTAATGTCTGGATGGGTTTAACAGAATCTAAGGTTTTGGTCCTTTTTTCTTTGCTGAAGCTACAGTTACGGGGCTTATTTATCTGGACATGTTGCAGCAATTCCTTGAACCTCAGCTGATTGGGGATAGGATTGTTAGTACCGTCGTCTATCAACATGATGGTGCTCCTTGTTACTATGCCAAAATTGTTCAGGATTATCTAAATGGACGTTTTCCAAATCGCTGGATCGGACGCGGAAGCAAAAGACCTTGGCCAGCGAGATCACCAGATTTAACCCATTTAGATTTCTTTGCATGGTGCTTTATCAAATCGCACGTCTATCAGACGAAGATTACGAGTCTTGAAAACTTACGTACACGTATACGAACTGCTGCAGATAACATAACCCCGCAAATGCTCCAGAATGTGTTTAGAAATGCTGCGGAACGATTTGAGCTGTGCAGGGATACTGATGGGCGTCACGTCGAATCCTACTCTTAATTATTTAATAAATGTTACCACTTTATCATTTTATGATTGAATTCCATATAATTTCCAAGTGCTTCACAAAAATAGATCCTGACTTTATGTACACCCTGTATATTGTATGCTCTTCATAGACTTTTTGAATGAAAACAGTTTCACAGAAAAAACTAAGTCTCGCCATTTTCATAAAAATTCGAAAATATTAAATTTAAAAACTTTGGTGAACGGAATGCTTTTACTTTGTAAACGTTTTTAATTGACGTGCAACACGAAACTCATTGTGAATATTAAATTTACTCAACTCCACTGGATACAAGCCGGAAGGTAAATGTAAAAAAAAACCGCAATAATATTGTGTATTAACGTACTTTCGAATAGATAATAGGGTAATCATTGGAATTCATTAATAATTTTGTTAACATTGTTTTCCAACAACGATAGTCATTTGTTTCATGAGAATGATAGGCTTTGTAACACAACATACATTGACGAATAATAATCTTCACAGGGTTGTTATTGTTGTTGTTAAAAGTTTTGTTCTCATATTTCAAAATTGTTTTCTTTAAAAATAACTTTAAAAAACTGATGAAGAATCACTAATTAAAAATATCGGACTACATTTCCTTCTTTCATTTTAACTCAATATTACAATTTTAATTTTAACATATACAGAGGCCATTACATATTTGAAAATAACAAATGCTACGCATACGCACACACACACACACACACACACACACACACATATATATAAGGAACAACAAGACTAGGCCATATACAAACATTTAATATACAGAGCTTTCAACATTTCTAATGCCATCTTCAGTGCTAAAAATGAGATATATTACTTTAGGTGAGTTTGAACGACGGTTCAGGATCGACCTGCCGACCCCTCTGCAGCATCCCGCCTCACTTGCGGGATTTGGTGAAGGAGGGAATTGCTGTCTGATCTCCTCCTGCCATCGTAGCCAGCCACGCGTGGCTAGTCAGGGACTTTGCATAGGAATCTATCCAGCTGGTTCTTGAAGTTATTCAGGTCGGTGTGCTGGAGATTCCTCACTTCTTTTGGTAGGACATTGAAAAACTTTGGGCCTCGTACTCTGAGGGTATTTTCCATCCTCGTTTTCATGGCCCCTTGTCCCACCGCAGCTGGGACCGTACAAAATCTGCCTCTTCTCTCATTCCAGTTTGTTTCTATTTCATTTCTAAGGTTAGGGACAGAGCCCTCAAGTATTTTCCATATTAAATGCAAAAAACTTCACTTTTTTCTACGTGAAGGTCAAAATATGATAATAAAACCCAACTCTAATAAACTGAGTTTATTTCCACAAGAGTTTCGATGCCCACTGGCATCCTCTTCGGGTGGATACAGAAAAACACATTCGTTTTTCTGTATCCACCCGAAGGGGATGCCAGTGGGCATCAAAACTCTTGTGGAAATAAACTCTGTCTATTAGAGTGGGTTTTTATTATCATATTTTCCATATGCATATTATTGTGTACCGCTCGCGCCTTCTTTCGAGAGAGTAGAGTTCCATGGATTGTAGTCGAGACCAGTAGTCTTCACCTTCCGTTTCCTGTATCGTAGACGTAAAAGTCCTTTGTTTAGCTTCAATGTTCGCAATGTCTCGTTTTCTGTATGGGCTTGTGAGTACTGAGTAATACTCAATTATTGGTAGGTCTAGACTCATCCATAATATGAGCATGATGTTTGCTTTTCTGCTGCGGAAGCTCCTCCAGATGATTCCCATTATTTTTCTAGCCGTTGTAATTTTGAATTCTGCATCCGACGACATTATTACTCCAAGATCCCTGACTTATGCATTTGGTGTTATCTGTTTGGCTTGCATAGTTTTGTACCCTTTTATCTGTAGCTCCTTGTTATTACCATATCTTAGAAGTTGGAATTTTTCTTCGTTGAATTTCATATTGTTGTCTTCTGCCCACTGGAATAATGTTTCAATGTCGTTTTGTAATTTTCGTATGTCACCTTCGTTCAATATTTCCTTACATATCTTTGTCACCTGCGAAGTATGATACAGTACTGTCCTTAATATCTGCATCAATATCTGCGATCATTATTATGAACAGCAAGGGAGCTAATACTGTCCCTTGTGGGACAGAGCTCATGACTTCCGAGACTTCCGATTTAACTCTGTTTACCACCACTCTTTGTGTTCTTTGCGTCAAGAAATTAAATATCCACCTTCCCAGCTTTCCAGTAATTCCTGTATTCTTAAGTTTGTGTGCTATGATTCCATGGTCACATTTATCGAAGGCTTTAGCAAAGCCCGTATATATTACATCTATGTTTTGTCCTCGACACAATGTCTCTAATATTTCCTCTTGGTAGTCTAGTAGCTGTGATAGGCATGATCTTCCAGCCCTGATGCCATGTTGATTTGGGTTCTATAAGTCTTTTTCTTGTAGGTAGTAGGTAGTTTTGCCTCTAATTATACGTTCAAAACACTTTATAAGGTGTGAGGCGAGAGCCACTGGCCGATAATTCTTGGGCATTGCTCTGCTACCACCTTTAAATAGGGGAGCAATGTTCGCGTTGTTTAAGGGGAGAGGAATTTGTCCTGTGTCGAGTGATTTCCTCCATAGTAAGTATGACGGTTTGGCAATACTCTCTTTGCATTGAGAAGGGCATGAATTGTTAACAGACCGAATTGAAAATGCCACCTTTGAGATTCTCACTCTCAGTTTTCCCACTCTTATCTTCGTCGTGGCACTCCATGTGTCTGGCCCTGGCGCTGAATTGTTTCGCATCTGTGATAAGGCCGTAATTACATCTCCTTCCGTGAACTCGAAGTCCATTAATAGGTTTGTGCCGGAATTTGTTCTTAGTTGATTTGTATCTATGTCGAAAAATTCGTCTGGGTTTTCCACTTCCATCTCGGACTTACGGGTGCTAAACACAGAGTTAAATTGTTACCTAAGCAGTTCGCTTATTTTTTTCGGGTCATTTGTGTATCTGGCCTCCCCGTCTATCAAAGGACCAATACTCTCCTTACACTGCATTTTCCTTTTCGCAAAGTGGAGAAGTATTTTGGATTATTTTTTATGTTTTCTGCTACCTTGTTTTCCTCCTCGTTTGTCTTAGGTATGAATGTTTGCTTTAGTTCCATTTCTATTTCGCCAAGTTTCCTCTCTAGTTTGGGTCTCTCTGCATCAGTTCTGCATCTGTGGAGATGTTTTACGGTTTGTCTTGGTTGCCTGAATAGTGTCCTGATTTTCCTCTCGAGCTTGCTACGTTTTCTTTCCTGTCTCTCTGGAATATGTTTCAGTATTATAGGTTTGGTTTCATTCTCTATTATACATAGTATTGCTTGTGGAGTCTTCTCGTGAAATAGCAATTCCCAATTTATCTCCTTTAAATCTTTATTTAAGTTTTCCCAATTTACTTTCTTTGAATTTATGTTTAAGCCTTTAAATAATCCATCTGCCTCTCTAGGATGCATTTCAGGACCTCTGGGTGCTAACTTCAATTGTATATCAATGAGGTTATGGACGGAGAACTTTGTGTGCGTTACTTTTTTATTTATTATTATCTCGTTGTTATTTGTCAAGATTAAATCCAAAACGTTCTCCTTTCTCGTGGCTTCACCGATTTCCTGGGTAAGGGCGTAATGTTCCATAATATCTAATAGCACTATTGCTTGGGTTCTGTCATCTTTAGTAATGTTGCCATGAAACTTCTCAACATATACTGTATAACTTCGTCATTTTTCTTCCATGATATGAATGGGAAATTAAAATCTCCGAAAATTAGAATATTTGTTGCTGGAGTTTCAAGTAATTTTAATATGTTTTCTATTTCATTTGTAGCAAATTGGAATTCAGTTTTTGTGGTGTTTGGTGGTCTGTAGATGTTCATAATGGTTAGGTTCAGCTCTTTTACTTCAATATAATAACTTCAGCTGCGCTGTTTGATTTCTTTACCTTCACTTCACATGTGTATGTGTTTTTCACGTAAATGCAACACTCTCCCCCTCGTCTAGCCACTTTATCTGCTCTGTGTATGTTGTAGTCCACCAATGCTAATTCAGTATCCTCGATACAGTTTTCACAGCCTTTTTCGCATTTATGCAAGTGTGTTTCCGTTCGGCATATAATATCTATGCTGGATTCGGTAGCTAAATTCTGTAAGTAGTGTAATTTGAAGCCTGCATGGTCCGTGTAGAGGCCTTTTAATATTTGTGTACAAAACGTTTAGTGGGTTTCTAATTTTCGTGTTCAGTTTTCCTATATAGTGGTCGTTTCCAGGTCTATGTCGGTTCCTGTTTGGTGTTATTGGTTTGGCCGCTGCAATTGGGAGAATTGGGGTTGCGGCACTTGATACCACTGTGGTTGTATTATCGGTGGGTGGTGCTCGATAGAGGGGTGATGTATGTAATGGTGTGAGGAATATACCTGCGGAGTCCTGTCCTTTCTTGTTAGCACGGCAAGCTGTGTTTTTATAGTTCTCATTTCCTCTAAAAAATTTGTTTCCTTGCTCCTGTTGTTACTTCTAATACGGATAGGGTCTGTTCTTCCCCGTTCTCTTCTTTGGATACCCTTTATGGGAAAATATGGGCACTCTATATTTAGGCATTTTCTCTCTGTCAGTGGGAGTTTTGTCCGTATCTGCAGCTTCCATTCCTCATCATATCGAAACATTTTTTTGGGCGACTGTATCTGCAGTTTGCTCCATATATGCACGACCCTGTTTATAGTATTCACATATGCCCCGTCGTTTAATCTCCTTTCGAGCCCTATGTGATTCAATTGCTTTTTTCTGTTTCGCCACTACTCCCCTACTCAGTGGTTTTTTGTCTTCGACGAGTTTTCATTAGTGTTCTTGGTATCTTCCTCTTTCTCCTTTGTATTCCTGGTATCCCTCTCTTTCTCTTTTGTGTTCCTGTTATCTCTCTCTTTGACAGGGGATATTTCATTCTTTGAGGCTACTTTTGCATCTCCCTGTAGCGGAGCGTGCTGTAGCGTGCTTTCCTCTATTGCGTTGTCCTGAGCCCCGTGTTCCTGCTGTAGCGTGCTTTCCATTATTGCGTTCTCATATATATATATATATATATATATATATATATATATGCTGCAAACCCACAAGGAAAAAGAAAAACGATTCCAAGGCCTTTCGTGTATTCAAAGCTACACCTCGTCAGGGAATGAAGATAAAAGGCGAGATGCCCATAAATATATACAACGTACAGGAAAAACAAAACAATTAGCACATACTTAACAAGGGTTAATGAGAGGCAAAAGAAATCTTAACATGATATCGTCAATTTTATACGTCCCCGCACTGTTATTGAAATTGTTTTTAAAATGTTGGTAGGCTCAACAATTTAGTCCCATCTATTAAGTTTACAGTTGAAAAAAAATGATGGAAGCCTATCTTTTCTTGATCTAAAAATTTGGAGATGCTCTAATCAGTTCAAATATGAAGTCTACCGTAAGCCTACTAATAATAACTCTCATGTGCATTTTTATTCTGACCATCATCCTTCGATTAAATCCTCTATTTTCTCTGCTATGTTTCTTCGAGCATTGAGAGTTGTCAGTCCTGAATTTTTAGATTCCGAGTTATGCAATATCATGAATATTGGTACTAAATTATGTTATCCTATTTCATTTTTAGATAACTGTCTTAAGAAAGCCAAGAATAGGTATTATAATAATGTAATTGTAAAGGAATTTCAGCGTAAAAATATCCTTAGCCTACCTTACCATGTTAATTTTCAATACCTTCCAACTGTACTTAAAGCACTTGGCATTAATGTAATCTTTAAGTATAATAATACTGTTAAATCACGCCTAATAAAGAATAGCCCTGATAATGTTGTTGGTTGTGTGTATTCGATCGGATGTACACAATGTAGCTCAGTATATACAGGGTGTACATAAAGTCAGGATCTATTTTTGTGAGGCACTTGGAAATTATATGGAATTCAATCATAAAATGATAAAGTGGTAACATTTATTAAATAATTAAGAGTAGGATTCGACGTGACGCCCATCAGTATCCCTGCACAGCTCAAATCGTTCCGCAGCATTTCTAAACACATTCTGGAGCATTTGCGGGGTTATGTTATCTGCAGCAGTTCGTATACGTGTACGTAAGTTTTCAAGACTCGTAATCTTCGTCTGATAGACGTGCGATTTGATAAAGCCCCATGCAAAGAAATCTAAAGGGGTTAAATCTGGTGATCTCGCTGGCCAACGTCTGTTGCTTCCGCGTCCGATCCAGCGATTTGGAAAACGTCCATTTAGATAATCCTGAACAATTTTGGCATAGTGACAAGGAGCACCATCATGTTGATAGACGACGGTACTAACAATCCTATCCCCGTCGTCTATCAACATGATGGTGCTCCTTGTCATTATGCCAAAATTGTTCAGGATTATCTAAATGGACGTTTTCCAAATCGCTGGATCGGACGCGGAAGCAACAGAAGTTGGCCAGCGAGATCACCAGATTTAACCCCTTTAGATTTCTTTGCATGGGGCTTTATCAAATCGCACGTCTATCAGACGAAGATTACGAGTCTTGAAAACTTACGTACACGTATACGAACTGCTGCAGATAACATAACCCCGCAAATGCTCCAGAATGTGTTTAGAAATGCTGCGGAACGATTTGAGCTGTGCAGGGATACTGATGGGCGTCACGTCGAATCCTACTCTTAATTATTTAATAAATGTTACCACTTTATCATTTTATGATTGAATTCCATATAATTTCCAAGTGCTTCACAAAAATAGATCCTGACTTTATGTACACCCTGTATAGGCCAAACCGGTAAAACTAGATATTAGGGTAAAACAGCATAAATATTCTTGTAGAACAGCTAATAATTCCAATGCTTTATTTAACCATATGTATAGATGTAACCATAGCATCAAGTGCGATAGTTCTAAAGCGCTTGTTAGAAACAGAGATATAATAGAAAGAAATATTCTAGAATGTGCATTTATTCATTTTAAAAACAATTTCAATAACAGTGCGGGGACGTATAAAATTGACGATATCATGTTAAAATTTCTTTTGCCTCTCATTAACCCTTGTTAAGTATGTGCTAATTGTTTTGTTTTTCCTGTACGTTGTATATATTTATGGGCATCTCGCCTTTTATCTTCATTCCCTGACGAGGTGTAGCTTTGAATACACGAAAGGCCTTGGAATCGTTTTTCTTTTTCCTTGTGGGTTTGTAGCATTCATTCATTTCACGTGTTTTATTGTGAAATTCATCCCATATATATATATATATATATATATATATACTATATATATATTATATATATATATATATTAAAACCAATTATGAACTTAAAACAATTTAAATATTGACAAATATCACAGCGGAAATAAAAATTAAAGAACATGAAATTATATAATAAATACAATTAAAATATAAAATATTGTGAAAGGAACTATAAAAGAGGCTTATCTTTAAGATAAGAAACGAATAAATGTAAGTAAAACCATTATAAATAATTTATGGGAACATTATGGAAAAGTTTAAAATGTGAAACATTAAAATCTATAAAATCTTAAAATCTATAAAATCTTAAAAGGAACAAATCAGGTCCAGATGACGCATGTACATTTAAATTTGCTCTCAAAAATCTGGCTTTTTCTTTTTGTTATAACTATAACAAACTCAAATACAATCATATTTTTAGTGAAGAGGAGTATCAGTGCATCAAATAATTGTCTACTGTAATGATAATAGCATATTAATTTGTAAACCTGACAAAGGTAATGGTGTAGTTATTCTTAACAAAGTAGATTATATTAATAAAATGTATACAATTTTGAACGATAGTACCAAATTTTCTAAAATTTCTGGAAATCCACTTAATAATATCCTCAAATTAGAAGACAAACTTAATCGTATCCTCCGTAAACTGAAGCAATCTGGAAAACTCTCTAATGAACAATATTCTAAGCTTTATGCGTCTGGCTCTCACCTTGACGTTTTATACGGCCTCCCGAAAGTCCATAAGAATAACTCTCCGTGTCGCCCTGTCCTCTCCGCCACAAACACCTTTAATTATAACCTTGCTAAATTTTTCCCTCCTTTATTATCCGAATTCACTGTTAATGAATATTCAACTAAAGATTCTTTCTCTTTTGTTAGGGAAATCACCGAAATAGCTAACACTGATTCTGTAGTTTTGGCCAGCTTTAATGTAACTTCTTTGTTAACCAATATTCTTCTAAATGAAATTATCGATCTGTGTATCAGTCTCCTTAAATCGCATAACTCTACAGTCTACAGCCCTCGATCTAGGTGGAAACAACATTCGCTCACTCCTTGAAATTGCTACTAAAGACTGCATCTTCTTTTTCAATAATGATCAATACGTTCAAACAGACGGAGTATCAATGGGGGGACCCCTCGGGCCCATCTTCGCAAATTTATTCCTCTCTTACCATGAGAAAAAGTGGTTGGAGGAGTGTCCCCAGCATTTTAAACCAATCTTCTTCCGTCGTTACGTAGACGATTGTTTTGTTCTATTTAAATCTTCCAATCATATTGAACTTTTTCGTCAATATTTAAATTCAAAACATGGTAACATCAAATTCACTTCTGAAACGGAAAACGATAATTCTTTGCCATTCTTGGACGTAAATATTACTCAGAGCAATAATCACTTCGTAATATCAGTTTTCCATAAACCCACGTTCACAGGCTTGGGAATGAAATTTGAGTTTCGCACAACTCAAGTACAAACGTAACCTCATTCTTACCCTTCTATGCCGTTCATACAAGATTTGATCCAACTACCATCTTCTTCATGCCGAATTGGAATTCCTTAAAAAGTTCTTACTAGGTAATGGTTTCCCTTCTAAACTTATTGACAGTGTAATAAAAAGATTCATGAACTTAAAATTTTCTAACAAAACTAAAATCGTCGTTACTACAGTACAGAAGAAGGAAGTATATTTTAAACTCCCTTACTGTGGACCCGAAAGTCTTTTGATGAAGAAGGAAAATTGGTGAACTGATCAATAGATTTTATCTGCAAATTTCTGTTAAATGTTACACTCCTTTCTCAAATTTAAAGATATAATTCCAAAACCCTTGTGTTCATCGGTCATTTATAAATATACTGTACATGTGACGATTGTACATCGTCGCACGTTGGCATGAATGCACGCCAACTCCAAATTCGTATCGATGAACACAAGGGTATTAGTAGCCGTACTAATAATAGACTCGCGAATCCCTCCCAATCACATAAGGGGTTCCAAAAATCCTTAGCCCCCCCCATTTGCAGCTTACATGTTTACTTATATTGGAATAGTTTTTAGTGATTATAAAAATATATAAAATTCTTTATTTATTGCAGGTATTAAAATTACTCTAGCTGATAAAGTGATAATATAATGGCTTCTCAATCAATTGGTGATTCGGAGAGGCAACGTGTGATAGATCGCATACGAGCAATAACATTTCGGGAAGCTCGTGATGCTGGAGCCACCTTTATAACACGTTCATGGGTTGCCGAAAAGTTGCGAAGAAGTGAAGACTTCGTCAAAAGAAATTGGAATAAAACTTTGGATGAATGTGAAATGGATACAACCAAATCTGGGCGCCCAAATTTGCCACTCTCTCACGAAGCAAAGGACATCATTGAAAGCGGTACGCGTAAGCGGAAAAACAGCTGTGCTAAACTTTCTAGAGAGATCGAAGTGTTGAGAGGAAAGATCGTTAGTGGTGAGATCATTCGACTGTACCGTCATAGGCAAGGTTTAAAGCCTTGGCATGAACTTCCAAAGCCAAGAAAAACTCAACTTAACATCGATGACAGAATGTGGTTTGCCCATTATCTTGAAGATTGGGATGTGGATGATTTCATGCATTTAGCTGTCTACGATGAATTTTTTGTTTACGTAACACGTCGGCCTAACTACCAAAATGATCGAGTGTGGGCCACAACACCAGATGAAATCGATGACAATGAACATTATCGCGAATTATTAAAAAGTCCAGACTGTGTTGGTGTGTTTTTTGTTCACTGCAAAGAAGCTCATGTGGGTGCTGAAGCCAAATGGTCAGAGTTGGGATGGACAGTATTTTCGTGATATTATTCTATCCCAGCATGTCATTCCTTTTCTAAGAAACCCAAACAATGTTATGGATGTCGATCAGGTCACACTTCTGCACGATAAGGCCCCCTGCTTTAAGGCATTAGCCACTCAACAGTTGTTGCGGAACCATGAGATCGATTTCTTTGGAAATGAAGAATGGCCAGGAAATTCTCCTGACCTGAAAATCTGTGAACACATTGGATCACTTATAAAGGACAAGGTTGAATGTCTCTTGTTTCAAGAACCTGCATCAAATCGATTTTCGAAGGATACAATGACGCAACACATTGAAACTGTTTTAGCAAATTTGCGTAACGATCAAGATCTATTCACGTCACTTTTGGCAAGCTACCCAAAGCGAATTCAGGCTGCCTTGGAAGCCAATGGCGGGAACACCAAGTTTTAATTGTTTCTCATTAAATGCAAGATTAAATTCTCTTTTGTAAGGTATGTTTAGTTTTACTGTACCTCTAATGGTTTAGGCCATGGGCCGTGGGGCTAAGGTTTATTGGAGCCCCGTACATGTTCCCACTCCCATCAGTTAATTAAATCTACTACTTTTCAATAATTGCTAAAGCCAATAAACACGACTTACCCCTCTTAAAAACAATACTCATTTTTAAGGATAAACCGGATATAAATCATGATACCCCATTCCACAACCTCAATATCCTTCAATAAAACTTCCTTTACCTACCTACCAACCAACCAACCAAGTTAGTGCCCGCAAACAAAATTGTTTTTTATTCTTTGCTGTGTCTGTGATTGAATAACTTGTACCTGATTTGTTCCTTTTAAGATTTTATAGATTTTAAGATTGTATAGATTTTAATGTTTTACATTTTAAACTTTCCATAATGTTCCCATAAATTATTTACAATGGTCTTACTTACGTTTATTCTTTTCTTATCTTAAAGGTAAGCCTCCTTTTATAGTTTCTTTTACAATATTTCATATTTTAATTGTATTAACTGTATAATTTCAGGTTTAAATTTTTATTTTCGCTGCGATATTTGTCAATATTAAATTGTTTTAAGTTCATAGTTGGTTTTAACTCTATATGTATATCTCATTTTTAGCACTGAAGATGACATTAGAAATGTCGAAAGCTCGGAATATTAAATGTTTGTATATGATCAGTCTTGTTCCTTATTCGACTAAGGTTTCCACGTCAAAAATCATTTGGTGCTATTATATACTATTATATATAACTTATGTGTATATATATATATATATATATATATATATATATATATATATATACACCTCGTTAACCTCGTTGCTGTTCCGTGCGTTGGTCTCTCTTCACACGAAGGTCAAGCTGGTGGAGGAGCGAGTTGCTTTCTTGCGCTCTCCACCGTACCGTACATAGCCAGGTACACCCGGCTCATCTGGTACTGTCCTGAGCCAGGCATCTAGTCTTCTCTTGAAGACTTCAACTTTGACCCCTGTAACGTTTCTAAAGTTCTTTCGAAGCTGGCTAAAAAGTCTTGGGCCCCTGACAACCAAGCTATTTTCCTTCATTGTTGAGGAGGTCCCTTGTTGGGCCTTTAATTTGGGAACACTTTACATCCTGCCCTTCCTATTTGCCAGTGTTGTTTGAATGGTAATTGGGTTTAGTTTAAGGTTTGGTACCAGTTTTTCGATCATTTTCCATATGTAGATTATGGTGTACCTCTCTCTTCTTCTTTCCAGGGAGTACAGATTTAGTTTACGTAGTCTTTCTCAGTAGTTGAGCTCTTTGCAGCCATCAATCTTTGCTGTGAAATGTCTCTGAGTTTCTTCTAGTTTATTAGTTTCTTCCTTTTTATGTGGGAACGTCAAAACTGAGCAGTATTCAAGTTTTGGTATAATCAGTGTTTTTAGCAGGGGAACCATTACTGTCCTGACTCTTTTTGCTTATTTATCGCTATCTGATTTTGTGTTTCGAATTTTGCATCATCGGTCATTATTAGCCCCAGATCGATCGCTTTCGTGCTTCTCTGAATTTTCTCTCTATCTGGGACATAATATGCAGTTTGTTTAAGTCCCTCTTTTCTACCGTATCTCGAGAGCCGAAATTTCTCGGTGTTAAATGTCATGATGTTGTCTTCTGACCATTTGTATATTTTGTTCGTGTCGCTCTGCAAGGCCTCCACTTCATTTATATCGCTGATTTTTCTGCTGATCTTTGTATCTTCTGCAAAAGATGTTACTATACTGTTGATGTTTACTCCGCTGTCTATGTCTGTTAGCAATTTAGTATGATAATGAACAGGAGTGGGGCAGTACTGTAACTTGTGGTACTGAGCTGCGTACTTACTTTCGATTCTGATGATGATATACCTTGAATTTTGAAGACCTGTAGACGTTCTCTGAGGAAGTTGTAGATCCATTTTCCTACGTTGCCTGTTATTCCCATATATTTCATTTTATGTGCTATTATATCGTGATCACATTTGTCGAAAGCTTTAGCAAAATCCGTGTATATGACATCGTAGTTGTCATTGCCTTCCAGTGCATCTAGGATATTGTTGTAGGGTTCTATTAGTTGTGATAGACATGATCTACCTGATCGGAGTCCGTGCTGATTTCCGTTGAATCTTTCCAGTGTCTCCAAGAAATCATAAATTTTCTCTCTAACTATTCTTTCAAATACTTTGGTGAGGTGGGACGTCAATGACACTGGACTATAGTTCTTTGCTTGAGATATATCCCCTCTTTTATATATAGGGACAATGTTTGCTTTTTTCAAGATGGTCGGTATTTCCCCAGTGTCTAGGGATCTTCTCCATCTCCGGTATAAAGGTGTAGTTATTTCATTTTTACAGTTTTTAATCAATAATGCGTTCTAATTGTCCGGACCTGCAGCTGAATGTGGTTTCATTTGTCCTATAGCTCTCGCTACATCTTCTTGGGTAAAATCAAAGTCTGTTATACTCTGTCCTTGCAATTCTCTTCAAAGAATGAATCTATGTCAGGTATCACTTTGTCACTTTTTGGGGTACTGAAAACTGATTCATACTGGGCTCTGAATGTTTCAGATATTTCTTTTGGATCGTCGCTTACTTCATTATTTCTCTTCTTAAGGGCCCAATAGGAGCGCGCGTTTTTGTTTTCCTTTTCGCATAGCTATAGAAGTATTTTGGATTTTCCTTTATTGCTTCTACTGCCTTTTCCTCTCCTCTCTATATGGTCCTTAATCAGGGCTTCTATTTCCCTATTGATACTCTCCAGTTTTTCTTGTATTACTTTCCTGGCATTATCTCCGCAGTTGGCTTACTTCGCCTTCACTCTTTTTTTTGCGGAATATTCTTCTTTTTTGCCTCTCTAGCCAGCTCCTCTTTCTTTTTGGCTGTGATTTCACAGCATATTTTTCTAAAATTCTCAGCGTTTTTTTTTCCAAGGTTGTTAGCATTTCTTCAGTTGTTTTATTTTCTAAAACTGTTCTCCACTCTATTTGGGTCATGTGCGATCTGATTGGTTCCCAATTTATAGTCTTGGAGTTCAAGTTAAAGGCCCCAAATATGCTTCTTTCCTCAATATGTGTATTGTCTTTTAATGTTGTCGTCATATTTGTTGATATCTCGATTAAGTTGTGGTCTGAAATAATGTTTGGGGTTATTTTTATATCAGCAATCAAGTGTGTGTTATTCGTGAATACCAGATCTAGGTAGTTATTTTTTCTGGTATTTTCTGTTATCTCCTCTGTCCACATAAAGTCATTTGTGAGAGCCATCAACATTTTTGCTTGCTGCTGGTCTTCTCTTGTGCCACCCTTGTCCTGGTGTATATATATATTCCTATCCATCTTTTTTACAAATGGGAAGTTAAAGTCTCCGCAGACCATTTTATATATATATATATTTATATATATATATATATATAATATATAATATATATATATATATATATATATAATATGTATATATATATGTATATATATATACATATATATATTAAAAGTTTTCAGACAAGGGAAAAATCATAAGAGAAATAGTTAAATACATTTTAGTTAATGGTCGGTAGGTTTTACTCATAACGTAAAATAAAAAGAATTTTTAAATTATTTTTTCTTATGTACATAAAAGCTTTTAGTGAAACTCGTATAATTTTTCTTAAAGGATTTTTGAAAATCAAATAAAGCCTTAATAAATGCAGCATATATATATATATATATATATAATATATATATAAGCAAACAACCACAAGGAAAAGGAAACACAAAGTCCGAGCGCTTTCGTGATATATTCACATTATCAAGGAGGAACAGAAAATAGACGGAGATTACAAAGTACATGAGTTAAATAGACAAGCAAAAAATTCACAATTGGCACCTCAAATTAAAGGCCTTAAAGCCCTGTAAAGATTTTTTCAATTGATAACATAATCTGTAGGCAGCTAAATTACTGAATATAAAAAATATATACTGTATAGATGAAATTAGACAAAAAGAAAACCAATACAGAGAACAAAAATTATTATAATGGTTATTAACACTAATATTTAATTAAAACAGGCAATTAATTGGCAAGAATTTAATGAAAAACAAATAGATAACGTAGATAACAAATAGAAAACATAATCTGTAGGCTGCTAAATTACTATACAGATGAAATTAGACAAAACACCAGTACAGAAAACCAAAAAAATTATTATAATGGTTATTAACACTAATATTTAATTGAAGTAGGAAAAATTAAGAGGCCCGAAATTAATGAAAACAAAGGGAAAGTTGCCATCGTCTTACAGATTATTACAAAATTTCTACAAACAATCTGGAAAAAAATTGTTTTCCCAACAGCAACCCACTTCAAAAATCCAATAAACCACCCAGCAACAAAAGATTATACACGAAAGAAATACTACAATTAAAATAGACACAAAAGAATGTTAATGCGGATTTGGTCCTTAATATTAGCCCTGGGTTGTACAAATTAGATTCGTACATTGTCAGTAAGCTGGCGATGGGCCTACTGTTTTCTTAACAGCATTTTTTGCCTCTTAATGGTTTGCCCTGGTTAAATAAATATATATTATTGTAAGAACTGTTAACATTCTTATGTGTCTATTTTAATTGTAATATTTCTTTCGTGTATAATCTTTTTGCTGGGTGGTTTATTGGATTTTGAAGTGGGTTGCTGTTGGGAAACAATTTTTTTCCAGATTGTTTGTGAAATTTTGTAATAATCTGTAAGACGATGGCAACTTTCCCTTTGTTTTCATTAATTTCGGGCCTCTTAATTTTTCCTACTTCAATTAAATATTAGTGTTAATAACCATTATAATAATTTTTTTTGGTTTTCTGTACTGGTGTTTTGTCTAATTTCATCTGTATAGTAATTAATCAGCCTACAGATTATGTTTTCTATTTGTTATCTACGTTATCTATTTGTTTTTCATTAAATTCTTGCCAATTAATTGCCTGTTTTAATTAAATATTAGTGTTAATAACCATTATAATAATTTTTGTTCTCTGTATTGGTTTTCTTTTTGTCTAATTTCATCTATACAGTATATATTTTTTATATTCAGTATTTAGCTGCCTACAGATTATGTTATCAATTGAAAAAATCTTTAGAGGGCTTTAAGGCCTTTAATTTGAGGTGCCAATTGTGAATTTTTTGCTTGTCTATTTAACTCATACTTTGTAATCTCCGTCTATTTTCTGTTCCTCCTTGATAATGTGAATATATCACGAAAGCGCTCGGACTTTGTGTTTCCTTTTCCTTGTGGTTGTTTGCTTATTAATAAGGTCACGTGTTATTTTGTGATTTAGTGCATAATGGATACCACGCGCCACTTCGAGACCTTCTCTTTGCTCTTCCCTGGCCTAGCACTGTTTGTTTCTACTTTTTGTTCTTCTTTAGTTAAGTCACACAAGCGAAAGGTTCACCTGATATTTCTAAGAAGATGTCTAATGAACAAGTTCTCCCCACTCTTTACTCCCTAATAGACTTTTGAATCTGAGAGAACGCCCCTTCGATGAATTCCAGAGAATAGTGTTGCAGAAGCATATAGAAATTACTAAGATTGAAGTCGAAGAAACTTTTAAAGTTACTAGGGCGAGAGATATAGTTTTGATATGGCAATTCCACCTGAATGGAAACAACGGTTACTGGACTATTGTTATAACAAACTTAGAAGAGAATGTAGTGTAGTGGAAAGGAAACTGGATATTAAATTACAAATTCTAATTGAAAGAAGTGATTGGACTAAGGATGCTAACCCCGGTTTTGTGATAAATCTATCAGATAAAGTGTTAAATAAAAATATGGTTACGGCTCTTGGATATGGAATAAATTTTTCAGCAGCTAAAAAGGAGGTGGACTATGTAGAAATAGCTAAGGCTTTCTGTAATTTAGAAAAATATAATGATTTACCTATAGAGGATGTGAATATTTGTAAAGGTATAGTATATAGTGCTATGTCTAAACCCTCTATTCCAAATTGTCCACAGAGGTTTTTCGACTCTTATGTAGCTTTAAGAAAAGATCAGAATCTACATATAACCAAAGCTGATAAATCAAATGCCTTAGTGATCCTCAATAAAGACGTTTATCTAGGAAAAATGTATGATCTGTTGAATGATGCGGACACTTACGTGAAATTAAGGAACAATCCCCTTGAAACTGTGAACAGTGCATTCAACAAGAAAATTAAACAACTTTTGAAGGGGAATGAAATGTTACTTAAACAGTTTCTGAGTACTTCACCGTCATTACCTTATATGTATGGCCTGATTAAAACTCATAAGCCAAATAATCCGGCAAGGCCTATTGTTAGTTCTATAGGATCTATCTCATATAAGGTATCCAAATGGCTTGTCTCCATTCTTAATCCTCTCCTTGGCACAATTTCACAATCACACATAAATAATAATGTAGACCTTGTGGAAAAATTAAATAGTATCAGTGTCAATTACAATTTTAGATTGGTAAGCTTTGATGTTACCGCTTTATTTACAAGAGTCCCGGTGGAGGATCTTTTAGTGTTTCTTTCGGAAGAATTGGTTAAGCATAATTTGCCTTTACCTGTGGCCACAATTATAGAATTAATTAAGCTGTGCATAGTAGACTCAAAATTTGTGTTCAATAATGAATATTTTAGACAGAAATTTGGTATGGCGATGGGAAACCCTCTCTCCCCCATTTTGAGTAACTTATATATGGAGTTTTTTGAAAGTAAGTTATTAAGGAAGATTCTGCCAAATTATGTTCCATGGTTTAGATATGTAGATGATGTTCTTTGTCTTTGGCCAGTGACTTTAAATCTCAATGAATTCCTACCCAAACTTAATAATTTAATTCCCTCTATCAATTTTACAGTTGAAATAGAAAAAGATTCTTCGATCCCTTTTTTAGATGTTTTAATATATAGGTCTGGAAAAAAGTTTAAGTACAATATTTACAGAAAACCCACTAATAATTGTTCCTATATACATTATTATTCTGATCACCACATTAATGTAAAACGATCCGTTCTTTCTACTTTGTTTCTAAGAGGCCTACGAATTTGTAGCCCTGAGTTTATTGACGATGAAATTAGTAAAATATACAAAATTGCTTTTGATTTAAAATACCCAAAGAACTGCATAGATAAGTCCTTAAAAATGGCAAAGAAAACCTTCTACGAAGTAAAGGATAAGATTCCTTATAACACAAAAAATGTTTTAGTGTTACCATTCAGAGAAAATTTCCTTGAGCTGCCGAATCTGCTGAGGACTTTTAACGTAAATATTGCGTTCAAAAATTTAGATGTAATTAAGAATTCATTGATTAAGAACTCCCCTTTAAGTGAACATGGTTGTGTATATAAAATCCCTTGCACAATATGTAATAAATTTTACATTGGCCAAACTGGTAAGACCCTGAGTTACGTATTAAACAGCATCAATACAGTATAAGAAGTGGCCAGGAATCTAACGCCATTTTCATTCACGTAAGAGATTCTAATCATCCCATTGATTGGAAAAATGCTTCCAAATTAAGGTTTAGTAAATCTATTGTTAGCAGAAATATATTGGAATCAAGTGTGATCAAGAATAATGCGGATTTGGTCCTTAATATTAGCCCTGGGTTGTACAAATTAGATTCGTACATTGTCAGTAAGTGGCGATGGGCCTACTGTTTTCTTAACTGCATTTTTTGCCTCTTAATGGTTTGCCCTGGTTAAATAAATAAATATTATTGTAAGAACTGTTAACATTCTTATGTGTCTATTTTAATTGTAATATTTCTTTCGTGTATAATCTTTTTGCTGGGTGGTTTATTGGATTTTTGAAGTGGGTTGCTGTTGGGAAACAATTTTTTAGATTGTTTGTGAAATTTTGTAATAATCTGTAAGACGATGGCAACTTTCCCTTTGTTTTCATTAATTTCGGGCCTCTTAATTTTTCCTATTCAATTAAATATTAGTGTTAATAACCATTATAATAATTTTTTTTGGTTTTCTGTACTGGTGTTTTGTCTAATTTCATCTGTATAGTAATTAGCAGCCTACAGATTATGTTTTCTATTTGTTATCTACGTTATCTATTTGTTTTTCATTAAATTCTTGCCAATTAATTGCCTGTTTTAATTAAATATTAGTGTTAATAACCATTATAATAATTTTTGTTCTCTGTATTGGTTTTCTTTTTGTCTAATTTCATCTATACAGTATATATTTTTTATATTCAGTATTTAGCTGCCTACAGATTATGTTATCAATTGAAAAAATCTTTAGAGGGCTTTAAGGCCTTTAATTTGAGGTGCCAATTGTGAATTTTTTGCTTGTCTATTTAACTCATACTTTGTAATCTCCGTCTATTTTCTGTTCTCCTTGATAATGTGAATATATCACGAAAGCGCTCGGACTTTGTGTTTCCTTTTCCTTGTGGTTGTTTGCTTATTAATAAGGTCACGTGTTATTTTGTGATTTAGTGCATATATATATATATATATATATATATATATATATATATATTTATTTATTTATTTATTTATGCGAATCCCTATTTGTTAAAAGTTAACCAATTATTTTTGTGAGTGAACCTCATAAAAATTGAAATTGGGTCCGTAATTAAAAGTTTAATACTTGTTGTACCAAATGTTTATAAAGTATCGCCATTATTTTTAACTTAAACTGATAAAAGCAGCCAATAATTACACCCATCATCAAAGAGGAACTTAAACTTCTATTCTCTATTAGAATGTATAGGTGTACATACCTGTGTGTTGGTGTGTGTGTGTATGTGTGTGTGTGTGTGTGTGTGTGAAGATTTAAAAATTGGATATTATGTCCTCTCATTCATTTTAGCTACATGCGGAAAAGTAAATTACAGCTGCAGAGCCTCGGAAGACGTTCACAGCTGAAGACAAGTAACTGAATGATGGAGACAAATGCATGAAATGAAAAAGGAGACATTTCTACTTTACCAATATTGCTTGTCGCTTCACTTACACAGGGAAGGTGCAGAGGTTTCATTTTCTTCTTCTTTGTTATAGGGTCGGATCATTGGGTCTGGTGGTCGACGCTGGGCGAAACATAATTCCTCCCTAGTAGTTTCGCCTGTCACTAAGGACGACACGGGCCTATACACTTGCTTGGCCTCCAATACTGAAGGAGATGGACAGTCGAACGCTGTCAATTTAAGAGTAGCGCGTAAGTTTATTCACATCTTTCTCTCTCTTCATCTATCTATCTGTATATATGTATATATGTATATATATATTATATATATATATATATATATATATACAGGGTGGGCGGAAAGTAGCTCCCTATTTTGGATTGGTAAAAAAATACGTATATTATCCATTTATTTCAGAAAAAATAATATGACAAGGTAGGCATACATGGTAGGTTTTCTCTAAAATTCAATGTGGGCTCCAACTCTTTCCACCAGCTTCTGGAGCCGCCCAGGAATGGCGTCCACTGACTTTAGCAGGAACTCCGGCGGGATGGAGGACATGACTTCCCGAATTCGGTCCTCCAGTTCTTCCAATGTCCTCGGTTTGGTGCGGTAGACTTCTTCCTTTACCCACCCCCAAAGAAAGAAGTCGCACGGTTACCGCTGAAAAACGGCAGAATCGGTTCAGTGTAACGGTGTGGTGTGGTATGACCTCAGATCAGGTTGTGGGCCCGTTCCTTCTGCGCAACACCATGAATGCTGAGCGGTACCTTGCTATGTTGCGAAACGAGGTCTGGCCGGTTGTCAGCACATGGGAGAACATCGACGATCTGATATTTATGCAAGATGCGCCCCTCCGCACTTCGCTCTTGTTGTCCGTGAGTGCTGGATGCCCACTTCCCTGGGCGTTGGATGGGTCGTCGTGGTCCACATCAATGGCCAGCCGGAGCCCCGACTTGACACCGTGCGACTTCTTTCTTTGGGGTGGGTAAAGGAAGAAGTCTACCGCACCAAACCGAGGACATTGGAAGAACTGGAGGACCGAATTCGGGAAGTCATGTCCTCCATCCCGCCGGAGTTCCTGCTAAAGTCAGTGGACGCCATTCCTGGGCGGCTCCAGAAGCTGGTGGAAAGAGTTGGAGCCCACATTGAATTTTAGAGAAAACCTACCATGTATGCCTACCTTTTCATATTATTTCGTCTGAAATAAATGGATAATATACGTATTTTTTTACCATCCAAAATAGGGAGCAACTTTCCGCCCACCCTGTATATATATATATATATATATTATATATACACTGTGTCCCAAATAAAGTGGCCACCTTTTTGACCGGACCAACAAAATTACAATTTCAAAGATAACTGAATGCAACAGAAATCTTATTCAATCCTTTATAATATTGTCTTAAATGAGAGGTACCTTATTTAAATCGTAACTCCTATATTTGTAAAATAAAATTGCAAATTCCAACCCTGTAAAACGTAATTGCTAAAGAGGAGGCACGTCGTGGCCACGTCTCAACACCGCTTCTCGTTAGATCAGCAAGGTTTAGCGGCGTTCTGTTTGTTCAGTAGTCTTATTGGTAACCGTTCTCAGCGTTCAGATGATATAGCGCCTCTGTGGTGTAGTGGTTAGCGTCCCTGACTGCGAATCCATCGGCCCCGGGATCGAGACCCGGTGATGACAGGCGGAGCGCAGCAAACTCAGTTGTTCATCCTTCCACACAATAAAAATTGGTTGGTGGATAAATGTGTACCCTGGGTAGCCTAGTGGTTCAGACGCTGGGCTGCTGGTGGGGAGTGGTTCGGATTCCACGTTAAACTGTATGTCTAAGGTGGAGTGACAAGCTTGACCTTCGTCAGAATGAACAATTCGGGCGGAAGCTAAAAACAAGGTAACCATTGTTCGGATCCATGTAAAACTTTTGCCGTTGCGAAGGAGGTTAAAGGACCCCAATCATCAGTTAAAAGTGTAAGTAAAATGGCGTCAAGATGGCTTCATCGACCAAACATATACATTACAATAATTTTATTATTATAAGGCTTTCAAAATACACACTAAATTTACACTCATCAGTGATAAACAATGAATGTATCAAACTAATTTTCTTCAATTACACAAAAGTGCATATTTTGTTTAAAAAAATTGCGCATTAATATCAATTGCAAATGCTTTCCCGATATGCCATCATTAAAATCATACTTTCCAATTTCACGTATTTTCTTAAAAAGTTTACCAAAAAATCTTCGTTCTACAGGGTGTTCGGAAAGTCACTGTGCACTTATATTTATTTAATAGCATACAATAGTATAACATTGCATATATGATAGAGGTTATGGATGGGACCATCAGAACTTATAAAAGGTGTTGAAAGTGATGTTCTTTAACAGCAATACAGGCCTGGACCCGTCTTATTTTATTTTGAAACACCTTTGTCAGTTCTTCTTTTGAAATGGACCTTATGTACGCAGTTATTGCAGTTTTCAGGTCATCAAGCGTGAGTGGACGATCTCGATTATATAATGCACAGTGACTTTCCGAACACCCTGTATAAGCCTAGAAATAAAGAGGACAAACTCCCCTCGAGTTTAAAGCTTCTCATTAATGTACGAGTACAGTCCAGTTTGTAGCTGTAGCCTTAGCATAATAATATAACGAGTAACCTCGTCTCATTCATGAGGTTTCATCCTAAATATGAATACTACTAATTACTATAGTGTTAAGAAAATGGGAAATTTGTAGTATTTTTATTAATGATGAAATATGGTATAATGGTAGAACAAGTTTAATTATAATTAAGGTCTTTAAGAAACATCATAACGTGATTTATGTGTATTGAATCGTGAGAATCAAAGTTAATTTAATTAAATGAAAGAAAAGGTCATTAGTACTGTCAATAATAATAATAATAATAATAATAATAATAATTATATAAAGATAGGATAGAGCACCTTTCTAATAATTTAAAGTTACTGCATCTTGACTGTAGTAAGTCCTGTTCAAATGATTTTCACTTTAAACTTGTTGAAAAGTATTATAATGATATAACATCCATAAAAAAAAGGGAATCAAAGGATGTTTCTGATATATGGTGTCTCCTTGGTCGTCCGAGAATAGGGGCAGCTTGTATGAATATTAGTAGATGTAGGGATCACTATAAAGTAGCCATACGACGATGTACACAGGAACGAGACTCAATTTGAGCTTCAGAAGCCTGTGAGGCTAATTTAAATAATAATAACAAATTCTGGAAATTTGTCGAAAAAAAATCGGGTGCTAAAGATGCCTTCCCATCAACAATTGATGGAGAGTTTGGGGACGTAGAAATAGCTAAGTTATGGAGAACAAAGTACTCAGATACCCTTAATAGTGTGGCGAGAGTTAATCTTAATGTATGCTGCAATGGAACGACATTAGGAGGGTCCAATATAAATATGGGGACTTCACTGCCTGAAATTAAGTCTGATTAAAGAGCTAAAGACAGGCGCTTCGCCAGGGATAAATGACCTGTCGAATGAGCATTTAAAGTATGATAATGTGGTCAGTCTTCATATATCACTACTGTTCTCAGACATGCTTGCTCACAATTATATTCCTGCAGAGTTTATGAGTATTTACATCACATCCCTTATCAAAAATAAATACGGGGACATTCTGTCCAGCGATAATTACTGGAGAAACTTTTGCCTCCCCAAATAAATGATTATTTATGGACATCCCCTAATCATTTTGGTTTTAAAAGGTTCCATTCAGTTGCCCTGTGTATTTGCTATGAAAGAGATTTTATTTAGATATACTGTCAGTAATTCAACTATTTATAGTTGTTTTTATGGATATAAACAAAACATATGATAGGGGGAACCACAATATTCTATTCAAAATATTAGAAGACAGGAATGTTCCACCAGATGTAAATTTATTGAAAATTTGGCACACACACACACACACAAACTTTTACTGTTAGATGGGGCACTGTATTGTCCGAATGTTTTGGTTCCTCATGCGGAATTAGACAAGGTTCCTTACTCTCTTCTCCGCTGTTTAATATATATTTTGATGGATTAATTGTTTCTCTTAATGAAGCAAGAATGGGATGCTGTATAGATGACATGAGGATAAATAACTTGGTCTATGCCGATAATATGGTGTTAATAAGCCTTTTGGTGAAAGGTCTGGATCATATGAAAATTTGTGACTCATATTCAGAGAATCGTGACATTAATTTTAAGGTTACTAAAACTAAGGTTATGTAGTTCCATCTTGAAAGCTCAAACCAAACAGCTAATATTATTTTCAAAATGAGAGACGAACCATCAGAGTAAGTACAAAAATTTAAGTATCTATGTCAAACTATCACCAGCTCCTTCAGTGAAGACTTAGACATAAGGAAACAATATCGAAGTTACTGTGCTAAGGCAAACATGATTATAAAGAACTTCAAATTTTGTACGAGCGAAGCTAAAGATACTCTTTTTCGTACTTTCTGCACTCATATTTTTGGGCAGCAACTCTGGGTTAATTTTAAAAAAAAGCTCCTGCAGAACCCTCAGTTTGCTTTACAACAAATCCTATAGACTGCTGCATAAATTGCCTGCAAGATGCTCAGCCTCTCAAATGTTCGCTAACCGCAACGTTCCGAGCCTCCCTGAGGTAACAAAAAGTGTTCATTCAAATGCGAAGAATTAAAAACTCAGACAATCCAACAATCCAAGCTATTCATCAGTCCTGCTTTATGTCTTCCAGACTGTGGACCTCTTGGTGTGAAAGTGTTTGTCTATAGCTCCACTTAACTCCTGCATTAGCCATTTGGTCTGGAGGAATTTCAGATAACCTGGACTTGAGGTGTGTTAAGCATTTTAGTGCTGTTTTTATATATATTTAATGTGTACATTCAAATTCCAAATGATGCCACTCTGTGACTTTTGGGCAATTTGATATATTCAGCCCCAAAGTTTGGCTACCTGTGAAAAGTGGCGCATACTTGGGTAGTCAGTCATACTCATGGAAACATTCAATTTTTAACCTTAAAAATAACATCAAATTATGAAATAACCAATACAATGATAAAATTAATACAACCAGTGCAATGTAATTGAATTTTCAATCAATTCAAGCAAAAGTGATGCGGAAATCATCCTGTACTTCTTAGACCTGACTGCATATTTCTGATAACGGCGTGCCATATTGTTCTGTGAGATGAATCATTGAAAACTTAGATTCATTGCATACACTGTGCAACATATGTCTGATGTAAAAACATTTGAGTGAGGCATTTCACTTCAGTAAATCTGACAATATTTGAGAGAAAGTCAACCCTTACCCTTACCCCTAATTTAGCAAAACCATTGACATGTGATGGACGTTGAGATGAAACAAGTGGCGATCCATTTACAATTCTTCACTCGTTAAAATACTCTGAAAAATATGAAAGATCATATCAACTACTTGTGAATAATATTAAACTATTAAATCGCAATTTCATTGTCAATAATGTATAGTGTCTATGACACACACACCACAGTATTCAGCATAGTTATATATGTAATGTACATTTCAGAAGTCATCATAGTCATCTTCGTCTTCATCTGATGATATGGATGATGCTATATGTGTTTGGTCATTCCTACAAATGTCAGGTTTGCCTTGACAACAACAAACTATTGTACATGCCATCTTGGATGCAGAACAGCTACACCTGCTGGTAGCACATGGTTGCGTTGAACTGCAACTTCATTTAATGAGGTCCAAAATTTGTGTGGGAGCAGGTGATACATTTGAGGGAATACCAACTGAGACCAAGGTTTTGTTTTTCTCGTCATGTGTCCAGCCAAATAATGTTCGATCAAGTGATGGAGGATATGGTATTGTGGGCAGAATACCACTGAATGGCAAGATAGTGTGCACGTTTCACATTTTCTTTGAATGATTATGTCGTGGGTGGCAGTAACGCTAATCGGGGCGCACTTTTCCGTGCCTTTGCAGTTTTGATAGACCATACTTTTATTCTACCTGTTGTCATGTCTTCACCGATATGGCCATAGCAGCAGTTTATGAGGAGTGAAGCATCCCTCAGCACTTTTACTATCTCTGACCCAATAACACCCAAACTGGCAAGACTGGTCACACCTTGATTTATTTTCCTGATGACCGTTCCCTTTCCTATACCAAGACAGTGTGCTACGGTATCACAGCCTGAAACAGCATGTGCCGCTGGAAGGTGCTGAACTATGTTTTTGTGCTTTTCAACAGTTTGACCTATGTCTATGAGTTTTCTATCATTGATAGTAGCTTGCATGGTAACTTTTCCATCTATGCCATACTTCCAGTAATAGTATACTAGAAGGACAAACACATCAGTGTCACCCGATATCACTCTGATATATTTACGGCCACACTCAGTATAAGAATAGAAAATTTATTGTGCAGTGACAATGTCAGCTTCTTCATGGGTCGTTCGCAGATCTGTCATTTTGGAGACAACTCCACAGAAAACTTGAATTGGTATTTCTGAGCTGCTAGTGACAAAGAGCATCTTCGTGCTCTTCTTTTCTTTAACACAGTTAACACCCTCTCTGCATACAACATCAATCAGCTGCACCTTATTTCCTGTGTTTGATAAGACGACATGGTTTGGTGGAAGTGGGGTGTGTTTTGTCAGCTGATGATACTTTGATGTAGCCGTACCACGTCCGTTCTTGCGGAAGATTTGATACTGTAGTCATAGTATCTATCAAACACAAGGAAAACGTTGCTGAAAGCAAGTTTCCTCATCACATACTCTATGACGTTAGACACATAATTCCCAGTGGTCCCTTTTGATGGCCAATGAACAGTCCACAATACAGCACAACCACTACAGTTAACAACCATCCCTCACACCACTATCGGATTTGGTGTTGGAGCTAGTCTTGCTGACACTGCAATACCTAGTTTATTCTTCAGTACAGACTTGTTCTTAGTGATGCGCATGTCACGTGAGTCTGCAAACACTGATGTTGGGACTGGGACAATTCATACTTGATTATGTCATCCATCGTAAGGGACTCACGGGAGAGTTGTACTGCTATCACACGAGAATAAATCAAAGCTGTATCGACTACATGCTCATCTCCCACTTTGACAGATTTCTTGACTGATGCCATTGTGATAACATTCTTCTTCAGTGCTCCATAGAAACTATCAGGCAGGCCAGCTTGAAAACTTGCCATTTGTTTGGTACCAATTTCACATGCTCTATCCACATTCACAACATCAGATGCCAATTCACGAGTCTCTATATTCACTCTGTCCTTAGGATGTCCATCTGGATGAAACGGTGCAATACAGGTAGTCAACATATTACGTATTTTCTTCCTGTCTTCTCCATCAAATACGATACAGGATTGTCCTTCCTCCTTATGAAATGTGACTTCAGGACACTTGTAGTTGATACTGAGTTCAAAAAGATCTTTTGAAGTTGACTAGTTATGTGGAGACTAAGCACCCACGTTCCAGAGCTCTTTGATTCAAGGTAATCCCTGTCATACCTGCAGGACCATGCCCATGTCGCATCACGTTTCTCTCAATCATCATGTCTGCCCATATCCCATTCTATAATCCTAGCTGGTGCCTCATTACATGCTCCTTGTTCATAAAGTGTTTATAAAGTGTTCACAAAGTGTCCATGGGCATCTTGGTCATCTTCATTACATAAACAGTAGTATATCTGAAGTAATTCCAGTGGGAAGCAGCAGCAAAATAGGGCAGCATACGTGAGACGGCCAAGAGATGCAATGGCCAATCTCCTTCGCGCTCTGCACGAACAAACAGCACCATAATAAATACTGGTTTGATCAGGCAATCCAGCAAGACAGTGTCTGGATCAGCTGGCGACATGTCTATCAGTGGTAGATAGGTAACCTTAGTTGCTGGCTGCATTGCCCATCCTGCTTTGCGGACAAGCTGGGTGTTGAAACCATTATACTCAGGAGTTGTGGAATCTGTGACTACAGTATTGACTTCAAAAACATGAAATCTCTCTGAAGACTCACAACTTGATGAGCTAACACTTTGAGGCTCGGCAATGCCTGCTCAGCTTCACTTTTTGACACTGGTGGGTTTCTGGGCCCTCTGTAACGGCACACCGATATTTCAGGAACCTGACTTTCTTTCAGATTTTCTTTATGTAGTCTTAGTATGAATTCGTCATCATTTGCACTTGGTACATTTTCTTTTTTCTGAGTAATGATCAAAGCCATACTCTGAGTCCGTTTTAGTCCATTTGAAGAAGACATAACAGCATCAAAATTGTCTCCGACAGCTTGAACAAGTTTTGATCCAGGTGTTAAGCTCTGTTTTCTACTATTCACAGCAGCTGCAGCTGCAGTGGTTTGAAGCGCTTGAAGTCATCATAAGTAGTAGTGATGCCAAAACGATTCAGTTCATCAATAGATTTGTTATTCCTAACGGCAGTTGTCTTGAGGCCTTGGTAATGCAACTGGTAATTACACTAGCCACCAAAGCAGAATGATTGATCAGGAATTTTTAAATCAGAGAGTAACTGGAGTAGAGTTGGACTGACCTCCAAGTCAATGTTTTTCCTGTTTAGTCTGCCACTGTAGAACTTCCTGTCAGTTTTTACGTTTCCTTGGTAATATCTGAGGCTATCTTTCTTATAGTAGTATCATCATCATTTGCCTCACCAGTATTTACAGTAGAGCACATGTTTTACTGAACACAAATAAATTGACAACACCAGGTGATGACAACTGCAGCAATGAAGTACCAAAATGGTCACAAAGTGATCTGACTAGATTCTTCCGGGAAAGTTTACTGCCACCATACTCATGATACACTTCGAACAGTTCAATGCTCTTCCATATATGCTGTTCGTCCTTCTGTATACTGTCAATGACTGCTTCCACTGGGCCATCATCTTCTTCACGTGTTTTATCTCTTAGAAGGCCAATATACTTTGGATGCATAAATAATTTGGTGCAGCCTTTGTGGTATCGCGCAGCTGCTGCATGAAGGTCGGCAGTCGCCCCACATAGCCTGTTTTGGACGTCATGAGACCATTCATCATTTCGTAGCTGACACACACGTAGAATAACATCTTTGAATGTGTGTCTCCCTGGTCGATTTACTGTTCTCACTACACAGTATTTTCCCCATCTATAAGGATGCTTGGGAGTCGCTCTGCACATTTATCATCACAAAATATACAGTTCTCCCTGAATGAGAATGCCTTCTCTTCAGAATGATGCAGTCATTTTCGGGGAGGTTCATGTGATGCTTCTCGCTTCCTTTGTTTCTTCTTGAATCTCTCTATGTAAGTCTTTGATGTATATGTTGATATACATGATCTATGGCAGCTTACTGACAGATTAGTGTTCAATGATAGCTGTTCAGTCAATTTATGATACAGATGTACTTGGCTTGCTCTAACTACGGATTGTATGCGATTGTATGTGTGTGGGACACACTGGTCAGGACTTCTTGTTTTTCACACTTGAATATACAGCCATTGTCTGCTTTGTCAGTCATTTTCACAAAGTTGTTACTGCCCTGGAGTGTTTTACATGGTCCATTTTATCATGAAAAGAAAGATATACAATATATTGGAAAACATCTAAGTAAGTGGAAAAATAGATCTGACAAAATTACATTGAAAGTGTTTTGGCAAATTTTGGCAAAGGCATTTGCAATTTCTTTTGCTTATAAAGACCAGACGTACATAATATACTGCATTATTTATGTGTTCCATCAGTATAACCACTGTAATACACTTTGATGACACATTAAAGTACAAAAACCTTTATTTTCTTTAAATATGGCAGAGTACCCGTGCATGTGCGCTTTTCGTGGGTAGGCAAACTCTGAAGGTGAATAGCTCAAATTGCCCAAAAGTTACAGAGTGGCAGCACTTGGAATTGGAATCTACACATCAGATATAAAAACAGCAATAAAATGCTTAACAGATCTCAAGTCCAAGTTATTATAAAAAATAGGATTTCGCCCCCGCACAAATTCCATTACACGTGATTTTTATTTTTTTGTTTGTTTTATAAATTTATTGTTTAATTTGTTGTATCGTTCATTACTTTGATGGATACTGTACTTTTTTTAGGTGGCTGGGGGGATCTGTCTCCTGCCAATAAACATTATTATTGTCATTATCATTACCATATGTATGGTGGTATTGTCACTACGTGTACTTTTTATTTTTATTTCCATTTTCTTTCTTTTTGTAGTCTTAGCTGTGGCTAGTTTTTATTACTGCTTGTTTCAATACGTGTTTTATTTTTATTTCTCTTTCAGTCATACAAGTAATTTTTAGTTCTTCAAATTTATTATTGTTTGATTTATCTTATCGCTTATTATCTTCAAGAATATTATACTATTTTATGGGGTTTATATCCTGCCAATAAAGTTTATCATTATCATTATTACGAATATTATCTATAAATGAAAAACGATGGCGGCAACTTTTAGTACAAGAGAAGTACTGTATGTGTCATGAATCCCCTCATGATTACCAATTTCGTAGAAACGACTAAGCTCCAGATTTTGCCATAGGATCTTTTCCATTAATTATTTATTTATCTATCCAACTACGAAGAAACCTCATGAATGAGATTCTTTCTGTTTTGTAATTTGGAATATTTAAACAAGGAGCTACGAACTACTGTAATTTTAATATGAATTCTTATAAATGAAAACGGCTTGTGAGGCGACTCGCTATATTACACTACGGATCTCAAGCTCATTTCAGCTGCGGACATATATATATATATAGTATATGTATATATAAAAATTTGCCCGCATCAAGGTTCGAACCCACCAGCTCTTGAATAGAAGGTAAGGGCACTAGCCACTACTCTACGATGGGGTGAAAGTTAACACAACCTGTCATATATTTAAACAACCGAGGAAATGCATAACGCTTTCGCATCCAGAGGGTTAACACGTAAAACGCCTCTGGATGCGAAAACGTTATGTGGTTCCTAGGTTGTTTAAATATGTGACAAGTTATGTTTACTTTCGTCCTGTCATAGTGTAGTGGCTAACGCCCCTACCTCCTATTCAAAAGTTGGTGGGTTCGAACCCTGGGGGCAGGGGCAAACTTCGTATTATGCAAAATCGTGCGTGTTCGTGAATGGGATTCTATACGTACAACATATGTATAAAGAAACTGAAATTGTTGTATGATAGTTGCGTATTCACCTACATTCCTTTATAGCATATTTATGCCTATGATTCATATTTTAAAAAGAATATAATATTTTCCGATTCTTCTTCATTGATATTCATTCCATTTCGTACGGTCTGCGCCAGAAACATTCGAGGATCAAGTGTTTGAAACCCGTTTCTTAGAAAATGCTCTAACTGAAGAAAAAGTGAAGCTAATTAGCTCTAACTTTAATTCTATAAGTTAAGTTATTAAAATGTCGTTGGTTAGAAGAGTTGCATAAAGAGCCAAAGGTGTATCTGTCATAATTAGTTTACCTGATACGTTCTTTTAAAGCTTATGCGTGAAATGAAAGAAGAAGCCTTACGCATATGCATTTAATGCCATTTAAGACTCTCTGACAATGACGTGAGTCAAGGTACAAAAAAATTAAAATAGCTAGATTCTTAGGGGATGTAACTCTTTTAGCTAATGCTGGCTTTGGCCAAAAGAGTTGCATCACCCTATAACTTTTCAAGTTTGGCCAATAAAGTCACGTGAAACGTGGATGCTACTTTTGAGCAATGATGTGCTGTTGATGTACTGAATTTCTTACCACTCTGTAGTTTAAATATACTTACCAAGAAACTGAAAAAGCTAAAAATGTGTGGCATATTAAAACTAATAATATAGCAAATAATAATTACACCAAATCTTTCTGAGGAAGTTAACAAGTCTTAAAAAGTGTTACCAAATTCATTATCAGTACTGAAAATCCATCAGTGATGTTATAGGTAATTTCTGTTAATTTTAAGGTATTTCAAATCTTCTGCACATACCTGTGTGTGTATATATATATATATATATAAGCCTGGCTCAGAACAATCCCAGATGAGCCGGGTGTACCTGGCTATGTGACGTGGAGAGTACAAGAAACCAATTCTCTACTTCATCAGGCGAGAGGAAGGGCGACAAGCTTGACCTTCCTGAAATGACGAATCATCGCACGGAACATTTGAAAGGTTGAAAGGTATATATATATATAAATAAAACCTTACCTTACAACCTTACAAAGGTTCCGCGTGATAATTCCTCATTTCGCGAATTGGCCTGGTGAAGTAGTGAGTTGGTTTCTTGTACTCTCCACCTCACATAGCCAGGTACGCCCGGCTCATCAGGGATCAGGGATTGTTCTGAGTCAGGCGTCTAATCTTCTTTTGAAGATTTCCACTGCAACTCCCTTCGTGTTTCTTAGGTCTTTGGGCAGCTGATTAAACAGTTTTGGTCCTCTCACAACAAAATTATTTTCTTTCAGGGTTAAGGATGTTTCCTGTCTAGCCTTTAATTTGGGAACACGACACAGTCTACCTTTTCTACTTTCCACCGTTGTTTGGGGAGTTATAGGGGTCAAAGTAAGATTAGGGACTAGTTTCTCCATTATTTTCCAAGTGTAAATAATGGTGTATCTCTCCCTTCTCCTTTCCAGTGAATATAGGTCTAGTTCGCGTAACCTTTCTCAGTAATTTAGTTGTTTGCACCCCTTGATCTTGGCTGTGAAGCTTCTCTGAATCCCTTCCAGGTGTCCTTCTTTTTCATATGAGGATGTTAGGACAGAGCAGTATTCCAATTTGGGTATGATCAGGGTTTTCAATAGAGGAATCATTACATTCCTATCCCTTCGTTTAAAAGTTCTTAATATCTGCCCCGTTATTCTCTTTGTTCTGTTTACTGCTATCTTATTTTGTATTTCAAATTTCGCGTCATCAGTCATTACAACCCCTAAATCTTTTGCTCTAGAATTTCTCTGAATATCTTGTCCATTTAGGGTATAATATTCTATGGATTTTAGGTCTTCTCTTTTTCCGTACCATAACAGCTGTAATTTCTCAGTGTTAAACTTCATATTGTTGTCTTCCGTCCACTTGTAGATTCAGTTCATGTCGGTTTGTAGAGATCCTATATATTCTGGGTTTCTTATTTTTCTACTGATCTTTGTGACATCCGCAAAGGATGTTACTGTGCTGTCTCTGGTAACGTCCTCATCTACTGTATGTCAGTTAGCATGATTATGAAGAGTAGTGGAGCTAATATTGTTCCTTGTGGTACTGAGCTGAGGATTTCTGATTCTGATGAAGATATTCCTTGTACTGTAATGACTTGCCGCCGCTCACTAAGGAAATTATATATCCATTTCCCTACTTTTCCTCTTATTCCAATATATTTCAGTTTATGTATTATGATTCCATGATCGCACTTGTCGAACGCTTTGGCAAAGTCTGTGTATATTACATCATAGTTTTCATTACTTTCAAGTGCATCAATAATGTTGTTGTAGTGTTCCATTAGTTGTGATAGGCATGATCTGCCTGACCGAAACCCATGTTGGTTATCATTGAATTTTTTCTGAGTTTCCAAAAAGTCAGATTTTCTGTCTAACTATTTTTTCAGATATTTTAGTGAGATGAGATGTAAGCGACACTGGCCTATAGTTTTCGACCTCGGATCGATCTCCTCCTTTATATATTGGGACTATGTTCGCGCTCTTCAGGATGCCCGGTATTTCTCCCGTGTCTAGTGATCGTCTCCATATGCAATATAGGGGCTCAGCGATTGCATTCTTGCTTTTTTAGATCAGTGTGGCATTCCGTTTATCCAGTCCTGCCGCTGAGTGTGTTTTTAGTTTCCCTATGGCTTGTGTAATATCATCCGTCGTAAAGTCGAAGTCCTTTATACTTTCCCCTTGTAGTTCTTCTTCAAAGAACGTGTTTCTATCGTATATCAATTTGTAAGTTTTTGGGATACTGAAAGATGATTCGTACTCTTAATATTTCAGATACTTCTGTTAGATCATCAGATGAAGCACTGTTCTCGTTTTTTAAAGGTCCAATAGTCGCATGGTTTTTCGACTTTCTTTTTGCGAAATTATAGAAATATTTTGAGTTAGTCTTTATCGCTTCTATAGCGTCGTCGTCTTCTTTTTCTGTATGCTTCTCAATTAGTTCCTGTATGACGTCATCGATATTTTGCAGTTTATCATTTACTATTTTCCTGATGTTGTTATCCTTACAGTTACTTAATTTTGCAGTCACTCTTTTTCTTTTCCGGAACAATGCCCTCTTTTGTCTCTCGAACCTGCTTCTCTTTCCGCTTTGTTGTATTTTTGGGACATGTTTTTCCACAATTTCTAACGTCTTCTCCTCTAAAGTCATTAGCATCTCCTCCGTTGTCTTGGCCTCGAAAATGGTTTTCCAATCTATTACTTCCATGATTTGGAGTGAAAATTAAAAATTTCGAATTTACTTCTTTCTATTGTGCGTGTTCTTTCCTTTCCTGTTGCCTTTATATTAGTTGTTATTTCAATGATGTTGTGGTCCGATATCATAGTTGGGGATATTTCTACATTATCAATTGGGTTGCTGTTGTTTGTGAATACCAAATCTAGGCAGTTGTTTTTTCTTGTTTTTTCTGTTATTTCTTGCGTTAACATAAATTCATCAGCTAGAGCTAGTAGCATTTTTACCTGCTCCTGGTCTTCTCGTGTGCCTCCCTTGTCCTGGTGTATACATATATTTTTTCCTATCCTTTTGCTGCTACGCATTCTACGTAGCTGTTTGAGGTACTTATAGTCATTTCTGCCATATGCCTTTCGCGTGTGTAAATAGCACATCCTTCTTTACGTCTCACTGTTCCGTCTGCTCGGAGGATGTTATAGTTGTCAATTTGTATTTCTTTTTTGTCAATACAGGACTCATAATTTTCACAGTTCGCCTGGCAGTCCTTTAGATGAATTTCCGTGAGGCATGCAAAGTCTGCTCCGGCTTCTTGCATGAGTCCTTTCAGGTATAAAACTTTGTCCGGAGAATGATTTGATTTAAGGCCCTGAATATTGGCTAGGATTATTTTTATTTTTTCTCTATCGTTTTCGCATACAGGTGGTTCCGATTCGTTTTCCAATGGGGGTGCCGGTTTCGTTGCCTCTCGGATTCCTATATTTGTCAGCTGATTTTGTAATTGCTTTATAGTATTTAGCAGCTGAATTGTGTTGGCTTCGTCTAAAAAATTGGCACTCTTCTTTGATGTTCGTTTTTCCTGTTCACCCATTGCGTTCCTTTGAGGGTGGTGGTAACGGCATTTTTTTCCGTATTTGCAACTCCCATACCTTGCATAGGTGTTGCAGACCGTAAGATGGTGGAACTTGCATTGCTTATCAAATTTGCAGTATCCACTTGTGTAATGCATGTTGCATAATGTGGGATGTGCATATATGCATTGCCCACCCCGATATCTGCAGTTCCCTTTCGCATAGTATTTACATACGATATTTTCTATGCTTCTACTTCTTGTTTTCTTATTATTTTCAAAGTTCTTAATTTTGGTATTATCATTTTTTTTTTTTGGCTGTTTATTTTCTACGTTTTTAGTTATTATCTTTTTATCATTTCGCTCGTTGGACAGTTTAACTACTTCGCTACTTTTACTTATTTCTTTTCCTTCATCTATGTCTTCCTTCCGTATTATATTGTTTATACTGTCATTCTTTATTCAATTGTTGTTCGTTATTATGCTGTTTTTCGTTATTTCATCCTCTCTCCCATCCACCCGGTTTTCGTTGGGGCATTTCCGGACACTTGTCCCACAATTATTTCATCCTTTTTTGTAACATTCGAGTCTGCTATCTCCATTTCTTTAAATACAGCGAATGAATTTACCGTCTGTGTACATGCGCCACATAGAAATTTGATCCCCAGGAAATGTTTCGCATTCGAGACAAGAGTTATTTCCCTATCATCCAAATTCATGCAGATAAAGTCTTGCAGTCGTTGCCAGAAGTCGCATCGAATCGCAGCAATTTCCGTTGTTTCCAGATTACAAAAATTGCATGCTATTCCTTAATTAGCGTAAAAAGAAATACCCACACAAATTCTTTCTTTATTTATTTATTTTTATTTTTACTTCTTTCCTTTCGATGGTCTAGGGTTTTCTGACTTTTGCGTTTTATGACCTTTTTCCTGCCTTGTTTCAAACTTTCTCGAATGCCAACCGTATTTCGTTTCAAATATATACTTAAAACTGGTGATAAATTATGTAAACTGTATTGCACTTTCTTAATTTTAATGAATTTCACTTTATATATTATATGCACGGATTCCCTGATACTTTATACACTTTCGGGTGTAAAGAGAATAAACCGCCGCATAGTTTATTCCCTTCTTATTTGGGTGTTAATACAGAGAGAGACACAGCACGTCCATTCACCTCAAGATATATATATATATATATATATATATATCAGTGTTGTAGTCAAGGCCACGACCTCCGAGGCCGAGGCCGCAGTGTCCGAGGCCGAGACCAAAGCCGAGGCTGCAGTGTTCGAGGCCGGCCCAAGGTCGAGGCCACAGTGTCCGAGGCCGAGGCCAAGGCCGAGGCCAGTAACTATTAGCAAAAATAAACTTATTATAAAAAAATTCGCGATTGTTCCACTTATATTTTCATTACAGCAGTAACATATAATTTATATTTACTTGAGCAAAAAATTTATCGCTCCATCCGGCTGCAATATTATTTTTTATTCAAACAGTGGTACGCTGTTTGAAGCTATGCTATAAGTTTCATGTCACATGAATTTTTAAAATATATTTTAAGAATATTATTTTAATATCTTAAAATTAATATTTTTTCTGTTAAATTAATATTTATCGTTTCATGCAAGGGGGAGCGATCGCTCCATCGCTCCTATACGCCATTCCCCACTGATTAATTATTTGTATATAAATTAATTTATTAAATTGTATTCTAACATAAACGACATTGTGTTACTTATTACTTAGTTTAATAGCTACCTGTCTGATCGCGAGAGAAAGATGGTGTTCTCACCACTCTTATTGAAATAAAAATATCCAATAAAAAATTAATCAAACGGGCGGCCTCGACCGGCCTCGGCGTATTTTTCGAGGCCAAGGTGTCGAGACAAGGCCGAGGCCGAGGACAAGGCCGAGCATACATAGCGAGGCCAAGGCCGTGGAAAATCGGCATCGAGGCCGGCCTCGAGGACTCCAACACTGATATATATATATATATATATATATATATATATGAGGGTGTCCCAAAAAATTACCTATTTTTATTTGCC